>NWBT01000048.1:5092914-5229308 GCA_003386485.1 Colletotrichum lentis
GATCGCGGCGCCGCTGCAGAAGGGGCAATGGCATGCGCGGGATTGGGTCGTAAGTGGACGGTGGAATGAAGCGCGTGTCTGTTGTCTGGTCAATCCAGTCACGCGTGCGTGCAACGGGACGAGGCGGCCGGCATGGTTCTGCCCGTGAATGCGGTGATAGATGCTCAATCTTGAAGGGTGGTGAGGGCTAGTTTGTGTGGCGTCGTGACCACGGTGACGGAGAGGAGGACACGCGAATTTAGTTTTGAGCGAGCTTGTTGACGCCTATGATGTGTAAGTATTGAATGCCAGCGCGCAATAGAGTAGTAAAGAGGCCATTGGAGTCTGCCGCAGGGTTGGCGACATGGTAAAGAATCAATCACTTGGCCCGATCTCTTCTTTGTCGCACTAAGCGGAATCGACTCGCTGCGGACGAGCCTCCGCCAAAGCACTCACTATCCGTCCCTGGGGCGCCGAGTTCGGAATGATGTGGGACCGACCTCCCGGCTTCCTCCCTGTCCTCCGGAGCACCTCCACCAGCTCCGGCGACCGGCGTCCAAAGTTTTGGTTGTCCCGGGTCATGGGGGACGTGCGAAGCTTAGCCGAACTCTGCTGCCGAGTCTATCCCGACTCCATCCGCGAGGCGCTATTCGTGGCATGCGAGGAGGAGCCGGAAGGAAACGTTCGTCGTCCATTTTGGGTGTGTTCCGACCATTACCTTCGTTTCCGTTGCGTACAACAATGCTATTCCAAAGACAACTTAGCACATCTCGCTCCCAGCGATATCATGGGGGAGCCAACAGTTCTTTTGAAACCTTCGCCTTGTCTAGTACAGTATTCGTTAAACATTGATATCTAGCGGATACAGCTACAATTGTGCGCAACACTTGTAAGCTGACTCAGCTTTCATCAGCGCCGATGGTTTAGTGGTAAAATTCTCCGTTGCCATCCGGCAGCGTCGGGGAGGAGGGGGTTCGATTCCCCCTCGGCGCATTGCTTTTGCTGCCATGATGTGTGTTTTGCCGGCGGGCTCGCCTGATTCGGATTCATTTCGAGATTAGATCTTTTGCTAATACGCTAATTCTAACAGTTACTATATTGTAACTATACAGAAGCAGGTTAGATATATATACGCGTCTTTATGTTCTAACTAGTGTGTAGCTTAGCTAGCCCTTATATTAACAAAGCCTAACTAAGTAAGATCTTAGATGCTAAGTTCCTAGATCCTAGATTTAGCTATTAGTTAACTTAGTTAGCTAAGTAATTCTTATGTTATATAAATCTAACTCTCTATAGTCTAATAACACTTAATTATAAGAATAGGATAATAAGATAATAATGTATTATAAGATATTTATAAGCTATAGCCTTATGTAGCTATATTATAGCTTAGCTATACAGCCTTACTAGAAGCTACGTTATGTAACTACTTATAGGGATTATATTTCTATAAGCTTAGCTTATAATCCTTCTTTTCTTAATTTAAGCACTTTATAAACCTTTAGACCTATACCTAGCTATACGCTCTAGCTTATAATAGTTATAAGCCTAGCTCTTATTAAATTATTTTAAACCCCTATTTTATAATTATATATATAAGATTATAATACTTATGTTAAATTAATAGGAGTAATAGTAATAGGTTAATATTATATATATTATGCGTTATATATATATATCTATATATATAACTATAACTATTATGTTACCCTTACGCCTAGCCTTACTACCTAACTAGGCCCTTAGCAACCCCTTTTCTAGGTGCCTAAGGCCTCTATAAAGCCTACTACCTAAGGTAAAGCCTGCAGCAGTCCCTCTAATATTTACTAAGTAACTAGGCTGAATTAGGCTAATAACTCCTATCTCTACACACCCTTTCTAGTATGTATAAAGTGCCCTCTATAGAACCCTCTAATTTAATATACCCCCTTAGAAAAGGCCTTCTTATAGGCCTTTATAGCTTATAGCTATAAAGGGTAAAGCCTTTACTTTATAATACCCTACATAAAAGGCGCTTAGAAAGGGCTTTCCTATAATCTATAGTGCTTATAGGGCACTAGCATATAGGAGATTATAAGTCTCCTTAACAGCCTATATATCCTCTTTTATTATCTATATTTCTAAGTAAGCTTTATTTTTAGTAAGCTTTTATGCTTAGTTACGCTTAAGAAAAGCCTTCTTATTAGTTATATTTATCTATTATAGGAAGGCCTTATACTTTAATAGGTTAAGAGCCTTAGTAAGTCTGTCTGCTATAAGCTTTACAGATAGTATATATATAATGTTAATATACTGCTAAGTAACCTCCTATTATAACTAGTAGTTATAAATATCTATATAATATAACTTTATATAAAGCTTTAAGAGCTCCTTAGTTATAAGATTAACAGTCTGTTAATTATTATATTATATTTATATTCTTATAGGCTAAAGCGCTTTTAACGTATATATTAAGTGCTAGCTACACTCTATAGGGAGCTATACTTATAAGCGTAATATTAATTAGCTAGTAAAAAGGGCTTTCTTAGCTGCTTATAAGAGCGCTAAAAGCTCTACCTTAGTAGTTAATATAGTAATAGTATTTTACTTATTAGCCTACTAGGTAATACGGCCTCTAAAAAGCTTTATTATAAAGGCTTAGGAGCTCTTATAGTTAAGTAAATTATCTATAAAGCTTACGTTAGAGGTAACCTCTAAGGCGTCTTTATTACTACTAGGCTTTATACTAAATTAAAGGTAGAGGTAATATATATAATAAAGGTATAATAATATATAGTTAGTAGCCTTCTAGTAGGCTTTACTTAGGTTCTAATTAAACCTTATAAGCCTACTTACTATAAAAGTAATATTAAGGTGTATTATAACAGCAGCATAAAGAATTATACTAACTTTCTGCTAGTATCTATTTATCTTATAATACGCTATATTATTAGCATACAGTAGAAGCTCTTTCTTTATTATAGAGGTAAATTTATATATATTATCTATAACGTTAGTATATATAGGGAGTAGTTTTATAGCCTTCTCTATATATACTACTTATAAGAGCTAGAGTCTCCTACTTATGTTGTTATATAGGACTTTAAGGCCTAAGAACTACTAGAGCTCCTAGCCTCCTTTAAGGTAATACTTTACTTAGAGGGCTTTTAGCTTCTTAATTACTACATACTTATAGGCCTTTAGAAATGCTAATATGTAGTTATTAATATAAAAGAAGAATATAATCTAGCCTTTCTACTAGTAGTAATCTTTACCTATAATATATTAAAATCCTTATATAATAAGCCCTACTTTAAAGTGGTATTACTAAAGGAGGAGTAATTAGTATAAGCTGTAGAAGGCTTTCTAAAGGCGTATAATAACGCCTTTCTTATAGTAACTTAGTAGTAACTCTATATATACCTCCTTATTAATATCTATATAGATAAACATATTAATAGCGTTATATTAAAGCAGCTTTAAGTTAAAGTAGGTAGCTAAGGCTATTAATATTTAGAAGAATATACCTACTAATATAGCTACATACATATTATATAAATCTTTTACCTATTAGTTACTATATATAATAAGCCTTACCTTTACCTTTATAAGGTAGCTATACTTATTAAGCTTATATATATAGACCTATATATAGTTAAGAATCTAATTACTATAAGCAGAGCCTTTAGGAACTTCCCTCTATAACCTTAATGTTTTATAGCTATAAAAATAGCTTCTTTTAGCCTCCTTAAAAGCTTTTTTAAAAAGGTAGTTTACTAGCTAACTATATAATATAGGAAGGGGAGGTAGGTGTTTCTAGTAGGTGCTTATTAAAAAGGCTACTCTACTGCTTCTTATAGTAAGCCTATTAGCTACCTTCTGCTTCTAGCCTATATTAGGCTACACGCTAGGCATACCTAATTACGCTTTTAGCTTTATTATAGGCGCACCTAGTAGACCTATACTTATTAGTAAAATAAGGTAATTAGCTCTCTCCTATAGTGTATAAGTGCTATCTAGTTATTTCTATTTAGCTTTAGTGTATAAATATTACTTCTAGTAGAAGTAACCTACTAGAAATATAGCTTTAAAAGATTATCTTAGCAGCTTACACTTAAGAGTTATATTATTAGTAGCTTCTTTAAGCGCTTATAATTATTATTCTTAAGATTCTTCTTCTTACCCCCTTATGTTAAGTGTGTCTCTAAGGGTAGTTATAAATAAGGCTCTTAGGGGTAGTATTATTAGTAGTATTATTAATATAAACCTTACTTTAGTATAAGGTAATAGAGGGGCTAGCCCTTTATAGCTATAATTTAAAGGGTCTTTAGTTTTATAGCTATAAAGGGTTAGGCTGTTAGGGCCTTCTGCCCCCTTAGCGTAGTTAGTATGTTCTTAGATCTTATTAGCTTCTTTATCTGCTGTATATATAAAGCTTCTTTCTTATACCTCTTAGTATATAAGACGCTTAATTATAGTAGCTATTTCCTATAGATTACTCTTATATATATTATTAGTAAGCTTTATAATATTACTATTAAAGGTAACTTTCTTATTAAAAATAACATCCTATATAGTAAAAACTTTACTATAGGTAGGGCTTTATATCTAATATAAGTTACTTAAGCTGTAGCCTATAAGATAGCTAATCTAAGCCCTTAGGGCTAGTTATTAGCGTTAATTATAGTAAAGTTAGGTATTAGCAGTAAGTATGTATACTTTATAACTATATATATATAGGTAAGAAAGGTTTAGCTAAGTGTATGCTGTATTAGCTTTACTCTAAAAGTAGTTATACTATAGTTAGTATAGGGTTTTCTAACTGTAAGACGCTTACAGTATGCAGTTATAAAGGTAGGTAGTAGCTATATAGACCTCTAGCTAAAGGACGTTTAGTAGGTATATATTAATTACTATACTATATACCTTTTACTTAATAACTATAGTAATACGCTTTATAGCTTTGTTTTATGCTTAGGTATTTAGGGCGCTTACCTTAAGGTGTATACTATACGCCTCTATTATATCTATAATATCTAAGTAGTATAGGAGCTTATTATTAGTCTTAATAACCTTTACCTAATAGTTATATTACACTTCTAATAGGGTAAGGAAGTCTATAAGCGTAGTAAGTAGTATCTTAGTAGTTCTTTAGTATAGGTAGAAATCCTATATGTAACTACTGCTACAGTTAGAAATTATTATATAAGATATATACCTTATATAACTAACCTTTAGGTTATAGAAGTTAATTACTAAATAGTTACTAGGCTTTATACAGATTATAGATTTATATAGGCTACGCCTAGCTAAGCAGTAAGCTTTACCTTTTATATAGGCGTTATAATTAATAGTGTAAATCTTATAATTATTAGAGCCTTTAAGACACACTCTATAAGCTGTATTAATAATCCTCTTAATTGCTTTAGGGCTTAGGTAACCTAGCCTATAGTGCTAGGTAACTAAGCTGCTAAGAATTAGCTTCTTATACGTCTTTATAATGTATTTATTTTGTTAGCGTAATTAGGGCGCTTTATCTAAGCCTATAGGAGGTAAAGGTATAGCAGCAGCTAAAGTAGCCTCTACCTTAAAAGGCTTATAGTTAAGGACCTATTAGTTATAAATATTATTAAAGTAAGCTATAAAGGACCTATCTGCCTTTTGTAGGTAGTTATTTCTAGAGCTTATATCCTACTAGATACCTTATTACTTTAGCTTCTTAAAGGACACTGGGTTAGCTGTAAGGCTAAAGTAAAAGGTAACGTTATATAGGGTAAGCCTTATAATAGTACCTATATACCCCCTAAGCCTAATTTACATAGTGCTATACGCTTTAATAAGTAGTTACTATAAGCTAGCCTATAGGAAATTACCTACTAGTATAGCCCTTATTATCTTAAACTATAAAGGCTTATTAAAAATATAAACTATTAAGCCTAAATCTAATATTACTAAGTAAGCTAGGTAATAAAGGCTTTTTGTAGTGTAAAAGGAGGCTAGTATAATCTTTCCCTTACACCTACTATATAGTTAGTTATTCTTAGTAGTTACTACCCTTACCTCTTATAAGCGTTTAGTAAGCTTTAAGTTATATTATATATACTTTTTATTTAAGGTATATAGAGGTGTATATAAGTAAATAATATAAAGAGGAATAATAGTTATAGTATTTATTAGCTTAAGCAGCTTAGTCTATATAAGGAAGAGTAGGAATAGGTCTAAGAGGAAGGAAACCTATCCTTTTATACCTATTCTAGCTCCACTAGGGTTAGGGTTAAGTCCTAACCCTTACCACGTGATTCTCCAGTTGATTACGCGTAGATTACGTATTCTCTTACCTAAATAGGCCTAGTATAAAGGTTATTTTATCTAGGTTAAAGTATAAGCCTTAGAGAGGTTTCTAGCAGTTTCTTCTAGTTTCTACTGCTTTATTAGTATACAGTGTATATAGTATTAATAATACTGTATTATAACTATAGTTAGTATATAAATATAGTATATTTATAGTTATAGTTATAAGTTATATAAGCGTTATATTATAGAGATAAAGTGTAGTAAGCTATTATCTCTAAGACTTTTTAATTATAGCCTTAACTACTTTACTCTCTTACTACCCTTTAGGGTGTATATAAGGAAAGGTATACTAGCAGTAGTTAATATAGTACCTTAGGCTAAGGTAAAGCTAGCAGCTTATACGTTTTAAAAGTAGTATCTTTACTATGCTTATACTTAACCTCTCTTACTTAGGTAGTATGCTTTACTCTTATAAAGGCGCTAAAAGCCCTAATAATAATAAAGATTACTTATAGAGTGCGTTTAGCTTATAAGATTATATCTACTAGTAGCTTCTACAGCTATAATTCCTACTGCTATAGTTTTTATTATTTTAATTTCTATAGTTACATTTAGGGTTCTTATAACCTATATTAGTTAGGCTAAAAGCACTATATATAGCCTTTTACCTAATAGGTATGTTACTAAGGAGCTTTATTACCTCTTATACGTTATATATTATTATAGAGATTATAAGATTCTCTTTCTTAGTATTCTTCTTACTTTACTGTAGGTAGGTAAATACCTATTAAGTAAAGTAACTAATTAAACAGGCTTTTATAACATTCTAAAACTAATACTTTAAGTGCTATATATTAGGGACTTTATTAGCCTTTATGTTATAAAGAGTACTTTTCTATATAAGAAGCTATTTCTTAAGCTCCTTTATGTTATTAAGGTAATTCTAAGCGCCTTTATAGAGAATTCTTTTATATTTTATCTATACCTTATTATACCTTTCCTCTAGGCGCTTAGTAATATAATTCTTAAGCTTCTTTACCTATTAGTTAAGGTGCTTATCTAGCTTATAATAGTGTTCTAAAAGCTTAATACTTATAGTATCTCTAAACTAGTCCTATAGTAGGGTGTATTTTTATATATACGTTTTATACTTCTTTAACGTATTAGTATATTTACTTTACTACTTCTTATATAATAGTAGGTTACTTAGTAAAAGCTTATAGACCCCTTTAGCCTATAAGTTAGTTACTGCTATAGGCTTAAGGAGTAATCTCTAATTAGCTATTAGAATTATAGTTACTACTACCTCTTAAGCGCTTAGGGAGTTTAATCCTAGGCGTAAAGCTTAGTATCTTAGATAGTTATAAGGCTAAGGGTGTATTAGGCGCTCTATAAGTACTATAATAGTCTTACTAGGCTTATAAGAATTACTTACTAATAGGTTAATTACTTCCTATAGGTTATAAGCTCTAGCTTTTACCTAGAGCTGCTTAAACTAGATAGTCTAGTTAGAGGAGGATTTTAAAGTAATCTTTACGTTATTAGTTATTATTATATACTTTTAGCTTATAGGAATTACATTACTAAGCTTATTACTATTAATTTCTAAGCGTATAAGACTCTTAATTATTAAATTAATAGAGGTAATAGTATTAAGTTAATATTATATATATTATATATTATATATCTATATCTATATATATAACTATAACTATTATATTACCTTTACGCCTAGCCTTACTACCTAACTAGGCCCTTAGTAACCCCTTTTCTAGGTGCCTAAGGCCTTTATAAAGCCTACTGCTTAGGGTAAAGCCTATAGCAGTCCCTCTAATATTTACTAAGCAATTAGGCTAAATTAGGCTAATAACTTCTATCTCTACGCACCCTTTCTAGCGCGTATAAAGTGCCCTTTGTAGGACCCTCTAATTTAACAACTTAACTACTATAGCTTCTCTTAAGGTTAATTCTATTACTAACATAACTAAACTTAATAGCTATTATAACTAGCCTATATAGTTTTAGCAGCTTAAGTATACCTATAAGATCTAAGGTATATAGGAATATATTAACTTAGATACTTATAATGTAGTAGATCTCCTAAGCCTCCTAAAGTTAGTTCTAACTATTTATAATATTATTAAAGAATATTAATACACCTAGAAGAATAAATATTAAAAGGAGTAAGTAAAATATAAAGCTTAAAAGGCAGCTTAGAATACTAACTAAACTTCTATTAAGACTATTAAGAGCTTATAGGAAGATAACCCTCTAAGGCTGTCTGCTAGAGTCCTAAAGGTCTCCTTATTTAAAGGGGTCCCTTCTAAGCGCTCTCCTCCTACTATAATAAAGGATGTTAAAGAAGAATAGAATTACTATATTAAAGGAGTAACTACTTAAGTGCCTCTATACTTATAGCTTACCTCTTACTACTAGTATATCTAGAATTAGATTATAAAGACTATAAGTATAATACTTTTAATAACTACTTAGCTTAAAGCTAATATATATAGTATAATATCTCTTTAAGGCACTATATACTCCCTTTAGTAAAACCTAATACCTAATAATACTACTACTTAATCTATAGTATATAAAGAATATAGGTAAGTCCTAAATAAAGTAAGGGGGGGAGTTAACCCTATTAAGTAGTATAAAGAGTAGCACTATACTTACCTTTAAGCTTAGGTATATAGTATCTAGAATATTAATAGTATACTTACTGCTAAGGACTTCTTAAATACTATTAGAGCTTAAATAAACCCCTTATAAGGTAATTAAGCCTATAAGACGCTAGTTTAAGACCTTAAGATAAGTAAGCTTATACTTACCTTAGATAAGCTTAGAAGGATCTTTAGCGTTATATCTTATAATAATACTATATATAAGCCCTTAACTAAGAACTAAGGCGCCTACTCTACCCTTATAGGATAGTCTAATACCTATAAGAAGTAGCTCTACTAATACCCTTATAGCTAGAAGCATCTATAGACGCCTTAGTAGTATACTTAGGTTAAATTTACTCTAATAGGTAAGATTAAGTTAGAAATATAAGTTAAGGTTAATAAATTAAAAGCTAAAGAAATTATTAAGGTAGTTAATAGCTACTAATAGAAGAGTATATAGAAAGACCTTATAGAAAAAGGATAGCTTAATAAAATAAAGAACTCTAAAGCTAAGGCCTTAGAGAATACCTACCTAAGTAATATTATTACAGTCTTAATCTTACCTAAGCTTATACAGCCTACTAGCACCTAGTTACTATATACTCTTTTTTTAATAGCCTATAGAGGGCCTTACCTACTCTCTAAGAGCACTATTATAGATAACTATAAAGCTATACACCTTATTAGTAATAAAAGCCTTCTAGAAGTAGACTTTTATATATTATTAACTTATAAGAACTATATAGAGGTAAGATCTTCCTCTCTCTTAGTCCTTAGGCGTAAAAGAAGGGTTATACCTAATGCCCTTAATAGCCTAAGAGATCCTAACACTTAGCCTCTTACGCTTAAGAATATAGCCTATATTAAAGATTTCTATATTAATATTATTTTAGAAATACTTCTACTTAATAGTAAAATCTAGTACTATAGACTTAACTATACCTTACGCTATAGGGACCTTATAAGTAAAGTTATTATAAAGAAGCTTATAAGAAAGTAAAACCTAGTCTTCTTTAAATATAATAAGCTTACTTATTACTATAAGTTCCTTATTCCTATAAGCCTACACCTAGTTATAATAACTATAAGACCTAGATAAATATAACCTTTATATAGATACTACTAAGATTAGGTAGATAATATATATCTCTAGCACTAATATATAAAATAGCTTTTACTAGACGCTCTTAGGCACTTAGTCTACTACATAAGGGGAGTTAAAATTAATAGCCTAATAAGACTTATATATAAACACTATACTTAAATATATATAAAAAACCTTATCTCTAGAGGATCCTTTAGAGCTAAAGTAATTTACCTTTAGTATTATATTTCCTAAGATATCTTTAACTATCTACGCTAATAAGAAGGGTTTTCCTAGCTGCTAGTTACAAAAGATAAGTATATAAAACGCCTTATTAGGTTCTTTTTATATAATAAAACTTAGAATTTAATTCTTAGCAGCTTAAAGTAACTAGAAGCCTAGGTGTTACGCTAAAGGGGACTATTAATCTACGTTTTTTATAGTAATAAGGACTACACTATTATTAGCTGTAGAGGTAATAAGTAATCTAATTATAAGTAATAGGTATAGGAGAAAGGGATTCTTATTAAGCTCCTACTACCTTACACTAAAGAGCTAGTAGGAGGGGGTAAATAAGTAGGCTAAGAGGCTATTATTAAAGGTATTACTATACGCCTAGCAGCTAGGCTTCTAGCAGATATATAGAAAGAGCTAGTTCTTACTAGTATTTATATTCTTAATTTAAGCCTATAAGAATTACTAAGCTAGAAGTCTCCTTATAAAGTTAAGCTTTAATAGTTCTACTACTACTTTAGGTAGTAAAATACTATACCCTTTATTAAGTATATAGAAAGCCTACTTCTACATTAGAGAGGGCTTTTTACCTATAGCTGCTAAGTATACCTACTTATAAGAGATTATAAAAAAGGTATTAAGAAAAGGGATTTTAAAGTGTTTTCCTATATGTTAGGGCTGTTAGCAGCGTAACCTATATAGAGGGATAGGATAGATAACTATAAGTAATAGATAGGTTAGGTTATTAAGGATGCCTAATAATTAGATATATTAGGTTATTAGGGGTAAGCACTAGAGAAGCACTAGCAGCTAACCTACAGCTTAATAACGTAATTAGGGCGTTATTATAGGACTATTAGGGGACTGTTATTAGTAGGAGTATTAGGATAGGATAGAAGAGGACTGCTGCTACCTACCTAGTAGGTAGAAGTAAGTTAAAATAATATAACTAATAGACCTCTACCTAACTGTTAGTAACTCTACTACTTTATATAATCCTAGCCTATAATATATTTTAACTTCTACCTACCTTTAGGTATACTAACTAGTAGAGTAAGATAGCACCTAAGAGAACTACTACTACCTCCTAGAGGAATAGCACCTATAATAGACAGGATATATAAGAAACTAGTATAATAGATAATAATAGGGTCTTAACCTACTAAGAGACTACTAGCTATAATAAGAGCAGTAGAGAAGACTACTAAGGTACCTTTAGTAGCTACTAGAATAATAATATAAATACCCTAATAGCTAATAAGTACACCTATAAGGCTATTAATAAGATAATAATAGAGTAAGTCTAAGGAATACTTTAAGATAAAATTAATAAGGCTAGAAAGCAGAAGAACCTTAACCTTATATTAGTACTTTAAAATAGTGCTAATATTAATATACTGCTTACTAGGGGTACACTAGTTAAGAAGTAGGTAGCACCTAAATAACAAAAACTAAATAATTATAGAAAATATATAGCGCCCCTACGTTATAAAGGTAGAAGCTAGGCTAAGCTATCTAACTTCTAGTTTAAGCTTATAGGTTAATTTATTATTTCTAGTATAGATAATAACTATAATTAGGTAATCTATATAGGTAGATACCTTAAAGGACCTATAGCTTACTAGTAGGCTACTTATATAGATATACACTATAGAAATAACTAAACAAAAGTTATATAGCTAGTAATAAAGAAGTAGCTACATAATAGTATTACTAATAAGAATATAAGAGTATATAACGTAGTAGTAAAGTTAGAAGATAAACGCTAGAAACTAGGATAATTATACTAAACCTTTATTAACTAGTATAAAGCTTTAGAAGCAGAGTGCCCTAACTAGCTACTAGAGAGGCTATAGGTAATTAATATAGTTAACTATATTCTCCCTAACTTATAAGATAAGATTATAGCCTATAGGCTACTAGATAATTAAAAAGCATTAGATAAGATTATAAAGTAAGTAAAAACAACTAGGAAAATTACATAGAGGGCCTAGACGTCTACTAATTACTAGGGGAGTACGCCCTAAGGGCCTACCTAGTAGCCACCTTAAGAGATACCTTAAATAACCTCTATAGAAGTAAAAACTAAACTATAAGATATACCTACTCTAATAAGTAATAAACTATTAAAACTAAGCTAGATAGAGCAGTAGGATAGTATACAACCTAGCAGAGGGTTAGTAATACTAGACTATTTAACTATTATATACTATAATTATAATAATAAGGGCTACTACTCTAATTAGTACTAGGAAACTAACTGCTATTAGTATAGCTAACTAAGACACTTAGGTAGGAGGTATACCTCTCTAGCTACTATAATAGAAGTTAATATAATTAATATACCCTAAGGTAAAGAGATAGGCTACTAGCAGTTTAAGGTAACCTTATAGGTAAGGATTAAAAGGATATAAAAGAAAGGGAAAGTAATAATTAATATAGGTACTAACTATAATGTAATTAACTAAAGAGTATTATTACTAACTAGTTACCTACTGCAGGCTAGTAACAGACTAAAGCTTTAAGGCCTATAGGGATTAAGCGCTTCTAACTACAGTTAGAAAGTCCTAGTTATATAGGTAATAAATAACCTTAGCACTAAGAGGGCTTAAAGCTATTATTTCTAGGTATTAACACTAAAGAAGAAGTATATTATAATCCTAAGGATCCCCTAGGGTAACTAACGTCTCCTAACCTTAGCTAGAAAACACTAAATTAGATGTATAAGTTAAAGGGGGAGGATATTAAATTAGTAATTAGGTAAAGAGCTATTAAGAAGGCTATAAAGAAAGCTAAAGTAACCTTTATAATAGGGTCTAAAGTCTATTATATATAAGAGGTTAGAATATAAGAGAAAGAGAAACCTATATTACTAGATAAGTATACTAACTAAGCGTATATCTTTAATGTAAAGGGGTACTAGGAGGGTACTAGTAAGAGGGTGTATACTATTAACTTAGAACTAAGAACTAAACTACTATAGGGCTCTATCTACCTACTAATAGAGCCTAAGCTAGCTGCCCTTTAAAAGTATATTAAGAAAGCACTAGTAAAAGGATAGATATAATAATCTAAAAGCTTAGTAAGTATACCTATCCTGTTTATACTAAAGAAGGGGGGTAAGTTATATCTCTATATTAACTACTAAGGGCTTAACTGTATTACTATTAAGAATTAAACACTATTACCCTTAATTACTAAGATTCTTAACTACCTATTAGAGGTAAAGTAGTACACTAAGTTTAACTTAAAGGATAGGTACTACTAGGTAGCTATCTATAAGGGAGATAAATAGAAGATAGCTTTCTATATATAGTATAGTTACTTTAAGTACTAAGTAATACTATTTAGGCTTATTAACATACTAGCTACCTTTTAGGCTTATATTAATAATACTTTTATAGGACTAGTAGATATTATCTATATTATTTACCTAGATAATATTCTTATCTTTTTAAAGGATAAAAAGTTTTATATAGATACAGTAAAGTAGGTGCTTACCTACTTAGATGCTACTAGGTTAGTAGCTAACCTTAAGAAGTGTAAATTCTATAAATAGTCTATTAGCTTCTTAGGCTTTATAGTCTCTAAGAATAGCATTATAATAAAAGAGAACTGTATATAGGCTATTATTAAGTAGCTAGCGCCTACTAGCGTCTGTAATATATAAGTCTTCTTAGGGTTTATAGGATTTTATTAACGTTTTATTTAAAACTACATAAAGGTATACACCTTATTAACTAATTAGCTAATTACTAAGGGGGGTTATCTCCTATTAATTACTAGTAAGTCACTAGGGGCCTTTAAGCAGCTTAAAGCCTTATTTACTATAGCCCCTATACTACACTACTTTAACTTAAACCTACCTATTTACATAAAAATAAATATATTTGCTTTTATAATTAGGGTAGTATTATACTAACTATATAATTAGTAATAGCACCCTATAGTATATATATCTTAGAAACTATAGGGAGTAGAGCTATAGTATAGTATATTAGAGGCTAAGCTGCTAGCTATTTATAAAGCAGTAAAGTAATAGTAGTATTTCTTACTATATAATTAGCACTAGACTGTCTTTTTTACTAATTACCTAGGCTACTACTACCTTACTGCTAAGCTGTAACTAAACAGCTGCTAGGTGTAGATACTATAGAACCTTTCTATATTTAACTTTAAAATGAAATATTAGCCTAAGAAATTAAACCTAGCTAATAGACTTTTATAACGCTTAGATTACTAACTAACTAATAAAGAAGTTAACTATAAGAGGAGTATATTCCTAAAAGACTTTTTTAGATAATTTTTACTAAGGGTAGTATAAATTAGGTATATATAGGCTACTAGAGGGTTACTAGAGGGTTAGAGGCAGCCTCTACTTCCTAAAGACCTTACAGCTAAGCTAGAAGAAAAGATTAAAGTAGAGTGGAAGGATAACCTCTAACTGCTAGAATCTATATAGTAAAAGTAGGTAGGTTAAAGTAAAGATATAGAGAGGGTAGTAAGGTATAGAGGATAATTAGTTATCCCTAAAAACAGTAGGTTTAGAATAGAGATACTAATAGTATACTATAATAAACTAACTAGTAGCTACTTAGGATACAGCTGTATAATAAAGTATTTAGCTAAATCCTTCTTTTAGAAATTAATAAAAAAGGATATAAAGAAGTATATTAAGATATATATAGTATATTAACAGATAAAACTATAGTACTATATACCTTATAGATCCCTTAGGAGCCTACTAGTACCTACCTACCTATAGTAAAGTATCTTACTTAACTTTATTATAAAGCTTCTAAAGTTAGAAGAGAGGAGAGGTAAATAGTTTAATAGTATCCTAGTAGTAGTTAACTATTTTATAAAATACACCCTCTATATACCTACCTATAAGTTAATAAAGGCTAATATATTAGTAATAATACTAGTAGATAGAGTTATATTATAGTATAGAGTACCTAAGTTAATAGTCTTAGACTAAGGATTACTATTTACTAGCTGCTTCTAGGTAGAGGTATACTACTAGTTAGCTATTAGGAGGAAACTAAGTACTACATACTACCCTTAAACTAATAGCTAAATAGAATAGCAAAATTAAAATATTAAATATTTTCTATAAACCTACTATAATATTAAGTAGGATAACTAGGTAGACTAACTACTAATAGTATAATTTATTTATAATAACGCCTACTATAGCGCTACTAGTATATTACTAGTAGAAGCCTTAATAGGCTACTAGCTAAAAGGACCCTATAATATCTATTATATTAAGACAAACTAAACTATAGTCCCTACAGTAAAGGAAAAAGTTAATTAATTAAAATAATAATAAGAAGCTATTTAATAGCTATTAAGCTAGTTAAATAATATATATATAAAATAGTATAATTAATAAAGGACTCCTATTAAGTTTAAGGTTAGAGAAAAGGTCTTACTAGTAATATAAAACATCTAGTAGAAATAACCCTCTAAGAAGCTCTTAGATAAGTATCTAGGCCTATTTCTAGTTATATAGGTAATTAATAAGGAGATAGTATACAAACTTAACCTATAATTAAAGTACTATATCTATAATATATCCTTACCTTTATAACTTAAAAAGTTCTATAGTAACATTAAAGAAAGTAGAGATATTCCTATTAATAAGAATAATAAAGATATATATAAAGTAGAAGCAGTAGTAGCCTACTAGAGACTACTAATAAACTAAAGGTATCTTATTAAGTAGAAGGGGTATAAAGAAGAGAAGAACTTATAAAAGCCTTAAAGTAACTTATTATAAGTTATAAAAGATAACTATAAATAAATATTACACTAAGGGATTACTAAAGGGAGACTAAAGGAGTAGAAGTAAGAAAAGAAGGCCTATAAGCTAAGAAAGAGAAGTTAAATTACCTAAAGGCCTAAAAGTGTCTTAGGACCCTAAAAGGTCTAACTACCTACTAAAAAATTATTTACTAAAACATAAAAAATAAGACCCTACCTAAAGGTACTACTAAGGGGGCACTAAGAGAGGAGAGGGGGAGAAAAAGGGGGGGAATAGAAAGACATTAGGTATCCTTATTACTAGCTACCTTAGTATTTTAGCCTATAGGGGTAGAGAAAAAACCTTAATTAGAATTAAGGTCCTAAAGGGACTAGTAATTCTAAAGGAAAATTAGTATATAAAGCACTAAGGGTGCACTAGGGGGATACTAGTAGGAAAGAAAATATATAACTTATAAGTAAACCTTATTAAACTTATTAAGTTAGCTTATAATACTAGAAAGAAGAGTTACTATCTAAATAATAGCCTAAGTTTAAGCCTTAATAGCCTTAGTCTATATCTTAAGGGTAGTAATAGTAGCTACTTAGGTAGCAGCTTAGTAAGAGGTAGTAGTTACTTACTTCTTAGTAAGAACTACACTATTAATAAAAGCTATAACTTTCTATAACTAAAACTCTACCTCCTCCTTAGCGTCCTTAGCTTTATACTTTACCTTAGAAAGGTTAGCTAAAACTACTTTTACCTAAAGAGCCTTTTAGCCTATAATTTAAAAGGCTAAATTAGCCTCCTATATAGCAGAGGGTTAGTAAATAGATAGTAAGGGATTACTAGTAGATTACTAGGTGTTTAAAGGGGGATAGAAGGGAGAGAATAGCTTACTTAGTCTTTATTAAAGGTAGTAAAGCTATTTTTAGCTATCTTATTAAAGAGGTAGTAGAGGTTAGTAGTAATATAGTAAGTAGTATAAGAGAGCTATAAAGAGTTAGTAGAGAGCTAGTAAAGGTTATAAAAGTAACTATATATAAGGAGGGAGATAACTTATAGAAACATAAGGCTTACTATAAGCCTAGTAGTATACTATATATTTATTACTACTAGCTAGAGAGGGTTAGTAAGGTATACTAGAGGAATAGTAGAGGACCTACTAGTAGTATCTATATAATAGGGAATAAAACCCTTATTAAAGGAGGTCTATTTTATTATATAATAAAGGTAGTAAGTATAGGGGATAGGTTAGGTAGGGGGGAGTAGAGGTTTATTAGGGTTGCTTAGGTATACCTTCTTAGCAGTCTTAGTAGGTAGGACCTTAGGGGTAGAAGTAGAGGTAATCTTAGGGGTATTCTTAGGAGGTATAGCAGCAGCAGTAGATAAGAGGGCAGTAGTAACAAAGCAGAGGTAGTAGTAATAGTAGTAATAATAGTAAAATTAAGTATATATAATTAAAAAAAAAGAAGCAGCAGAAAATAATAGAAAACAATATAAAAAAATAATAAAAAAAGGGTATTAAGAAGCTTATAAAAGGAAAAATTTAAAAAGCAGATATATAACTTAGAAAAACTATAATAAATAGGCTTAATAGGTAAATATATATAATGTAGGTAGTAACTAAATTTAGCTATAAAGGCAGTTAATAATAAGATAAATAGTAATTTATAATAAAGGTGATTTAGAAGGGTAGAGTATAGGGTGCACACTAGAGGCTTATAGGTAGGGTAGTAGAAGAAACCTATCTAAGTAAATATATAAAGGAGACTATATATAAGAGCGTATTATTATATAGTAATAATAGTAGTTTAGTCTATAGTAAGTATAATTATATTAATCTTATAAGTAAAGAAGCCTAGCAGACTACTAGGGGGTTATCTACTTTATTAGCCTTTAGCAGATAAGGGATGTAATTACAGGTTAATTACCTAGCTTAAAACAAATACTAGTGTTAAGCATAAAGAATTTAATGTTAGCTAGGAGGATAATATTATATCTAAGTATGTAGCTAAGGTAATAGGTTCCCTAGACCTAGTGCCTTAATAATAGAATAGGTAACTACTAGAGGGTTACTAGGTGCTATATAATACAGAAGACTGCTAACTAAGCCTTAGGATAAGGCTTTAAAGGAGGGGGGATTATATTAGGGCTATTAGTAGTATAACCTATATAGAGGGATAAGATAGATAACTATAGATAATAAATAGGTTAGGTTATTAAGGGTGCCTAATAATTAGATATATTAGGTTATTAGGGGTAAGCACTAAAGGAGTACTAGTAGCTAACCTACAGCTTAATAATGTAATTAAAGTATTATTATAGGACTGTTAGGGGACTATTATTAGTAGGAGTGCTAGGATAGGATAGAAGAGGACTGCTACTACCTACCTAGTAGGTAGGAGTAGGTTAAAATAACATAACTAATAGACCCCTACCTTACTGTTAGTAACTCTACTACTCTATACAATCCTAGCCTGTAATACTATAGGTATATTAAATATCTAGTAGGCTATATACTAAAGATATATAACCTATATAGAATCTAGGTACCTATACTTAAGTAGGTAATTATTATATATAATATTATATTTAATAAGTTACTTTTTTACCTAGGATAATAAGACTGTAAAGAGCTATTAGGAAGTATAGCTAAGGGGATTATAGACTTTATTAGTAAGTTAATTAATATAGAAAATATAGCTATTTAGTCCCTTAGTATCCTAAATAATAATATAAATATAAATAATATATCTATAGATAAGATACAGTTAGCTAATCTTCTGTTAACTTAAGACGTTAAGCGTAGGAGATTAGCTTTAGAGAGTGTAGACCTAAATAACTAGGCTTATAAGAACCTAGAACTAGACAGCCTGTAGTTAGGAGGACTACTTACTTTAGATTTAATTTCTAACCCTCCTATAAGGCTTAGGGGTAGAAGTAAAACTATTAAAATTAATATTAATAAAGTAGATACAAAAGAGAACTAAATTAATAAAAGTAAAGTAGTACTTAAAGGTATAGACTACCTACCTAAAGGCGTGGACTATATATATACTACAGATAAGGTGTAGAGGCCTAAATACCCTTATAGTAATACTAATAAGCGCCTAGCTGTTATATAGGGTAGATAAGCTACCTAAGGTAAGAAAATAATCTTACTAGAAATTATAGTTAATAAAAGCCTATAGGAACCCTTATAATAAATACTAAAACTAAAGTAACAAAAGGTTTTTTATAAAGAAATACACTTAAGTAAGTATATCTAATAGAAAAAAGCCTATAATAATCTAAATACTAAAAGCATTTTAATAATAATAACCTTATTACACTTATAGTAATAGGTTTTTAATTAGAACTCTTTTTTCTCTACCTTTTTACCTAATTAGCAGAAAGCTAAGGAAGAGGGGAGTTTTATATACTACACTATACATACTGTAGTAAGAGAAGCTATTAAGAGGAGCTTTATAAAGCACCTCTTAACTAGTAAGAACCTTACTCTCTATAAGAAGAACCTTATTAATTCCCTACACCACTAGAGAGATCTTTCTTAACTACTACTTATAGTTAAGAAACTGTTTTAGGAAGCTTTTAATAAGGAGATAAAGAAGTATAAAGATATAAGCACTTATAAAATTATTAACTGCATATTAATAGATAGTACTTCTCTACTATTAAAATAGGTATATATTTATAAGTTTATAAATAGCCTTCTTAACTGCTATAAAGTAAGAGTCTATATATATAAAGATATATAAGAATTAGATTCTCTTTAGAATATATATACTGCTACGCTTATAGTAAAGACCTTCTAGTTAGTTATAGCCCTTATAGTATAATTTAATCTTAAAGCTATATAATATAATATTAATAGTGCCTTCCTTTATTTAAAGTTAGATCTAAATATACTACCTATCTATATTAAGCTTCTAGATAGGTACTATTAAGCAGGTAAGTATATAAGGCTTTAACGCGCTTTATATAGCCTTTATACTATACCTCTACTTTAGTACTTAATGTTCTTAGTAACCCTTAGGCAGAGTATTAACAAACTATAACTATATAAACTATATGTAGTTTTAAAAAGTTTTAGTAAAGGTTTTAAGTTTAAAGTTTAAAAAGCCCTCAAAAAGTATAATTCTACTCTTTATATATAGACTACACTAGATTTTTAAAAAGTTTAATTTTAACGCTTAAACTTAATTTTAAAACAATTATTAAACATAAATAACGATAAATAACAATAAACTACATACTACAAACTACAGTTAGTACTCTAAGAAACTAAGCCTTATAGTTTCTATAATATCTTATGCTTAACTAGTCCTATTTAGGAAGTATAAACTACTATAATACTGTAAATTTAATAAAGAATCTAATAGTATTTTTTATATATTTTTCTAACTAAGTAGTAATAAGTATATCTAAGATACCTAGATTTAGGTACTATCTGTAGTTTAAAAGTGTAGTTTTTTATTAATGCTCTACCCTTAGGCGCCTAGGCCTAACCCTATTAAAAAGGTGTAGTAAAGTAGGATAGCTAGAGCAGTAAGGTAACTAGGAATAATTACTATAACCTACTAAAGCTAACGTAAGATACCTCTTAATTAGCGTAAGTAAACTATCTTAATTAAGGCTGTAAAGACTCTAATTAGGACTTACTCCTATAACTAATTAAGAGAGAAACTCCTATATATCTTATATAACTATAATTAAAGGTAAATTATAATAGAAGGCTTTAGGTTAATCTAAAGGATCTATCTCTAAATTAAAGGAAAAGAATTAGTTATATGTTTATCCTCCTCCTAATTAAAAGTAAGCTGCTAAAGTCTAATATCTATCTCTAATTAAGACTCTTAGTTATGTAATTAGGAACTAAGGAAACCTAGCACTAATAGGCACCCTATTGCACTATATATAGAAGATTAATATATGTTTTAGACTATAGATAAGAAGGTAATTATTATAGTCTATATTAATAACTTTATTATACTGCGCTACTAAGATAATAAAGCTAAGGCCTAGAGGATTATTAATAGTATTAAGGCTAAGTATAATCTTAAGGACTAAGGCTTAGTAAACTACTTCCTTAGTATATATGTTATTAGAGACAGGCCTATAAGAAAGGTATACTTAGTCTATAATAATTATATTAAATAGATTACTAAGCGCTTTAAACTTACTAATAGAGTCTACTCTACTACCCTACTTCTATATATTAAATTTAAACTATATAAAGGGTAAGTAATAAGGTAAGAGGTAAAGGACTACTAAGAAAAGGTTAGTAGTATGCTATATATAGTAATTATAGTTAGACTAAATATAGTATTTATAGTAGTAAGTCTTTTATACTTTCTTATAAACCTAAGACTAATTTATATATATATAATTAATTAATATATTTAATACCTATATAAGACTTAGTATCTTATACTTACTTATAGCTTAAAAGAAGCAGTAGAAGCAGTAGCTTAAGCGCTTATAATTACTAGAGATATAAGTTTTATAGATAACAAAGAAACTTAATAGTCTTCTTAAGGATATATTATTTTACTATTTAGAGAACCTATCTAGTAGAAAGCAGTATACTAGAATATAGTTACTACCTTAATAATAGAGGTAGAGCTACTAAGTCTTAAGCATACTGTTAGGGCTATTAGCAGTATAACCTATATAGAGGGATAGGATAGATAACTATATGTAACAGATAGGTTAGATTATTAGGGGTACCTAATAATTAGATATATTAGGTTATTAGGGGTAAGTACTAAAGAGGCACTAGCAGCTAACCTATAGCTTAATAATATAATTAGGGCGTTATTATAGGACTATTAGGGGACTGTTATTAGTAGGAGTGCTAAGATAGGATAGAAGAGGACTGCTGCTACCTACCTAGTAGGTAGAAGTAGGTTAAAATAATATAACTAACTAACCCCTACCTTACACCTATATAACGTAGTAGTATACGTCTAGCAGCGTCTATACGCACTTTATGCTGCAGACAGTTAGTTTAATTCTAACTGCAGGAAGCTACTTTTGTAGAAGTCTAATTAGCTACTAGAGCCCTGCAAAAGTAGAGCCCTAGGCCCTATATATATAATAGGGCTCTAACAATAGTGCACCCTACCTATGTATTATGTTTCCTATTATAATATTCCTGTATTATGTTAGGTAAAAATAAGCTAACCTTCTAATGTTTAATAATAGGGTAGTTTTCCTCTTATGTAAATTACAGGAGGTTTTTCTCTCTATATATAGATTAACTATATTATGTATATAGTATAGTGTAAAGGAATACCTTACTTATTCCTACTTAGATAGTAAATAATATAAAGACTCCTCTTACTATAACCTCTACCTTACTGTTAGTAACTTTATTACTTTATATAATCCTAACCTATAATATATTTTAACCTCTACCTATCTTTAGGTGTACTAACTAGTAGAGTAAGATAGTATCTAAGAGAACTACTACTACCTCCTAGAGGGATAGTATCTATAATAAGTAGGATATATAAGAAACTAGCATAATAGATAATAATAGAGTCTTAACCTACTAAGAGACTACTAGTTATAATAAAAGTAATAAGGGAGATAACTAAGGCACTACTAGTAGCCCTTAGGATAATAATATAGATACCCTAGCAGCTAATAGGTACACTTATAAGGCTAGTAATAAGATAATAGTAAAGTAAGTCTAAGAAATACTTTAGGCTAAAATTAATAAAGCTAGAAAGCAGAAAAACCTTAACCTTATATTAGCACTTTAAAATAGTACTAATATAGATATACTACTTACTAGGGGTATACTAGCTAAGAAGTAGATAACACCTAAATAATAAAACCTAAATAATTATAAAGAATATATAGCGCCTCTATATTATAAAGGTAGAAGCTAGGCTAAGCTATCTAACTTCTAGTTTAAGCTTATAAGTTAATTTATTATTTCTAGTATAGATAATAACTATAATTAGGTAATCTATATAGGTAGATACCTTAAAGGACTTATAGCCTGCTAGTAAGCTACCTATATAGATATACACTATAGAAATAACTAAATAAAAGTTACTTAGCTAGTAATAGAGAAGTAGCTATATAATAGTATTACTAATAAGAATATAAAAGTATATAATATAGTAGTAGAGTTAGAGAATAAACGCTAGAAACTAGGATAATTATACTAAACCTTTATTAACTAGTATAAAGCCTTAGAAGCAGAGTGCTTTAACTAGCTACCTAAGAGGCTGTAAGTAATTAACGTAGTTAACTACATCCTCCCTAATTTATAAGATAAGATTATAACCTATAGGCTACTAGATAATTAAGAAGTATTAAATAAAATTATAAAGTAAGTAGAAATAACTAGGAGAATTACATAGAGAGCTTAAATAGTTACAAACTACTAAGGGGGTACATCCTAGGGGCCTACTAGGTGGCTGCCTTAGGAGATAGTTTAGATAACCCCTATAAAAGTAGAAACTAAACTATAAGACATACCTACTCTAATAAGTAATAAACTATTAAAACTAAGCTAAATAAGGTAGTAAAATAGTATATAACTTAATAGAGGGTTAGTAGCGCTAGACTAATTAACTATTATATACTATAATTATAATAATAAAGGCTACTACTCTAATTAGTGCTAAGAAACTAACTACTATTAGTATAGCTAACTAAGACACTTAGGTAGGAGGTATACTACCTTAGCTACTATAATAGAGGTTAATATAATTAATATACCTTAGGGAGAGGAGATAGGCTACTAGCAGTTTAAAGTAACCCTATAGGTAAGAGTTAGAAGGATATAAAAGAAAGAGAAAGTAATAATTAATATAGGTGCTAACTATAATGTAATTAACTAGAGAGTGTTATTACTAACTAGTTACCTACTGCAGGCTAGTAACAGACTAAAGCTTTAAGGCCTATAGGGATTAAGCACTTCTAACTACAGTTAGAAAGTCCTAGTTATATAGGTAATAAATAACCTTAGCACTAAGAGGGCTTAAAGCTATTATTTCTAGGTATTAACACTAAAGAAGAAGTATATTATAATCCTAAGGATCCCCTAAGGTAACTAACGTCTCCTAACCTTAGCTAGAAAACACTAAATTAGATGTATAAGTTAAAGGGGGAGGATATTAAATTAGTAATTAAGTAAAGGGTTATTAGGAAGGCTATAAAGGAAGCTAAAGTAACCTTTATAATAGGGTCTGAAGTCTATTATATATAAGAGGTTAGAATATAAGAGGAAAAGAGACCTATATTACTAAATAAGTATACTAACTAAGCTAATATCTTTAATATAAAAAGGCACTAAGAGGGTGCTAGTAAGAGGGTACATACTATTAACTTAGAACTAAGAACTAAACTACTATAGGGCTCTATCTACCTACTAGTAGAGCCTAAGCTAGCTGCCCTTTAAAAGTATATTAAGAAAGCATTAGTAAAAGGATAGATATAATAATCTAAAAGCCTAGCTAGTATACCTCTCCTATTTATACTAAAGAAGGGAGGTAAGTTACACCTCTATATTAACTACTAAGGGCTTTACTATATTACTATTAAGAATTAAACACTATTACCTTTAATTACTAAGTTCCTTAACTACCTATTAGAGGTAAAGTAGTATACTAAATTTAACTTAAAGAATAGGTACTACTAGGTAGCTATCTATAAAAGAGATAAATAGAAGATAGCTTTCTGTATATAGTATAGTTACTTTAAGTACTAAGTAATACTATTTAGACTTATTAATACCTTAGCTACCTTTTAGGCCTATATTAATAATACTCTTATAGGCCTAATAGATATCATCTGTATTATTTACCTAGATAACATTCTTATCTTTTTAAAGGATAAAAAGTCTTATATAGAAGTAGTAAAGTAGGTACTTACCTACTTAGATACTACTAGGTTAGTAGCTAACCTTAAGAAGTGTAAATTTAATAAACAGTCTATTAGCTTCTTAGGCTTTATAGTCTCTAAAGATAGCATTATAATAGAAGAGGACTATATATAGGCTATTATTAAGTAGCTAGCACCTACTAGCGTTTATAAGATATAAGTCTTCTTAGGGTTTATAGGTTTCTATTAACGCTTTATTTAGAACTATATAAAGGTATATACCTTATTAACTAATTAGCTAATTACTAAGGGGGGTTATCCTCTATTAATTACTAGTAAGACACTAAAGGCCTTTAAGTAACTTAAAGTATTATTTACTATAGCCTCTATACTACACTACTTTAACCTAAAGCTACCTATTTACATTAAGATAGATATATCTACTTTTATAATTAAGGTAGTATTATACTAACTATATAATTAGTAATAACACCTTATAGTATATATATCTTAGAAACTATAGAAAGTAAAGCTATAGTATAGTATATTAGAGGCTAAGCTGCTAGCTATCTATAAAGTAGTAAAGTAATAGTAGTATTTCTTACTATATAATTAGTATTAGACTGTCTTTCTTACTAATTACTTAGGCTACTACTACCTTACTACTAAGCTGTAACTAAATAGCTACTAGATATAGATACTATAGAACCTTACTATATTTAACTTTAAGATTAAATATTAGCCTAGGAAATTAAACCTAGCTAATAGGCTTTTATAATATCTAAATTACTAACTAACTAATAAAGAAGTTAACTATAAGAGGAGTATATTCCTAAAAGACTTTCTTAGATAATATTTACTAAGGGTAGTAAGAATTAGGTGTATATAGGCTACTAGAGGGTTACTAGGGGGTTAGAGGCAGCCTCTACTTCCTAAAGACCTTACACCTAAGCTAGAGGAAGAGATTAAAGCAGAGCAGAAGGCTAACTTATAGCTGCTAGGATCTATATAGTAGAAGTAGGTAGGTTAGAGTAAAGATATAGAGGGGGTAGTAAGGTATAAAGAATAATTAGTTATCCCTAAAAACAGTAAGTTTAAAATAGAGATACTAATAGTATACTATAACAAACTAACTAGTAGCTACCTAAGATACAGCTATATAATAAAGCGTTTAGCTAAGTCCTTCTTCTAGAAATTAATAAAAAAGGATATAAAGGAGTATATTAAGATATATATAGTATGTTAATAGATAAAACTATAGCACTACATACCTTATAGATCCCTTAGGAGCCTACTAGTACCTACCTACCTATAGTAAAGCATCTTACTTAACTTTATTATAAAGCTCCTAAAGTTAGGAGGGAAGAGAGGTAAGTAGTTTAATAGTATCCTAGTAGTAGTTAACTGTTTTATAAAATACGCCCTCTATATACCTACCTATAAGTTAATAAAGGTAGATACTTTAGTAATAATACTAGTAGATAGAGTTATATTATAGTATAGAGTACCTAAGTTAATAGTCTTAGACTAAGGATTACTATTTACTAGCTGCTTCTAGGTAGAGGTATACTACTAGTTAGCTATTAAAAAGAAGCTAAGCACTATATACTACCCCTAAACTAATAGTTAGATAGAACAGTAAAACTAAAACGTTAAATACTTTCTATAAGCCTACTATAACATTAAGTAAAATAACTAGGCAGACTAGCTACTAATAACGTAATTTATTTATAATAGCACCTACTATAGCGCTACTAGTGTATTACTAGTAGAGGCCCTAATAAGTTACTAGCTAAATAGGCCTTATAATATCTATTACAGTAAGATTAATTAGACTGTAGTCCCTATAGTAAAAGAAAAGGTTACCTAATTATAATAGTAATAAGAGGTTATTTAATAGCTATTAAGCTAGTTAAATAATATATATATAAAATAGTATAACTAGTAAAGAACCCCAATTAAATTTAAGGTTAGAGAAAGAGTCTTACTAGTAATATAAAACATCTAGTAGAAATAACTATCTAAGAAACTCTTAGATAAGTATCTAGGCCTATTTCTAGTTATATAGGTAATTAATAAGGGAGTAGTATATAAGCTTAACCTATAATTAAAGTACTATATCTATAATATATTCTTACTTTTATAACTTAAAAAGTTCTATAGTAATATTAAAGAAAGTAGAGATATTCCTATTAATAAGGATAATAAAGATATATATAAAGTAAAGGTAGTAGTAGCCTACTAGAGACTACTAACAAACTAAAGGTATCTTATTAAGTAAAAGAGGTATAAAGAAAAAGAGAACTTATAGAAGCCTTAAAGTAACTTATTATAAGTTATAAGGGATAACTATAAATAAGTATTACACTAAAGAGTTACTAAAGGGAGACTAAAGAAGTAAAGGTAAAAGAAGAAGGCCTATAAGCTTAGAAAGAAAAGTTAAATTACCTAAAGGCTAAAAAGTATCTTAAGACCCTAAAAAGTCTAGCTACCTACTAAAAGATTATCTACTAAAATATAAAAAATAAAACCCTACCTAAAGGCACCCCTAAGGGGGCACTAAGGGGGGAGAGGGGAAGAAGAAGAGGGAAGAATAAAAGACACTAAGTATCCTTATTACTAGCTACCTTAGTATTTTAGCCTATAGGGGTAGAGAAAGAACCTTAGTTAGAATTAAGATTCTAAAAAGCCTAGTAATTCTAAAGGAAAAATTAGTATATAAAGCACTAAGGGTGCACTAGGGGGGTATTAGTAAGAACGAATATATATAACCTATGAGTAAACCTTATTAATTTTATAAAGTTAGCCTATAATATTAGAAAGAAGGGTTACTATCTAAATAATAGCCTAGGTTTAGGCCTTAATAGCTTAGGTCTACGCCTTAATAGTTATTAAATTAGAGGGTCCTATAGAGGGCACTTTATATACGCTAGAAAGGGTACGTAGAGATAGAAGTTATTAGCCTAATTTAGCCTAGTTACTTAGTAAATATTAGAGGGACTACTGTAGGCTTCGCCCTAGGCAGTAGGCTTTATAAAGGCCTTAGGCACCTAGAAAAGGGGTTACTAAGGGCCTAGTTAGGTAGTAAGGCTAGGCGTAAGGGTAATATAATAGTTATAGTTATATATATAGATATAGATATATAATATATAATATATATAATATTAACTTAATACTATTACCTCTATTAATTTAATAATTAAGAGTCTTATACGCTTAGAAATTAATAGTAATAAGCTTAGTAATATAATTCCTATAAGCTAAAAGTATATAATAATAACTAATAACGTAAAGATTACTTTAAAATCCTCCTCTAACTAGACTATCTAGTTTAAGCAGCTCTAGGTAAAAGCTAAAGCTTATAACCTATAGGAAGTAATTAACCTATTAGTAAGTAATTCTTATAAGCCTAGTAAGACTATTATAGTACTTATAGAGCGCCTAATACACCCTTAGCCTTATAACTATCTAAGATACTAAGCTTTACGCCTAGAATTAAACTCCCTAAGCGCTTAAGGGGTAGTAGTAACTATAATTCTAATAGCTAATTAGAGATTACTCCTTAAGCCTACAGTAGTAACTAACTTATAGGCTAAAGGGGTCTATAAGCTTTTACTAAGTAACCTACTATTATATAAGAAGTAGTAAAGTAAATATACTAATACGTTAAAGGAGTATAAAACGTATATATAAAAATACACCCTACTATAGGACTAGTTTAGAGATACTATAAGCATTAAGCTTTTAGAACACTATTATAAGCTAGATAAGCACCTTAACTAATAGGTAAAGAAGCTTAAGAATTATATTACTAAGCGCCTAGAGGAAAGGTATAATAAGGTATAGACAAAATACAAAAGAATTCTCTATAAAGGCGCTTAGAATTACCTTAATAACATAAAGGAGCTTAAGAAATAGCTTCTTATATAGAAAGGTACTCTTTATAATATAAAGGCTAATAAAGTCCCTAATATATAGCACTTAAAGTATTAGTTTTAGGATGTTATAAAAGCCTTTTTAATTAGTTACTTTACTTAATAGGTATTTACCTACCTATAGTAAAGTAAGAAGGATACTAAGAAAGAGGATCTTATAATCTCTATAATAATACATAACGTATAAGAGGTAATAAAGCTCCTTAGTAACATACTTATTAGGTAAAAGGCTATATATAGCGCCTTTATCCTAGCTATTATAGGTTATAAAAACCCTAAAGGTAACTATAGAAATTAAAATAATAGAAACTATAGTAGTAGGAATTATAGCTATAGAGGCTACTAGTAGATATAATCTTATAAGCTAAGTACACTCTATAAGTAATCTTTATTATTATTAGGGCCCCTAGCGCCTTTATAAGAGTAAAGCATACTACCTAAGTAAGAGAGGTTAAGTATAAATATAGTAAAGACACTACTTTTAAAACATATAAGCTGCTAGCTTTACCTTAGCCTAAGGCACTATATTAACTACTGCTAGTATACTCTTCCTTATATACACCCTAAAAGACAGTAAGAGAGTAAAGTAGTTAAGGCTATAATTAAAAAGTATATATAATGTAACCTAAAGCTTACTAAACGCTTATAAGAGGTAAGAGTAGTAACTACTAAAAAATAACTAACTATATAGTAGGTGTAAGAGAAAGATTATACTAGCCTCCTTTTACACTACAAAAAGCTTTTATTACCTAGCTTACTTAGTAATATTAGATTTAGGCTTAATAGTATACATTTTTAATAAGCCTTTATAGTTTAAGATAATAAAGGCTACGCTAGTAGGTAATTTCCTATAGGCTAGCTTATAGTAACTACCTATTAAAGCGTATAGCACTATATAAATTAGGCTTAGAGGGTATATAGGCATTATTATAAGGCTTACCCTATATAATGTTACCTTTTACCCTAGCCTTATAGCTAACCTAATGTCCTTTAAGAAGCTAAAGTAATAAGGTATCTAGTAGGATATAAGCCTTAGAAATAACTACCTACAAAAAGCAGATAGGTCCTTTATAGCCTACCTTAATAATATTTATAACTAATAGGTCCTTAACTATAGGCCTTTTAAGGTAGAGGCTGCTTTAGCTGCTACTATACTCTTACCTCCTATAGGCTTAGATAAAGCGCTCTAATTACACTAACAAAATAAATATATTATAAAGACGTATAAGAAGCTAATTCTTAGCAGCTTAGTTACCTAGCACTATAGGCTAGGTTACTTAGGCCTTAAACTAATTAAGAGGATTATTAATATAGCTTATAGAGTATATCTTAAGGGCTCTAATAATTATAAGATTTACACTATTAACTATAACGCCTATATAAAAGGTAAAGCCTACTGCTTAGCTAGGTGTAGCCTATATAAATCTATAATCTATATAGAGCTTAGTAAATATTTAGTAATTAACTTATATAACCTAGAGGTTAGTTACATAAGGTATATATCTTATATAATAATTTCTAACTGTAGTAGTAGTTATATATAGGATTTCTACCTACGCTAAAGAACTACTAAGATACTACTTACTATGCTTATAGACTTCCTTACCCTATTAGAAGTGTAATATAACTATTAGGTAAAGGTTATTAAGACTAATAATAAGCTCCTATGCTACTTAGATATTATAGGTATAATAGAGGTATGTAGTATACACCTTAAGGTAAGCGCCCTAAATACCTAAGTGTAAAACAAAGCTGTAGAGCGTATTACTATAGTTATTAAGCAAAAGTAGAGTATTAACAAACTATAACTACAGTAAACTATAACTATATATAGTTATAGTTAAACTATAACTACAGAAAGTGTAGTTATAGTTAAACTACACCTACAGAAAGTGTAGTTATAGTTAAACTACAACTACAAATAAATTTTAATACTATAACTACAACTATAACTACAGTAGTGTAGTTATAGTTTAAACTACACTTAAACTATAACTACAGTAGTAAGAAAATAAAAATATATATTTTTATAGATATATATATAGTATTATATAGTATAAAGCTATATAAGCGTTATATAATATATTAACTATATAAATAGTAATAAAAGATATATAAGTACTTAGAAATAAATATAATATAATACTAATAGCTTATTATTTAGTAGTAGTACTTAGTACTTACTACTTACTACTTACTAGTACTTACTACTTAGTACTTACTATAACATATAGTAAGTATAGTTTATAAAGAATAAAGATAGTATACTACTACTAATTATATAGTACTATAATAAAGTTTTATATTAGTAAGAGGAGTCTTATATTATTCACTATCTAAGTAGGAATAAGTAAGGTATTCCTTTACACTATACTATATACATAATACAGTTAATCTATATATAGAGAGAAAAACCTCCTATAATTTATATAGGAGGAAAACTACCCTATTATTAAACATTAGAAGGTTAGTTTGTTTTTACCTAACACTATATAGGGTATAACACTTTATAAAGGAAAATATAATATATAGGGAGGGGTGCACTGTTGTTAGGGCCCTATTATGCATATAGGGCCTAGGGCTCTACTTTTGTAGGGCTCTAGTAGCTAATTAGACTTCTGCAAAAGTAGCATTCCTGCAGTTAGAATCAAACTAACCGTCTGCGCGCAAAGCGCACAGACGCTGCTAGACGCATACTACTGCGTCACGCAGGCATAATAAAGTTTTATAAACTAAAACTATTAAAACTAGTCTTTAATAGTAAGATTCTTTACTTTAAAGTAAAGATTATCTAAAATAACTATACTAATATAATAATCCTAACTTCTTTAATAACATTTTTACTTAGTATATCTATATTTTTATTCTCTTAGTCCTAGCTATAAAAACTATATATAGTATTAATAGCGGTCTCTATATATCTAATAGCAGTATTATTCTATAAAAGTAGAAAATAAGTACTAGTATTTATTTTATTTATATAATTAGGTTATAAATAACTAAATATATTACTTTAAAATTATTATACTCTTTAGTAAAATATAGGTTTCTATATTTATAATGTAATAAGGAGTAATATAACTAGAAGGATAATAAAATTCTATATAAAGTAGTATTATACTTAGCTATAAAGGTTATATCTAATTATCTATAGACTATAGGTATATATAAAGAGAAAATTTAAAGTAGGTTAGTTAGAAATTCCTAACTAGACTTACTTAGTAAAGTCTATAAGTTATACTTTAAAAGCTTATACTATTATATTATATTTTTATAGATTTCTTCCTACTAAATATTCTTTACTTTATATATGCTACTTATTATATAAGCAGTAAGGTTATTTAAGTTAAAGTACTACCTAAGTATATATACTTTAATAAGTAGAGGTAATACACTAATATAACACTATAGATTAAGTACCTATATATAAGGGATATATACTTTTTAATATATAAGTATAGTTTAACTTTTATAGCTTTTAACTTTAAAGACTTTCTACTTATAATTAATATATAGCCTATATATACTACTTTATAAGTATATATATAGTCTTAGAGATAATAGCTTACTATACTTTATCTCTATAATATAACGCTTATATAACTTATAACTATAACTATAAATATAATTTAGTTATATACTAACTATAGTTATAATATAGTATTAATAATGCTATATACACTATATATATAATTAAGCAGTCTAAGTTAATATACTATAGTTATATACTAACTATAGTTATAATACAGTATTAATAATACTATATATACTGTATATATAAGTAAGTAGTCTAAGTTAATATACTATAGTTATATACTAACTATAGTTATAATATAGTATTAATAGTACTATATACACTATATATATAAGTAAGCAGTCTAAGTTAATATACTATAGTTATATACTAATAATAGTTATAACACAGTATTAATAATACTATATACACTGTATATAGAATTAAGTAGTCTAAGTTAACTAATAATATAACTATTATCCTTCTATACCTTCTTTACTTATATACACCCNAGTAGTAATTAATACTAATTATAGTTTTTCTTACTAGTAAATAGTAACTCTAACTAATAACTATAGTCTATAACTAAGTATATACTATATACTATATACTATATAGTATATACTATATATTACTAATTAATTAATTATTACTTAGTAATACTAATACTTACTTATAATATAGTATTTAGGTAAATATCTTAGTCTAATATATATTATATTTAATATAGTATTTAGTATACTATAATATAGTATTTACTATACTATAATATAGTATTTACTATACTATAATATAGTATTTAGTATACTATAATATACTTATTAACTATAGAAATTCTATATTATTATTTTTCTACTGTAGTTATAGTTTACTACTGTAGTAAACTATAACTACTGTAGTGTAGTTATAGTTTAGACTATATCTCTCTTACCTATACTATAACTACAACTATAACTACTGTAGTTATAGTTTAGTCTAAACTATAGGGTGTAGTTTGTAGTTATAGTATGTAGTTATAGTTATAGTTATAGTTTTTTGTTAATACTCTGCAAAATACGCTAGTAAGCTAGAATAATAAACAGAAGTAAGGCTATATTATCTAAGTTATACTAAAACGCTTTATACTAGCCTTACTGTTATATACTAACTACGCGTTAGGGGCTTCGCGCTTATAATAGGAACTACCCCTAGTGCTAAAAACCTATATATTAGAAGATAAGTCCCTATAATAGATATAGGAGATAACATAAGACGTAGATATAGACCTTTAGCGTATTTATAACGCTATTCTAAACAGCTTATATATACTCCCTATTAAAGTTAAGGTATATATCTAGATTAGTAACTACATACTAGATACAGCTAGGCGTCTTACCTAACGCAGCTGTCTCTAGGTCCCTTAAGATAATAACCTAGACTCTCTATTAAATAAGTTATATATAAGGTTAATATAGTAAAGCTATAATTTAACCCTATTAGGCTACTTAGGCTGTAATAGCATACTTAAAATCGTCTCTTAATGCTTCTACTAGCTAGGCTAGGTGTAGGCTATATACTGTTTTATATATAATTATAATATCTATAGCTAAAGTAAAGTCTAGTAATATATAAAGAGAGAGTACCTATAGCCCCTTAAAATCCTAAAGCGCCTATAGAGTAACCTTTTAATAGACTTTATTATAGACTTACTGCCTTTAGGCGCTATAAAGGCGTATTTCCTCTAGGTAATCTCTAACTAGCTAGGTAAAGTAATTACCCTTAAGGCTATAGACACTATAGAGGTAGAGGTCTATATAATACGCTTCTTTAAATACTACTTTTACTTCTATAGTATACCTAAAAGTATTATTAGTAATAGGGGTAGTAACTAGATAAGTAAGTTTTAAAAGCGTTTCTATATGCTAATAGGGGTTATATAGAAATTAAGTATAGCTTACTACCCCTAAAGTAATAGAGCTACTAAACAATTTAACTAGGAAATTTAAGCTATACTGTATACCTATGTTAGCTACCTCTAGGAGGACTAAGTGTAATAACTTCTAGTTATATAACTTATAATTAATAATTATATAGTATTAGTAATAGAGGTTAGCCCCTTCTTTCTTACCTATAGGTACTATATAGAGCTAGTTAAAGTATATAAGGATAAAGAACTAGAACTAGGGTTACATAAGAAGGCTATAGAGAAGCTTATATAGAGGATAATAGATATAACGTATATAATGTAAGCTACTATAGCTATAACTTAGTAACGCACTAAAGACGCTATAAATAAGCGTTATAGCGCAGCAGAGAGGTTTAATATTAGTAATAAGGTTTAGCTAAACCTATATAACTACTACTCCCCTTAGCCTAACTATAAGCTTAATTAGCTTTATAGTAAGTATTTATAAGAGGAGTCTTATATTATTTACTATCTAAGTAGGAATAAGTAAGGTATTCCTTTACACTATACTATATACATAATATAGTTAATCTATATATAGAGAGAAAAACCTCCTATAATTTATATAGGAGGAAAACTACTCTATTATTAAACATTAGAAGGTTAGCTTGTTTTTACCTAACTTAGTATAGAGGTATTTCTATATAAAGGAAACATAATACGTTAGGAGGTGCACTATTATTAGAGCCCTATTATGTATGTAGGGCTTAGGGCCCTACTTTTGTAGGGCTCTAGTGGCTAATTAGACTTCTATAAAAGTAGCTTCCTGCAGTTAGAATTAAACTAACTGTCTGCATGCATAAAGTGCATACAGACGCTACTAGATACATACTACTACGTTATATAGGTTTATAGTAAGTATATAGTTATAAAAGTTATTAGCCCCTTTATTATCTAACTTAACGTACTAAGTAGTATCTATAGTTATTTCTATATTAACCTCCTATAGAGGGCTGTAACTAACCTCTTACTAAGGTAATAAACTATAGATATATAACTCTCCCTAATAATAGAAGACAGTAAGTAAGAATAGTATATTAAAGAGATTATTATAGCTAAGTAAAGGAAGTAAGGATATAGTAAGTTATATTAGGCGTTAGTATAGTAGGAGGGATTTACTAATACTACCTAAGAGCCTATAGATCTTATAAGTAACACTATATTACTTAACACCTATAAAGTAAGATATAGCCTAATTAATATTTATAATAGCAACTTAACCTATATATATATTAAGTAAAAGAAGTATAGAGGTAGAAGTAATATTATTTCTAGGCTATAGCCTAACTCTCTTAACTAATAATAGGTAGTATAAAAGGAGCTTAGAGGGTATATAGAGCGTAGCCTCTACTTAGAGCTCTAGGGAGTGCTCTTAGCCCTTACTAAGGGAAGAAGAGGGAGTAGTAGCAGCAGCAGCAGCAGCAGCAGCAGTAGTATTAGCAGTATAGCTTAAACGCACTATATTAACAAACTATAAGCAGCTAGTAGGTATAATAAATATATAAAGGTATATAAAATATATAAAAGCTAATATACTAGTAATACTCTTATAAGCTATAATAAGGCGCTCTACCTAGTTAGCTAAAAGGCCTCCTAAGGGAGTAGCCCTACTAGGCGCTATAATACTAATAGTAGGTGTAATAGTAAGTAAGGTAGCAGCAAAAGTAACCTAGCTAGAGTTAAATACAGCCTTAATAGGGGTAGTAAAGGTAGCAGCAGCAGTAGTAGTAGAAGTAGCTATAGTAGCAGCAGTAAGAGTAGCAGCAGTAGGGGATATAATAGATATACTACTAGCAGAACTAGCATACTGCTTTATCTTATATAAACATATAAAATAAAGCTTATCTTACTATATACAGACGTAAGCCTAGTCTAAGGTAACTAAGTCTTTCTAAGCCTTAGTAGTAAAATAGTAATATTAGTTCTATACGCCTATTAGTAATAAAACAATATAATTAGAGCGCTAAACTTATAAGCTTCTTAAGTTAGCCTAGAGGGGCTATAGTAATAGCAGCAGCAGCAGTAACTATCTCCTAGTAGAGAGAGAAAGAGTTATAAGGATCTAATATAAGGTTAGTACTAACTATAAAAAAGTGTCTTATAAGATAAAACGTATAGAAGGAGGGTAGGTATAGCTGCTATATATATAGTTAGTATAATAACTACTAGTACTAAGCTTATTAGTATATAAGGCTATATTAGTATGCTTTATAAGCTAGTTAGTATATATAAAATAAGGAACAGCCTAAAGACTAGTATACTTTATATACTTATAGCGCTTTATAGGGGTCTTAGGGAGTAAGGAATTATCTAATTCCTTATCTTAAGTATACTTAAAAAGCAAACTCTATATACTAGTTAGCTCTAAATATGTAATTCTTATATAAGATAATATATAGCTAGAGGCTTAGTAGCAGTATTAGTAGCAGTAGTAGTAGTAGCAGCAGCAGTAGTAGCAGTAAAGGCAGCAGCAGTAGTAGCAGTAGCAGCATTATTAATAGGGGTAGAGAATATATAAGCCTCTAGAGAGGAACTAAAAGCAGGAGGCTGTTAGTAATATTAGAATTAAAACTAAATAGTTAAAAAGTGTATATATATAAGGTATATATACCTAAAAAAGTAAGACTTACAGCTATTATATAATCTATTTAACTACATAATAATTAATATAAGCTATATATACTAACAGAGGAAAAAGAGGCACTAATAGACGTAAATCTAACCTACTTTTTAATAATTATAAAGGCTAGAGAAAAAAAGAAGAAAAAAAAAAGAGAAGAAAATAACAGTCTATAAAATTATTATAATGCTTACTTATAGCACCTAGGCTACAGGCAGTATAGGGCTACAGCCTATAGGGCTACAGCCTATAAGGCACTAGCAGTAAGAGGTACTATAGACTTACTATAATTCTTATAGGCGCCTATAGGTAGATAAGAGGTATATAATATAGGCTATATTATAAAGGTGTTATAGCTAGGCTTTACCTGCTATAGACTTAAGTAAGCAGCGTATAAAAGCTCTACACACTATAAAAGCGTATAGCGTGTAATCTCTCCCTTTACTTCCTAGCTTAGATAACTAGTAATTAAGTTACTAATTACCTAAATAAGGCCTTACCTAGCCCTTTATATATAATATAGCTTATATCTTAACTATAGATTTCTAAGGTTAAGTATTTAGGAATTATAAAGTTATATATTAATTTAAGTTAAGTACTTAAAGACTTTAATTATATTCTAAACTTAAATACCTTAGATAATTATACTTAGCTAAAGTACTATAAGCTTTACTAACTAAACCTAATTTAGTAAGGTTAGTTTTAAGATACTTAAAAAGTCTTATAAGTTACCTATATCTTATCCTTAGATTTCTAACGTTATGTATTTACTTTATAATAATATTAAGTAAGTAAGTAACTAACTATATAGTTAGATTATTACTTTAAGGTTAGATATCTAAGATAATTATACTAATCTAAGAAACTATAAATAGAATTAACTATACTTAAGTTAGTTAGGTTAGTATTAAAATTATATATAGGTAGTTAATTAAAAATACCTATAATATACTTTTAAAATTATAATATATAAATAATACTATACCTGCGTGACGTAGTGGCATGCATCTAGCAGCGTCTGTGTGCTTTGCGTGCAGACAGTTAGTTTAATTCTGACTGCAGGAATGCTACTTTTGCAGAAGTCTAATTAGCCACTAGAGCCCTACAGAAGTGGAGCCCTAGGCCCTACATGCATAATAGGGCTCTAACAACAGTGCAGTAACTAACGTATTGTTTCCTTTGTAAAGTGTTATACCTATATAGTGTTAGGTAAAAACAAGCTAACCTTCTAATGTTTAATAATAAGGTAGTTTTCCTCCTATATAAATTGCAGGAGGTTTTTCTCTCTATATATAGATTAACTATATTATATATATAGTATAGTGTAAAGAAATACCTTACTTATTCCTACTTAGATAGTGAATAATATAAGACTTCTCTTACTAATAAATAATACTATACTATCTTACTAGTTAGTAGTTACTTCTATTATCTATAATAGTCTAGTTTATACTAGTATATTACTACTTAGTACTTTTTATATAAACCTATTTACTATTTATTTTAATACCTAATTATTCTTTATTAACTTACTTACCTCTTATAAAACAAAAAAGACTATATTATTTATATTTCTACTTAGAAGTTAGTACTACCTAAATACTAAAGTAGTAATTATAGTTTTTCTTACTAGTAAATAGTAACTCTAACTAATAACTATAGTCTATAGCTTAGTATATACTATATACTTTATACTATATAGTATATAGTATATATTACTAATTATTACTTACTTATAATATAGTATTTAAGGTATATATCTTAGTCTAGTATATATTATATTTAATATAGTATTTAGTATACTATAATATAGTACTTAGTATACTATAATACACTAATTAACTATAGAAATACTATACTATTATTTTTCTACTGTAGTTATAGTTTGCTACTGTAGTAAACTATAACTACTGTAGTGTAGTTATAGTTTAAACTATATCTCTCTTACCTATACTACAACTATAACTATAACTACTGTAGTTATAGTTTAGTCTAAACTATAGGGTGTAGTTTGTAGTTATAGTATATAGTTATAGTTATAGTTATAGTTTTTTGTTAATACTCTAGCCTTTACCTAGAGCTGCTTAAACTAAATAGTCTAGTTAAAAGAGGATTTTAAGTAATCTTTATGTTATTAGTTATTATTATATACTTTTAGCTTATAGAAATTATATTACTAAGCTTATTATTATTAATTTCTAAGTATATAAGACTCTAAAATATTAAATTAATAAAAGTAATAACATACCTATATAGTAAGTTACCTATTAGGGTAAGTTACCTACCTTTCTAAACCCCTCTACATTTTATTTAAGTAGATTTAACTATAATATATAAAATTAATTAAAACTACTTATTACCCTCTTCCTTATTACTATCCTAAACTACATTATAGGTTTATACGTTATGTCTAGACTTTCTATAATTACTATATTGTTATATATATAGTTTAACACCTTCTGTATAACCCTCCTTCTAACAGTTATTTTCCCCTCTAGTATTAACTACATCCTTTTCTCCCTATAGTGCCTCTACTTTAGCAGTATTAAGTAACCCTCTAAGATATAGTTAGGTCTTTTTTACCTTTTAGCACTTACTTAGTACCTCTATCTCTATATAAAGCTTATAGTTCTTAGCCTTAATAATAATAAGCCTATAAGCTAACTTACTAATACTTTTAGCTTAAAAGTTAATTACTTTATATATTAGTGTTAGTAAGCTACCTTAATATACTTAGATCTTCTTTTTAAGAGAGGTAGCACTTTATATACCCTCTACTACTGTAGTTAGTATCTTTAGGTCTTAGAAGCCTTAGCTGCTTAGCTATAAGTTTAATAGTATTAGTGTCTTTAGCTTAAAATCTAAGTAAGAAAGAACTACTTTAGGGTTAAAAGGTATAAAGCCTACTTATTAAAAACTAGCTTATATATTATTTTTACCTATTAAGGTAAAGAATACTGCTTTAAAGGCAGGAAAGAAGTTATCCTTAGTAATATATAAAATCTATATCTATATTATCTTCTTAATTTCCTTACTGTATAAGTACTTTAATAGGCTAAAGCACTTAATATTAAGAGGCTAAAGCTTATATAATAAATAGGGAGGTATATAAAGAGTAATAATACTTTATTTCTTATAGTATTTATTAAAGTTAGTTAATTTATAGCTATTATAACTATTAAGGATTAAGAGGTAATAAAGGCCCTTTATATAAGTCCTTATACACTAATTAAAGTGCTTTAGCTAATCTAGGCTAATATTATTTATTATCTATCTATTTTTGCTTAGATAGATACGCTATATAGCTAGGAATTAGTAGTTAGTATACTAGGTAGAGAGGTAATATTTACCTTTTATAATAATGTATAGAGGTAGCACCTAGCTATCTGTATATACACTCTAAATAATAAAAACCTATTTATAATTACTAGGCTGCTTTATATAAAGCCTTCCCTTATAGTTAGATATTATAATAACCTTTATATGTAATAGTATTCCTATTAGGAAACTAGTCTTATTAAAGTTATAGATATTATAATCTAGTATCCTATACTTTAGAAGTATGTTTTATATAAGTGTAAACTAGCCTTATATAATTATAGGATCCTTAGCTAAGGCCCTCTAATAGTTAATTTAACGTTAAAATTACATTTTTAATTTAGGGATACGTTATATCAAGTTCTTTATCTATTAGAGTCCTATATATATCCTATTATGTAAATTTAGGAGTTAGTTAGCTATTTCTTATACGTCTTCTTATTACAGAGGGAACCCTTAATTAATTAGGTTAATAACTTATTTAAGAATTACCTCCTCTTTAGGTATAGTTAACTTTATTAAATTTAGTTATCTTTTACTCTATATAATGTATCTAGCGCGTTAGTTATATAGCGTTATTTAAGGGACCTTAAAGGTAGAGGCAGCTATTTATATAGACATTTTTAGGTCTTTTTTAAAAGCCTAGATAGTAAGAATAATATAACTTTTAATTAAGGTAGATTGTATGTTTATACGTAGAGGGAAAGATATATAAAAGTAAAAGAGATAGAAAGTTAGAAAAGTAAGTAACTTACCTTAATAGGCGACTTACTATGTAGGTACGTTAGTAATAAGTTAATATTATATATATTATATACCTACATAACGTAGTAGTATATATCTAGTAGCGTCTATATACACTTTATACAGCAGACAGTTAGTTTAATTCTAACTGTAGGATAGTACTCTTCTAGAAGTCTAATTAGCTAATAGCTACTAGAGCCCTATAAAAGTAGAGCCCTAGGCCCTATATATATAATAGGGCTTAGATAATAGTATAACCTTCCTATATATTATGTTTTCCCTTTATAATTACTCCTATATAGTGTGAGGTAAAAACAAGCTAACCTTTTAATGTTTAATATTAGGGTAGTTTTCCTCTTATAAAAAACAGTAAGAGGTTTTTCTCTCTAGTGTAAATTAATAAGTACTATATATATAGAATTAGTATAAAGAAATACCTTACTTATTTCTACTTAGATAGTAAATAATATAAGACTTCTCTTACTAGAAAATATATATTATATATTATATTTATATATAACTGTATATATAACTGTAACTATTCTATTACCTTTACGCCTAACCTTACTACCTAACTAGGCCCTTAGTAACCCTTTTTCTAGGTGCCTAAGGCCTCTATAAAGCCTACTGCCTAAGGTAAAGCCTACAGCAGTCCCTCTGTTATTTACTAAGTAACTAGGCTAAATAAGTCTTATAACTCCTATCTCTATACACCCTTTAGCCTACCTAAAGTGCTCTCTATAGGACCCTCTAATTCTATTAAATTAATAGATATAATAGTAATAAGTTAATATTATATATATTATACGTTATATATATACCTAACTATATATATAACTATAACTATTTTGTTACCCTTACGCCTAGTCTTACTACCTAACTAGGTCCTTAGTAACCCCTTTTCTAGGTGCCTAAGGCCTCTATAAAGCCTACTACCTAGGATAAAGCCTATAGCAGTCCCTCTGTAATTTGCTAAGTAACTAAGCTAAATTAGGCTAATAACTTCTATCTCTATACACCCTTTAGTACGCCTAGAGTGCCCTCTATAGGACCCTCTAATTTTATATACCCTCTTAGGGAAGGCCTTCTTATAGGCCTTTATAGCTTATAGCTATAAAGGGTAGAGCTTTTACTTTATAATACCCTATATAAAAGGCGCTTAGAGAGGGCTTTCTTATAATCCCTATAGTGCTTATAGGGTACTAGTATGTAGGAGATTATAAGTCTTCTCTACAGCTTATATATTATCCTTTATTATCTACACTTCTAAGTAAGTCTTATCTTTAGTAAGCTTTTATACTAAATTACACTTAAGAACTACCTTCTTATTAGTTATATTTAACTATTATAGGAAGGTCTTATACTTTAATAGGTTAAGAGCCTTAGTAAGCCTATCTACTTTAAGCTCTATAGATAGTATATATATAATATTAATATACTACTAGGTAAGTTCCTATTATAACTAGTAGTTATAAATATCTATATAATATAACTTTATATAAAGCTTTAAGACCTATATAATACAGTAGTATACGTCTAGTAGCGTCTATATACACTTTTATGCTGCAGACAGTTAGTTTAATTCTAACTACAGGAAGATACTTTTGCAGAAGTCTAATTAGCTACTAGAGCCCTATAAAGGTAGAGCCCTAGGCCCTATATGCATAATAGGGCTCTAATAATAGTATACCTCCCTACATGTTATATTTTCTTTATATAGAAATACCTCTATACTATGTTAGGTAAAAACAAGCTAACCTTCTAATATTTAATATAATAGAGTAGTTTTCCTTCTATATAAATTACAGGAGATCTTTCTCTCTATATATATAGATTAATAAGTAGTTAAGTACTATAGATATAGAATAGTGTAAAGGAATACCTTACTAGTTCCTACTTAGATAGCAAATAATATAAGACTTCTATTACTAATAAAGCTTTAAGAGCTCCTTAGTTATAAGATTAACAGTCTGTTAGTTATTATATTATATCTATATTCTTATAGACTAAAGCGCTTTTAATATATATATTAAGTGCTAGCTGCGCTCTATAGGGAGCTATACTTATAAGTATAATATTAATTAGCTAGTAAAAAAGGCTTCCTTAGCTACTTATAAGAGCGCTAGAAGCTCTACCTTAGTAGTTTATATAGTAATAGCGTCTTACTGATTAGCCTACTTAGTAATAAGGCCTCTAAAAAGCTTTATTATAAAGGCTTAGGAGCTCTTATAGTTAAGTAAATTATCTATAATACTTATATTAGAAGTAACCTCTAAAGCGTCTTTACTACTACTAGGCTTAGCGCTAAATTAAAGGTAGAGGGAATATATATAGTAAAGTAATAATAATATATAGTTAGTAGCCTTTTAGTAGGCTTTACTTAGATTCTAATTAAGTCTTATAAGCCTACTTACTATAAAAGTAATATTAAGGTATATTATAATAGCAGTATAAAGGATTATACTAACTTTCTACTAGTATTTATTTATCTTATAATATACTATATTATTAGTATATAGTAGAAGCTTTTCTTTTATTATAAGGGTAAATTTATATATAATATCTATAACGTTAGTATATATAGGGAGTAGCTTTATAACCTTCTCTATATATACTAATTATAAGAGCTAGAGTCTTCTGCTTATATAGTTATATAGGGCTTTAAGGCCTAGGAACTACTAGAGCTTCTAGCCTCCTTTAAGATAATATTTTGCTTAGAGGGCGCTTAGCTCCTTAATTACTATATACTTATAGGCCTTTAGAAATATTAATATATAATTATTAATATAAAAGAAGAATATAATTCAGCCTTTCTGCTAGTAGTAATCTTTACTTATAATATATTAGAAGCCTTATATAATAAGCCCTACTTTAAAGTACTATTACTAGAGGAGAGGTAATTAGTATAAGCTGTAGAGGGCTTTCTAAAGGTGTATAATAACGCCTTTCTTATAGTAACCTAGTAGTAACTCTATATATACCTTATTATTAATATCTATATAGATAAATATATTAATAGCGTTATATTAAAGTAACTCTAAGTTAAAGCAGGTAGCTAGGGCTATTAGTATTTAAAAGGATATACTTAATAATATAGCTATATATATATTATGTAAATCCTTTACCTATTAGTTACTATATATAATAAGCCTTACCTTTACCTAAAGTATTAAAAAGGTGTAGTAAAGTAGGATAGCTAGAGCAGTAGGGTAACTAGGAATAATTACTACAATCTACTAAAGCTAACATAAGATACCTCTTAATTAGTATAAGTAAACTATCTTAATTAGGGCTGTAAAGGCTCTAATTAGGACTTACTCCTATAACTAATTAAGAGAGAAACTCCTATATATCTTATATAACTATAGTTAAAGGTAAATTATAATAAAAGGCTTTAGGTTAATCTAAAGGATCTATCTCTAAATTAAAAGAAAAGAAAAATAGTTATATATTTATTATCTTCCTAATTAAAAGCAAGCAGCTAAGGTCTAATATCTATCTCTAATTAAGACTCTTAGTTATGTAATTAGGAACTAAAGAAATCTAACACTAATAGGCACCCTACTGTAATTATCCCTTAGTTTCTTATTTTCTTACTAAAGGGAAGAAACTACCTAAAACGCCTAATTAGTGCTAAAGAAAGAAATATCTAGTATATAGTCTACTGTAATTAGGCCTTACCCTTCTTAGATCCCTTAGTAGTCTTACTAGTCTTACCTATCTTATTTACCTTAGCTATTCTTATAGCATACTTTTATTACTATATATCTCTAGTATTATTATAAGCCTATCTACTCTAATTCTAACCTCTACTTAGTAGGAGCTAAGGCGTATAAAGAGGAGTTAAGAATGCAGCCTTATTAATTAGATTATTATATTAGTTAACCTAATCCTTCTTAGAACACTTATTAATCTATAAGCTTCTTAGGTTAGTATATTACTTAAGAAGCTTCTTATGCTAGAAAGTATAGGATTAGTAATTACGTTTATTATTAAGCTACTAGTTAAGTTTAGTCTAGGAAAGCGTAACTTAGACTTTCTCCTAATAAGGCTAGATATTAGTAGGCAGTAGCGCCTACGCTATAGTAAATTACACTTTTACTTACTCCCTCTGCTTACTACTTATAGATTACACTAGATATATACTTAGTGCCTTTACTAATAGGAGTGTAATAGTCTACACCTAAGAGGTAGCTACTTTCTAGCTAGAGGTTAGTAGTTATATACAGACTATCTATATATACGTTATTAATAGTCTAGATAAGGATATATTCCTTAGAAAACTATAGATAGAGACTAACTACGTAGTATATAACGTAGGGAAGTAACTAGTCTACTATAGTATAGGATAGGTAAAAGCCTACCTTACTACCTAGAAGGAGCTAGCGTAACTATAAGATATTTACTTTACCTAGTTCCTATTAGCCTTATTATTTATAGTAGTATACTAATAAGTTACCTAAGAGAAGCTTCCCTCTAAGGGAGTAGTAGTATAGATAATATCTATTAGCTTAAAGAATATTAAGATAGCATTAGGGCCTAAAAAGCCTATAGACCTTAATAAAAAAATACTAGCAGACCTCTTAGAGGAATTCTACTTATTATTTAATCTAGTAAAGGTAAATCCCCTACTACCCTTTTAGCTAGGCGTTAACTATAAGATTAACCTAAAAAAGAGGCTAGATAGTAAGGAGCTAGCGCTCCCCTAGGGACCCCTATATAATATATCCTATAAAGAGCTTCTTATCCTAAAGAAGACCCTAGAGGACCTTCTAGATAAAGGCTTTATACATACTAGCAGCTCTGCTGCTAGGGCGCTAGTGCTCTTTATAAAGAAGCTAGGGGGGGGACTTTACTTCTATATTAATTACTATATACTTAACCTTATTATAAAAAAGGACTGCTATATACTACCCTTAATATTAGAAACCCTCTAGAGGGTAGTTACTACTAAGTAGTACACTAAGCTAGACATTATTACTACATTCTATAAGATCTAAGTTATAAAGGGGTATAAATAGAAGATAGCCTTCTATATAAGATACAGCCTATTTAAGTAGTTAGTTACCCCCTTTAGCCTTACTAAGGTGTTAGTAACCTTCTAGCAGTATATTAATACTATCCTCTAGAAATACCTAGATAACTTTATTATAATATACCTTAATAATATACTTATCTTTATAAGTAGCTCTAAGAAGGACTATATAGATAAGGTACGCTAAGTGCTATACACCCTAGGAGCAGCTAGTCTTAACCTAGACCCTAATAAGTATAAGTTTATAGTTACTACTATAAAATATATAGGCTTTATTATTAATATAAGGTAGAGCCTATCCTATAACCTAGATAAGATTAAAGCTATTATTAAGTAGCTAGCGCCTACTAGCATAAATAGGGTATAAAGTTTCTTAGGATTTATAAATTACTACTATATTTTCCTTTTAGACTATATAGCACTTATAGAGCCCTTAATAGCCCTTATAAAGAAGGAGGTAACTTTCTAGTAGTTACTAGTAGAGAATGCAGCCTTCTAGCGCTTAAAGAAGCTTTTTATAAGATAACTAGTGCTCTACTAGTTTAACCTTAATACCCCTACTACTATAGAGACTAACTGCTCTAGCTATACCTTAGGGGGGGTAATATTATAGGAAGATAAGAATAGAAATACCTATATAGTAGCCTACTACTTATAAAAGCTTACGCCTATATAATATAACTATTCTATATATAATAAACAGTTATTAGTAGTGCTAATATACCTCTAGGCGTAGAGAGTAGAGCTCTAAAGTACTACTAGGTTCTAAGTGTTAACTAACTACTAAAGCCTATAGTACTTTATAAAAAAATAACAGCTAACTGAACAGTAAAGCTAGTAGGTAGAGGAGCTTACTTAGTATAACTTCTACCTAAAGTATAGGCCTAGAAGGTTAGCTATAGTACTAAATACCCTATCTTATAAGGAATAGGATACCTATGTAACGTAGTAGTATACGTCTAGCAGCGTCTATACACTCTACGTGTAGATAGTTAGTTTAATTCTAACTGCAGGAAGCTACTTTTATAGAAGTCTAATTAGCTACTAGAGCCCTATAAAAGTAAAGCCTTAGGCCCTACATACATAATAGGGCTCTAATAATAGTGTACTACACCTACATATTATGTTTTCCTTTTATAATAATTCTATATTATATTAGGTAAAAATAAGCTAACTTTCTAATGTTTAATAAGATAGAGTAGTTTTCCTCCTATATAAATTATAAGAGGTTTTTCTCTCTACCTATATAGATTAATAAGTACTATATATATAGAATAGTGTAAGAGAATACCTTACTAGTTCCTACTTAGATAGTANGGAATAGGATACGCTAAAGGGATAGGATAATAAGAGAGAGTAAGGTTAGGTTATCTAAGTAATCTCTAATAAGGCCTAGCTAGTCCCTACCTAGCGTATTACACCTAAGGTCTCTAATATAGTAGTCTTCCTAAGTAATAATAAGCTATAATAGTTATAGAATAATATAGTAGCTAGAGATAAAGACTACTAGAGGGTATACACTACTATACACTAGTAGGCCTATAGCTTCCTACTAAAGCTCTAGCTAAAGGCGTAGATTATAGAGTGCTATATTAACTAACACTATTAGCTCCTTTTTAGAGATAAGATATAGGTCTTAGGAAGCTATAATTTAGATAACCCCCTTAACTAGCTGTAAATAGTAATTACATAGAAATTATATAACATACTAACTGCTGCCTACCTAGGGCGTAATAGGACGCTAGAACTAATTACATAAAAGTAGTACTAGCTACACTTAGGGAAACTAGTTAGGAGGTTTATTAGTAACTATAACGTCTATAGTTATAGTTATATCTAGCAGTAGGCTAAGAAGGGCTTACTATAGCCCCTACTAGTACCTAGCTAGAAGTAGTTAGAGATTTTTATAGACTTTATTACCTACCTCCTACTAATAAAGATAAAAGGCGCCTACTACCTATAGGTTATTATAGACTAGCTAGGTAAAGGCGTTATACTAGAGGATATAGAGATAATAGAAGTAGAGGCCTATATAGAGCGCTTTATAAAGATCTTCTATACTACCTATAGGATACTAAAGACTATAGTTAGTAATAAAGGGAGTAACTAGACTAGCTACTTCTAGAGATGCTTCTATAAGCTTACTAGTGCCTACTAGCTACTTAGCACCTCCTTCTACCTTTAGACAGATAGTAGCACTAAGTAGTTTAATTAGGAAATCTAGGCTATCCTTTAGATAGTTATATACTTTACTTAAGATAACTAAAATAGACACTTACTAGCTACCTAGCTAGCGCTTAATAACTAAACTACTACTACTATAGGATTTAGCCCCTTCTTTCTTAATTATAGGTTCTATATAGACTTATTTCCTATAGTAGATATATAACTAGAGGATAGCTAAAAGGTAGCTGCTACTAAGCTAGTATAGCGTTAGAAGAACACCCTCTATATAGTATAGGCTATAATAATAGCAGCTAAGTATAACTAGAAGAAGTTAGCAAACTGCTACTACAGCCCTATAGAGAGGTACTAGGTAGGAGATATAGTCTAGCTATCCCTAGCTAATATAACTACACCTAGACCCTTAAGGAAACTTAATTAGCTACACTATAAGTATAAGGTTATAAAGATTATTTTCTTTAATGTAGTAGAGCTAGATATACTAAGAGGGGTGTATAAGGTGTTTAATATAAACCTCCTCTAGTAGGCACTTAGTAACCTCCTCCCTAAATAATAGGTAGATAACTTCTACCTACTGCTTATTACCTATATTAAGAGTAAGCCTAAGTAGGTAGTTAAAAGGATTTTAGCTATAAGAGAGTATAGTAGAAATAAGGTGCTATAGGCGCTAGTTAAATAAGTTAGGTATAGTAAGCCTACTTAGGAACCTTTAGATTAAGTTAAAGATATATAGGCTTAAGAGGACTATAGGTAGGCTACTAGGGAGGCACTAAGGCCTAAGGGGGGGGATACTATTATAGGCTTTACTATAGATAATAAGTATAAGTAGAGCCTATATATAGAATAACCTTTTACTAACTACAGCCTACCTAGTAGGCTGCTAGTTATCCCCTAGAGAGCAGCTAGAGTGTAGATTCTTCTATCTCCTCTCTTTAGTGTAGATATATTTAATTAAGGCACCCCTATTGTTAACTAATAATAGCCCTACCCCTTATAATCTTCCTTAAGATCCTAATAGGAAGTAATACTAAGGCGTTTAGTTTCTTCTTAGTAAGCCTTTAGACCTCTTACTATAGATTAAGCTCCCTAGGCTAATTAGCAGTTATAATCTTAGTTACATTAAGTAGCATCTTAAGCTGCTAATTAGGGAACTCCTTAGGAGATATACTCTTTATGTTATCTAACAGCTAGGGTTATTAAAGGATTATCTTCTTTAGGGTAATTAGTAAAGGTAGTAGAGGTATCTAATTAGTATCTCCCTTAGAGTTATTAAAGTTAATTTCTATAATATATTAGTTTTTATCTATAAATATAACTATTCTTAGTTTAATTAGGGGTAGTAAGGTAGGCTTCTTTACGCTATAAGTTATCTTAGCGTAGGAATTAGTAACTAGCAGTAGGTTCTTCTAGAGTTAACCTCTTATAATAGTATAGACGTTAGTGTAATCTTAGTTAGCTAGATCTAGGCGTACTATATATATATAATAGACTAAGGCTAATAGAGTTAAGGAAGGTAAGAAAGGAGAAGATTACTAGGGGAGGCTAAGCTGCTAATTAAGTATCTCTTAGATAAGTTACTTATAGTTATTATTAAAGGATATATTTATAATATAGGTAAGAAGGGTAACTTTATTAGCTATACTATATAATTAATCTTTATTAATAACTATAAATAGTATTTTATTAAGAGGATTCTAACTATTATGTTTTCTATAGAACTAGCTTCTTCTAATTAGAATAATAAGCTAAGCATTCTTATTTAAGGTATACTAATTACAGTCTTAGATAATATAGTAAAAGTTAAAGTAGTAGTACTAATACTAGTCTTTAGGGCCTATAACCTAGGGTTAATTAGGTATTATTATATTAACTTTAAAGATCCTAGCTAAACTTTATAGTTAAATAGTATTCTAGTAGATCTTTAACTTACCTATCTCTTAAGCTAAGTCCTAATTAGTTATATTAGAAGCTAGTAGGTTAATCTAGATATTAACTATAGGTTACTAAGGTTATTAGCAGTTTAGGTATTAGTAACTAAGGTTACTTCTAGGTTACTAGGTAGTTAGCTAAGAAGGTAGGTTATCTACAGCCTAATTAGTAGTAAAAAGAGAGGTATATTCCTTCTTATATATAATAGTATTAAGAAGCCTAGCTTTAAAGGCAGTATACTTAGTTAATTAGATAAACGCCTTAAGGGTTATACTAACTTTATTAGCAGCCTTTTAAATAGTGTCTTTATAGAACTACTTATAGATTATCTTAATTAGGCTTTTATTAGAGATAGTATATAGGTCTTATCTCTTAGCTTAGGCTATAATGTTATTAATTTTAGTAAAAAGCATCTAGGTAGAACTTAAATTAAAGGTAGAGATAGAGGATCCTTTAGTAACCTTCTTAATTTACTCTTCCTTATTAAGGAATTAGTTAGTATCTTACTAATTATACTCCTTTATAAGAAAGGCCTAGCCTTTAGACTAAGGTAGGTATCTAATTACATTCTTAACTAGAGTTTAATAATTACTACTTATAGTGTAGGTAGTAAGCTTACCTCTAAATTAGTTTAAAACTCTTAAGATCTTATATTAGTCCTTAAACTTCTTTAGGAACTTAATAATATTATCTCCCTTAAAGGTTATAGCTCTATCTTATCTAGGAAAGGGGATTTTATAGAAGTTTAGGTTCTCTACTAGGTTAGTTAAAGTAATTATAGGGGCTAAGCTCTAAGGAGTCTAAGCCTAGATGTATATAGTAATTACCTTAAGGAGAATATTAATTAAGGCGTTAGCAGCTAGGATAGGACTAGAAGCTTATAGAGGGTTAACTAAGTCTTTTAAACTAAATGCTTATTCTATCTAATTAGAAGAAGTTAGTCTGCCTTTATTATTAGAGGATTTAGCTAGAATAGGCTTTTAGAATGTAGTAAAAGTAGGGCTAGTAGGTTATTTATTAATTAGGATAGTAGGAGCTAGAGGCTAAGAAAGGTCTCCTTATAGAAAAGAAGTGTAGTTATTACTTATTTTAGTAGTTAGATATTAGTTATTAAGGTTATTAAGGATTCTAATAATAGTATGTTAGTTAAAGCTCTTTAGGTAAAGCCTTATAAATATAGAAGTAGCTCTTTTTAATAGCTAAAGTAAAGTTATAGTAGTAATTAAAGCTGCCTTTATAATTTAAACTAGTTCTTACCTTATAAATATTAATAGTCCTAGCTAGAAGTGCTTATAGACCTACTTTAATATTAGCTAGAACTATTAGATCTATTAGTAAAGACTTATTATTACCTAATCTGTAAATATCCTTAACCTAATAACCCTATAAGTCCTAATTAGACTAATATTAAGCCTCTTAATAGAGTAGCCTAGTAGAGAATAATCTACTTATATAATTAAATATATCCTCCTAAAGACTCTTAAGTCTTCTATAATAATTTAGTTCTTATATTTATAACCTATAATATTAGATATTAGTAATTTTAATACTTATTACTTACCTTATTAATTAACTTATAGTTATTTCTGCTTAATCTAGTAGGCTTATTACTTATATCTTCTAATCTACTATTATCTTAGTAGTTTTTAGGGTCTACTATATTCCTTTATCCTTTTAAATAGATCTATTACTTATCTTATTATTACTTTTTTGCTTAGTTACTATATTACTATATAATTAGGCTTCTGCTGCTTACTTTTAGCCCTAATTAGTTATCTTTTGTCTTTAATTACTTAGTGTTTATTACTTTTTTAGATTTCTAGAAGAGGAGACTATTAAAAAGGTGTAGTAAAGTAGGATAGCTAGAGCAGTAGGGTAACTAGGAATAATTACTATAATCTACTAAAGCTAACGTAAGATACCTCTTAATTAGCATAAGTAAACTATCTTAATTAGGGCTGTAAAGGCTTTAATTAGAACTTACTCCTATAACTAATTAAGAGAGAAACTTCTATATATCTTATGTAACTATAGTTAAAAGTAAATTATAATATAAGGCTTTAGGTTAATCTAAAGGATCTATCTCTAAATTAAAGGAAAAGAAAAATAGTTATATGTTTGTTATCTTCCTAATTAGAAGCAAGCAGCTAAGGTCTAATATCTATCTCTAATTAAGACTCTTAGTTATGTGATTAGGAACTAAAGAAATCTAGCACTAATAGGCACCTTATTGCAGTATTAATAGAAAACTATAACTATAACTATAACTACATACTATAACTACAAACTACACTCTGTAGTTTAGACTAAACTATAACTACAGTAGTTATAGTTATAGTTATAGTATAGGTAAGAGAGATATAGTCTAAACTATAACTACACTACAGTAGTTATAGTTTACTATAGTAGCAAACTATAACTACAGTAGAAAAATAATAGTATAGTATTTCTATAGTTAATTAGTGTATTATAGTATACTAAGTACTATATTATAGTATACTAAATACTATATTAAATATAATATACACTAGACTAAGATATATATCTTAAATACTATATAATAAGTAAGTAATAGTTAGTAATATATACTATATACTATATAGTATATAGTATATAGTATATACTAAGTTATAGACTATAGTTATTAGTTAGAGCTACTATTTACTAGTAAGAAAAACTATAATTACTACTTTAGTACTTAGGTAGTACTAACTTCTAAGTAGGAATATAAATAATATAGTCTTTTTTGTTTTATAAGAGGTAAGTAAGTTAATAAAGAATAATTAGGTAGTAAAATAAATAGTAGTTAGGTTTATATAAAGAGTACTAAGTAGTAATATACTAGTATTAATTAGACTATTATAGATAATAGGAGTAACTAGTAAGATAGTATAGTATTATTTATATATTATAATTTTAAAAGTATATTATAGGTATTTTTAATTTACTGCCTATATATAATTTTAATACTAACCTAACTAACTTAAGCTTAGTTAATTTTATTTATAGTTTCTTAGATTAGTATAATTATCTTAGATATCTAACCTTAAAGTAATAATCTAACTATATAGTTAGTTAGTTACTTACTTAATATTATTATAAAGTAAATACATAACGTTAGAAATCTAAGGATAAGATATAGGTAAGACCTATTAAGTATCTTAAAACTAACCTTACTAAATTAGGCTTAGTTAGTAAAGCTTATAGTACTTTAGCTAAGTAAAAGTATCTAAGGTATTTAAGTTTAGAATATAATTAAAGTCTTTAAGTACTTTACTTAAATTAATATATAACTTTATAATTCTTAAATACTTAACCTTAGAAATGTATAGTAAAGATATAAGCTATATTATATAACTAATATACATTAAGTACTCTAAAGTAGAAATATAAGTATAAATACTTAACTACTATATGTTATTATTAAGTACCCTAGAGTAGAAATATAAGTGTATTAGACTATTAGTAAGTACTAAGTACTAAGTAACTAATATACTTCTAGGTTTTAGTACCTTAGAAGTTAGAGTAGATATAAAAGTATAAAGTAAATATTTTATTTTTAGTATATATATAATTATATATAAATACTTTATAGTATAGGACTTCTATAAAACTAAATACTTATACTTATAAAATACTTTACTTACTATATACTATATAATTAAGGTATATAGGGGTGTATATAAGTAAAGAAGGTATAGAAGGATAATAGTTATATTATTAGTTAACTTAGACTACTTAATTCTATATACAGTGTATATAGTATTATTAATACTATATTATAACTATAGTTAGTATATAACTATAGTATATTAACTTAGACTACTTAATTATATATTAAAAAGGTGTAGTAAAGAGAGATAGCTAGAGCAGTAAGGTAACTAGGAATAATTACTACAACCTACTAAAGCTAACGTAAGATACCTCTTAATTAGCGTAAGTAAACTATCTTAATTAAAGCTATAAAGGCTCTAATCAGGACTTACTCCTATAACTAATTAAGAGAGAAACTCCTATATGTCTTATGTAACTATAATTAAAGGTAAATTATAATAAAAGGCTTTAGGTTAATCTAGAGGATCTATATCTAAATTAAAGGAGAAGAATTAGTTATATGTTTATACTCCTCCTAATTAGAAGCAAGCAGCTAAGGTCTAATATCTATCTTTAATTAAGACTCTTAGTTATGTAATTAGGAACTAAGGAAATCTAGCACTAATAGGCACCCTATTGCAGTATATAGTGTATATAGTATTATTAATACTATATTATAACTATAGTTACTAAGTTAGTATATACCTAAAGTATATTTATAGTTATAGTTATAAGTTATATAAGCGTTATATTATAGAGATAAAGTATAGTAAGCTATTATCTTTAAGACTATATATATACTTATAAAGTAGTATATATAAGCTATATATTAATTATAAGTAAAACGTTTTTAAAGTTAAAAGCTATAAAAGTTAAACTATACTTAATTACTTATATATTAAAAAGTATATATACTTTATATATAGGTACTTAATCTATAGTGTTACATTAGTGTATTACCTCTAGTCCTCTACTTATTAAAGTTATAAAGTATATATACTTAGGTAGTACTTTAACTTAAATAACCTTACTGCTTATATAATAAGTACTAAGTAGTATAACTAATTAACTATATAAAGTAAAGAGTATTTAGTAGGAAGAAATCTATAAAAATATAATATAATAGTATAAGCTTTTAATCTTAAAGTTTTAAAGTATAACTTATAGACTTTACTAAGTAAGTCTGGTTAGGAGTTTCTAACTAACCTACTTTAAATTTTCTCTTTATGTATACCTATAGATAATTAGATATAACCTTTATAGCTAAGTATAATACTACTTTATATAGAATTTTATTATCTTTCTAGTTATATTACTTCTTATTACATTATAAACATAGAAACCTATCTTTTACTAAAGAGTATAATAATTTTAAAGTAAGTAATATATTTAGTTATTTATAACCTAATTATGTACTTAAAATAAATACTAGTACTAATTTCTTACTTTTATAGAATAATACTGCTATTAGATATATAGAGACCGCTATTATTACTATATATAGTTTTTATAGCTAGGACTAAGAGAATAAAAATAAAGATATACTAAGTAAAAATGTTATTAAAGAAGTTAAGGATTATTATATTAGTATAGTTATTTTAGATAATCTTTACTTTAAAGTAAAGAATCTTACTATTAAAGACTAGTTTTAATAGTTTTAGTTTATAAAACTTTATTATAGTACTATATAATTAGTAGTAGTATACTATCTTTATAAACTATACTTACTATACATTATAGTAAGTACTAAGTAGTAACTAATTATTTAACTATTAGTCTATTACTACTAAATAATAGGCTATTAGTATTATATTATATTTATTTCTAAGTACTTATATATACTTTCTTACTATTTATATAGTTAATATATTATATAACGCTTATATAGCTTTATATTATATAATGCTCTATATATATTAATAAAAATATATATTTTCTAATCTTACTACTATAGTTGTAGTTTAAGTGTAGTTTAAACTATAACTACACTACTGTAGTTATAGTTGTAGTTATAGTATTAAAATTTATTTATAGTTATAGTTTAACTACAACTACACTTTCTGTAGTTATAGTTTAATTATAACTACACTTTCTGTAGTTATAGTGTAACTATAACTACATATAGTTATAGTTTACTGTAGTTATAGTTTGTTAATACTCTGCCTTTACCTTTATAAGGCAGCTATACTTATTAAGCTTATATATAATTATATATAGACCTAGATATAGTTAAGAATCTAATTACTATAAGTAGAGCCTTTAGAAACTTCCCTCTATAACCTTAATATTTTATAGCTATAAAGATAGCTTCTTTTAGCCTCCTTAAAAGCGTCTTTAAAAAGGTAGTTTACTAGCTAACTATATAACGTAGGAAGGGGAGGTAGTTATTTCTAGTAAGTACCTATAGCTGCTCTACTACTCCTTATAGGGAGCCTACTAGTTGCCTCCTACTTCTAGCTTATATTAGGCTATACACTAGGCGTACTTAAAAGCATACCTAGTTATACTTTTAGCTCTATTATAGGCGTACCTAATAGACCTACACTTACTAGTAAAATTAGGTAATTACTAATTAGCTCTCTCCTATAGCGTATAAGTGCTATCTAGTTATTTCTACTTACCTTTAATATATAAGTATTACTTCTAGTAGAAGTAACCTACTAAAAATATAGCTTTAAAAGATTCTCTTAGTAGCTTACACTTAAGACTTATATTATTAGTAGCTCCTTTAAGTGCTTATAATTATTATTCTTAAGATTCTTCTTACCTCCTTACATTAAGTATATCCCTAAAAGCAGTTATAAATAAGGCCCTTAGGGGTAGTATTACTAATAGTATTATTAATATAAATCTTACTTTTATATAAAGTAATAAAGGGGTTAGCTCTTTATAGCTATAATTTAAAGGGTTTTTAGTTTTATAGCTATAAAGGGTTAGGCTGTAAGGGCCTTTTACTCCCTTAGCGTAGTTAGTATGTTTTTAGATCTTATTAGCTTCTTTATCTACTATATATATAAAGCTTCTTTCTTATACCTCTTAGCGTATAAGACACTTAATTATAGCAGCTATTTCCTATAGATTACTTTTATATATATTATTAGTAAGCTTTATAATATTACTATTAAAGGTAACCCTCTTATTAAAAATAACATCTTAGATAGTAAAACCTTTACTATAAGTAGGGCTCTATATTTAATATAAGTTACCTAAGCTGTAGCCTATAAGAAAACTAATCTAGGCCCTTAGGGCTAGTTATTATCTTTAATTATAGTAAAGTTAGGTATTAGCAGTAAGTATATACGCTTTATAGCTATATATATATAAGTAAGAAAGGTATAGCTAAGTATATACTACGTTAGCTTTACTTTAGAAGTGCTTATACTATAGTTAGTATAGGGTTTCCTAACTATAAGACGCTTATAGTATGTAGTTATAAAGGTAGGTAGCAGCTATATAGACCTCTAGCTAAAGGATATCTAGTAGGTATACATTAATTACTATACTATATACCTTTTACTTAATAACTATAGTAATACGCTTTATAGCTCTGTTTTATAATTAGGTATTTAGTGTGCTTACCTTAAGGTATATACTATATACCTCTATTACGTTTATAATATCTAACTAGTATAGAAGCTTATTATTAGTCTTAATAGTCTTTACCTAACACTAATAGTTATATTATACTTCTAATAAGGTAAGGAAGTCTATAAGTATAGTAAGTAGTGTCTTAGTAGTCCTTTAGTGTAGGTAGAAATCCTATATATAGCTACTACTGCAGTTAGAAATTATTATATAAGATATATACCCTATATAGCTAACCTCTAGGTTATAGAAGTTAATTACTAAGTAGTTACTAGGCTCTATATAGGTTATAGATTTATATAGGCTATATCTAACTAAGCAGTAAACTTTACCTTTTATATAGGTGTTATAGTTAATAGCAGAGTATTAACAAAAGACTATAACTACAACTACAACTACATACTATAATTACAAACTACACCCTGTAGTTTAGACTAAACTATAACTATAGTAGTTGTAGTTTAGACTAAACTATAACTACAGTAGTTATAGTTGTAGTTGTAGTATAGGTAAGAGAGATGTAGTCTAAACTATAACTACACTACAGTAGTTATAGTTTACTACAGTAGTAAACTATAACTACAGTAGAAAAATAATAGTATAGTACTTCTATAGTTAATTAGTGTATTATAGTATACTAAGTACTATATTATAGTATACAAAATACTATATTAAATATAATATACGCTAGACTAAGATATTTACCTAAATACTATATTATAACTTATAAGTAAGTATTACTAAGTAATAAACTAATAATTAATTAATTAGTAATGTATAGTATATAGTATATAGTATATAGTATATACTTAGTTATAGACTATAGTTATTAGTTAGAGTTACTATTTACTAGTAAGAGTACTTAGTATACTATAATACACTAATTAAGTATAGAAATACTATACTATTATTTTTCTACTGTAGTTATAGTTTGCTACTATAGTAAACTACAACTACTGTAGTGTAGTTATAGTTTAAATTACATCTCTCTTACCTATACTATAACTATAACTACAACTACTGTAGTTATAGTTTAGTCTAAACTACAACCACTATAGTTGTAGTTTAGTCTAAACTACAGGGTTTAGTTTGTAGTTATAGTATGTAGTTATAGTTATAGTTGTAGTTTTTTATTAATGCTCTAAGCAAAAGGTATATAGTATAGTAATTAATATATACCTGCTAAACGTCTTTTAGCTAGAGGTCTATATAGCTGCTACCTACCTTTATAACTACATACTATAAGCGTCTTACAGTTAGAAAACCCTATACTAACTATAGTATAAGCACTTCTAGAGTAAAGCTAATATAGTATATACTTAGCTAGACCTTTCTTACCTACATATATATAGTTATAAAGTATATATACTTACTACTAACGCCTAACTTTACTATAATTAATACTAATAACTAGCTCTAAAGGCCTAGATTAGCTATCTTATAGGCTATAGCTTAAGTAACTTATATTAGATATAGAGCCCTACCTATAGTAAAGCTTTTACTATATAGGATGTTATTTTTAATAAGAAGGTTACCTTTAATAGTAATATTATAAAGCTTACTAATAATGTATATAAGAGTAATCTATAGGAAATAGCTACTATAATTAAGCGTCTTATATACTAAGAGGCGTAAGAAAGAAGCTTTATGTATATAGCAGATAAAGAAGCTAATAAGATCTAAAAACATACTAACTATACTAAGGAGACAGAAGGCCTTAATAGCTTAACCCTTTATAGCTATAAAACTAAAGACCCTTTAAATTACAGCTATAAAGGGCTAGCCCCTTTATTACCTTATACTAAAGTAAGGTTTATATTAATAACGCTACTAATAATACTACCCCTAAGGGCCTTATTTATAACTACCCTTAGAGATATACTTAACGTAAGAGGGTAGAAAGAAGGATCTTAAGAATAATAATTATAAATGCTTAAAGGAGCTACTAATAATATAACTTTTAACTATAAACTACTTAGATAATCTTTTAAGGCTACGTTTCTAGTAGGTTACTTCTACTAGAAGTAACGCTTATACACTAAAGCTAAGTAGAAATAACTAGATAGCACTTATATACTATAGGAGAGGGCTAATTACCCTATTTTACTAGTAAGTATAGGTCTACTAGGTGCACCTATAATAAAGCTAAAAGCGTAACTAGGTACGTCTAGTATGTAGCCTAATGCAGGCTAGAAGTAAGAGGTAGCTAATAGGCTTACTATAAGGAGTAGTAAAGCAGCCTTTTTAATAAGTACCTACTAAAAACACCTACTTCTTCTTCCTACGTTATATAGTTAGCTAGTAAACTACTGTAATAGGGTGCCTATTAGTGCTAGATTTCTTTAGTTTCTAATTATATAACTAAGAGTCTTAATTAGAGATAGATATTAGACCTTAGCTGCTTACTTCTAATTAGGAGGATAACAAACATATAACTAATTCTTTTCCTTTAATTTAGAGATAGATCCTTTAGATTAACCTAAAGCCTTTTATTATAATTTACCTTTAACTATAGTTACATAAGATATATAGAAGTTTCTCTCTTAATTAGTTATAGGAGTAAGTCCTAATTAGAGCCTTTATAGCCTTAATTAAGATAGTTTACTTATACTAATTAAGAGGTATCTTATGTTAGCTTTAGTAGGTTATAGTGATTATTCTTAGTTACCTTACTGCTCTAGCTATCTTACTTTACTACACTTTTCTAATAGTCTTCCCCTCTAGAAATCTAAAAAAGTAATAGACACTAAGTAATTAAAGATAAGAGATAACTAATTAGGGCTAAAAGTAAGCAGTAGAAGCCTAATTACATAGTAATATAGTAACTAAGTAAAAAAGTAATAATAAGATAAGTAATAGATTTATTTAAAAAGATAAGGGAATATAGTAGACCTTAAAAACTACTAAGATAATAGTAGATTAAAAGAAGTAAGTAATAAGCCTACTAGATTAGGTAGAAATAACTATAAGTTAATTAATAAGGTAAGTAATAAGTATTAAAAATACTAATATCTAACATTATAGGTTATAAATATAAGAACTAAGTTATTATAGAAGACTTAAGAGTCTTTAGGAGGATATATTTAATTATATAAGTAGATTATCCTCTACTAGGCTACTCTATTTAGAGGCCTAATATTAGCCTGATTAAGACTTATAGGGTTATTAGGTTAAGGATATTTATAGATTAAGTAATAATAAGTCTTTACTAATAGATCTAATAGTTCTAGCTAATATTAGAGTAGGTCTATAAGTACTTCTAGCTAGGACTATTAACACTTATAAGGTAAGGATTAGTTCTAATTATAAAGGTAGCTCTAATTACTACTATAACTTTACTTTAGCTATTAAGAAGAGCTACTTCTATATTTATAAGGCTTTACCTAAAGAGCTTTAACTAACACACTATTATTAGAATTCTTAATAACCTTAATAACTAATATCTAACTACTAAAATAAGTAATAACTATATTTCTCTTCTATAAGGAGACCTTTCTTAGCCTTTAGCTCCTACTATCCTAATTAATAGATAACCTACTAGCCCTGCTTTTACTACATTCTAAAAGCCTATTCTAGCTAAATCCTCTAATAATAAGGGTAGGCTAACTCCTTCTAATTAGATAGGATAAGTATCTAGTTTAAAGAACTTAGTTAACCCTCTATAAGCTTCTAGTTCTATCCTAGCTGCTAACGCCTTAATTAATATTCTCCTTAGGGTAATTACTATATATATTTAGGTTTAGACCCTTTAGAGCCTAGCTCCTATAGTTACCTTAACTAACCTAGTAGAGAACTTAAACTTCTATAAGATCCCCTTTCCTAAATAAAATAGAGCTATAACCTTTAAGGGAGATAATATTATTAAGTTTCTAGAAAAGTTTAAAGACTAATATAAGATCTTAAGAGTTTTAGACTAATTTAGAGGTAAGCTTACTGCCTACACTATAGGTAGTAATTATTAGACTTTAGTTAAGAATGTAATTAGATACCTACTTTAGTCTAAGAGCTAAGCCTTTCTAATAAAGGAGTATAGTTAGTAAGATACTAACTAATTCCTTAATAAGGAGGAGTAAATTAAGAAGGTTACTAAAGGATCCTCTATCTCTACCTCTAATCTAAGCTCTACTTAAGCACCTTTGTTACAGGCTACGCTACAATAAGTGTGGCTGGGCTGGTGCCTGCTACGACCTACTATTGCTTATAACTAGCTAGAGGGGCGCGCACGTATAACGCGCATAAGATAAATGCCTATACAAACTATACGTTATTTACACTTTCTACTTTCTCTCTTTAGCTTAGATATATTATATTAAGTTGCTATACGCCTGTTGTAAGGTAATACTAGCCTATTATATATCTAAGCTCTTAAAATAATAATAAATACCCTACTAATTATACTGCGTAATAGGTATGTAATAAGATAACAAAATAATAATAAGCTGTAAGGGTTCTCTATTAGTAGAGGTAAAAGCTAAAGTTATAGCTTTAAAGTAAGTAATAGTAAAGATAATATAAGAAATAAGAGAGCTTAAAGTAAGGAACGCTAACCCCTAAGGCGTAAGCCCTATAATTAAATTACATAATAAAGAGTCTCTAGAAGTAGCAGACACTATACCTATAGTAACTACTGCAGTAGCTACGCCTACGCTAGCTAAGAACTACCCCTAAATTATTTAGAAACTAATACTAAACCCCCTAAAGTTCTCTAGCTAGCGCTAGGACTTCCCTATATAGTTACGCTAGATACATAATAAATTACATATTAATAAAGTGTTTTTTATAATAAAGTAAGAGGCTTAGTACTTTATTAACTCCTACTTAGATATAGCGCTTTAGAGAATAGTGTTAACCTACTATAAAATAGAAAGAGCCTAAGTAAATTATAACCCTAAAGAGTTCCTAAAGTACCTAGAGCGTATGTATAGCAACCTAAACGTAAAGACCTATATGTCTGCCTCCTTAATAAGCATTAAGATAAAGGAGTATAAATTCTTTACTACTTTTCTTCTAAAGTTTAAATAGGTGTTAGCTAAAGCAGGAGGCTACCTATAGCTAAGTAAAGCGTAAATTATACTCCTCTTAAACGCTTTTCCCTTTTGCATCTAAAGTGCGCTAGTAAGTGTCTTACTTTCCCCTACCTTCTACACCTATATATAATAAGTAAGTAAAGTAGCCTAGAAGGTTAAGAACCTAGCTAGTAGTATACAGCCTGCTTGCTAGTACCTACTACCCTAAGCGCTAAAGAATGCTAATAGAGACGTATAAATAATAGGAAGAATAATAGTGTGTATAGCTAGTAAAGCTAAAGAAAAAGAACGCCTTAAGGCGCAGAAAGCGTGTATTAAAATACACTAGTACTACACCTGCTAGAAGATTAGACACCTAGCTTGTAATTACCCTAACGTTAAGAAGAAGAAGAGTAGGCCTACCTATGTAGCTAAAGTAACTGCTAAGGTTAAGGAGCTTAAAGAAAGTAATAACGCTTATAGTATAGCTAAGAGTAGAGAGGAGTTAGAAAAAGAGTAGCTCTAAAGTAAAATTAGGCTTTAGAGCTAATAAGTAAGGAGCGTGTAGGATAGGAGGAGTTTTAGCGTAGGAGGAGAATAATTAGACTAGCTGCACTATTAGATACCTATATTAATAAAGAATCCCCTACCTAAGCCCTTACTAATACTAGTTGTAACACTTATGTGATAGTAAACTACAACTTTATATGTGCTTAGCGCTTTCTGTATGTCTCTTAATAGAAAATCCCCCTAAAAGGGTTTGCTAATAAATTAGCTAGTATAATAGTAGAGGGAGTAGTTATATTTAACCTTAAACTCTATAGATATTACTAGCGTATATATACATACGTTATATGCAGCCTTAATGTTAATATATTCCTAGGGAAACCTTAGATAGAATATAACTATGCTGTTTATAATACTATAAAGCGTACTATATACTATAGGTAAGTAGACCTTATGCTACGCCTAGTTAGCTAATAAGAGTCTATAATAGTATATAAAATTAAAGCTATATAAGTAATTAGAGCGCCTGCCTTTATAGCTATCTGTTGTAGGGCTGCGCGTGAGGACTATGCTGCCTGCTGTAACCTATTTATAAGAAAGATAAGTAAGGACTTATAGGCGTTCTCCTAGATTATAGTAGTTAGCCTTACTAATATAGAGAAAGCCTTATAGCTAAAGTTAGATAAAAAGGCGAAATAAGCTGCTAAAGTTATAGCACTACTGTAATAGGTATGTAATAAATATAGTAACTTATTTAACCTTAACACCTTAATAAAAGTGCCTCTATGCTAACCTAGCTGTAACTACTGTATAGACTTAGAACTAGAAGTAACCCTACTGTAAGGCCTCCTTTATAGTATATTAAGAGAGGAATTATTAGTCCTAAAGAAGACCCTAAAGGACCTCCTTAATAAGGGCTTTATCTAAGTAAGTAGCTCTACAGTAGGGGTGCTAGTGCTTTTTGTATGTAAACTAGGCAGTAGGTTATACTTCTGCTGTAATTACTAAGTGCTAAACGTAATTATAAAGAAGGACTGTTATCCCCTACTACTTATCTTTAAGACTCTCTGTTATGTAGGATTAGCTAAGTAGTACACTAAAGTAGATGTAGTAGTAGCCTTCTATAAGATGTAAATTATAGATAGTAATAAGTATAAGACTGCCTTTTGTATATAATATAGGCTTTTTAAGTAGTTAGTCTGCCCCTTTAGGCTAATAAACACGCCTATAAACTAGTAGCGCTTTGTGAATAGCTTACTCTAGGAGTTTCTTAATAACTTTATTACTATATACCTTAATAATATTCTTATTTATTCTAATAGGATAAAAGAGGACTATAAACAGAAGGTTTACTAGGTCCTTAAGAAGCTCTACGTAGTAGGGCTTAGCCTAGACGTAAGGAAGAGTAACTTTAGCATAAAGAAGGTAAAGTACGTTAGCTTTATCCTAGAAGCTAGGAAGGGTATTTTAGCAGACCTAGAAAAGGTGTGCGCTATTTGCAAATAGTTAGTACCTTAGTCTATTAAGGGTATAAGAAGCTTCTTAGGTTTTACTAACTATTACTAGATGTTTATACCTAACTACGCTAAGGTAGTTAAGCTAATAACTTGCCTTACTAAGAAGGGTGTATTGTTTATGTAGTTTGTAGAGTGCGCTGCAGCATTTAAGGAGCTAAAGAACTGCTTTATAACAGCTCTGTTACTATAAAACTTTAACCTAGACGCCTTAACGTTTATAGAGACTAACTGCTTTAGGTTTACGCTAGGGGGCGCCTTAATGTAAGTAAATAATAAGGGTAAGCGCTAACCTATTGCTTTTTACTTATAAAAGCTTACGCTAGCGTAGTATAACTACCCTATCTATAATAAGGAGCTATTAGCTATACTAGATTACCTCTAAGTATAGAGAGTAGAGCTATGCAGCTTAAAGGAGCCCTTTAAAGTAATAGTTAACTATAAGTCTCTTAAGTACTTTATAAAAAAGCAGAAGTTAATAGAGCGCTAGAGCTGTTAGGCTAAGATGCTTACTAAATATAACTTTTATATTGTATACTAGCCTAGTAAGGACGTAAGTGTTCCTAATGCGCTCTCCTAGCGTAAGTAGGATGCCCCCCTTATGTAGGATAATAACTGCTAGTAGGGATGTATTATCTAAATAATCCTAGATAAAGCGTAGTTAGTAATAGCCTGCTGCGTAATAGAGGCACCTCTAGTGCTACACGTAGAGGTATTTAAGAATAAAGAATTATAAGCTTTATAGGTTATAACGTAGGATAGTAATGCTGTCTTCTAAGTAGTGTATATAGCTGTCTAGTAAGAGGACTGCTTACTTCTGCTAGACCTCTAGTTACACGTTTAGATTACAGACTGCTACCTTAATAACGTAAAGTAACTTACTTAGAGGGGGAGGATATAGGTGTTAGGTAATAATAACCTTAATTCCCCCTCTAATAGCCTATACACCTAGTTAGTATAATAGAGCTATAATTTAACTGTAACTAGGCACTTAGGTAGAAACAGCACCTTAGAGATACTTTTATAGAGGTTTTACTAGCTAGGTTAGTTACAGATAGTGTAGCGTTTTATTTATAACTATAATATATATAGGAGTAGTAAGATCTAGTGCGATATAAAGAAGGGCCTTTTGTAACTACTAAGTATACCTAAGCGCTTAAAAAGTAACCTCTTAATAGATTTTATTATAGACCTCCTACTGTCTAGCCTAGACTGCGCTACTAATATATAGGTTATTATAGACTGCCTAGGAAAGTTAGTAACACTTAAGCTAATAGTAATAATAGATATAGAGGTGTACACTAAAAGATTCCTAAGTTACTATTATTACTTCTATAGCATACTAAAGAGTATTATTAGTAATAGAGGGAGTAACTAAATAAGTAAGTTCTAGCGTAAGTTTTATGTACTTACTAGTATTAAGTAAAGACTAAGTATGTTATACTACCTATAGAGTAATAGGGCTACTAAGCGCTTTAACTAAGAGATTTAAGTAACGTTATATGCCTATGTAAGTTACCTCTAAGAGGATTAGGCGTATTAGACACTAGTTATGCAACTAGTAATTAATAACTACACTGTATTAGCAACTAGGTTAAGCCCCTTCTTTATAGAATATAGTTACTATATAGACCCTATTGTAGTTAAAGAGAGCGCACTAAAGATAATAGATATATATAAAAAGGTTGCTAAAAGACTTATGTAACAGATAACTAAAGTGACTTTAATAGTATAAGCAGTAATAGCTGCAGCCTAGTAACAAACTAAAGAATTAGCTAATAAGTAGTAAAGCGTAGCTAAAAGGTTTAAAGTAGGTAATAATATATAGTTATTAATATGTAACTACTGCTCTCTGTAACTAAATTATAAGCTTAATTAGCTATACTACTATTACTAAGTTACTAAAGTAATTAGCCTCCTTATAGTTAAACTTAATATACCTAGTAATATCTATAACTAATTTTATATAGACCTATTATGCTACACTAGGGGTAACCTTTTGCTAGACTAGAAAGCCTATAATACGTAACCTCCCCCTTTAATAGAAGACAGTAAGGAGGAATAGCGCGTTACTAAAATAATTAGTATGTAATAGTACAGCAGAGGAAAGGTAAAAATGCGTTAGGCGCTAGTGCGCTAGGAGGGCTTTACTAAAGCTATATAGGAACCTATTAAATTAATTAAACACACTATAGCCTTAGACTCCTTTAAAGAGAAGTATAGACCTATTAATATCTGTAATAAGGGTAATATATATATGTAAAGGAAGATAAGAACGTGTAATAAGCAGATAAGTAATAAATCTCTATTAAAAGGCTGCAGCCTATAAAGAATAACTAGGCTCTATAGGGTAAGCAGTAGGGCTGTGTAGAACAAGCGTGCTTAGAGCGTGTAGGAGACTCCCCTACTAGGAGTCTCCTAGCTTAGGGGAGGGGCTGTAACTAAAGTTAGTAGTAATAAAGTTAACAAACTAGGAATATAGAGTTAGTATAAGAGTTATATAGGAGAGAGTATAAGACTAGTACTTACTCTCTTAAGAGAGACTAAGATCTCCTTAACTATAATAATAAGGTGCTTACTTTAGGTAGCTATAAGACTACTTAGGTAGGGAGTAACCTTACTGTATATATTGTTAGCAGTAGTAGTAGTAGCCTAAGCAGCAGCTGTAGCAGCAGTAAAGGCTAGGAAGGGGGGAGTAGGCGTAGTAGATGTAGGAGGCGTATTATTAGATATACTACAGGCGTGCTTTCTATGTATCTTCTTAGCGCTCTTCTACGCCTCCTACTCTAAGTTAGTTATAACCTCCTAGGCTTTAATAGCTAGCTAGAAGGAGGTATGCTCTATAGAGCTAAGGGTAGTTAGGGTGGCAGCGTAGGCAGTAAGAGATATTACCTTATAGAGGCCTAGGGAGGCCTTAGGGATCTAAGTTATATTAGTAAGGCGTAAGATTTATATAAATAGTAAAAGATATATAGGTTAGTAGCTATAGTTAGACTGTATATAGGGAAGATAATAGTGCCTATAGGCGTTAATGTTCTTTATATATTACATAGCAGTAGGGTTATATGTAAGGCAGTAAGCGTATAGGAAGTAAGGGTGTGTGTAAAGGATAGTTAGCGTATAGGTAGGGGTAGCAGCAGGGGTAGCAGTAGGGGTAGGGGCGTTAGTGTAATATCTCTTTATAATAGGAGAGTTACAGTTAGCCTTATTAGCCTTATTATTATTATTATTATCCTAGCTAGGTTAGTTAAATTATATAATATACTTACTAAAGAGGTGACTTATAGTAGGGGTAGGTAACTAGGGCTTAGGGCCTAGGGGAGTGATAGGGTTAAGGGCCTTATTATCCTTAGGGGATAGGGAGCAGCTAGGGATTATAGGGGGCTGTCTTATAAGTTAGTAACTAATTAGTAGTTTATATGTGTGTATGTAGGCCTACGTAGGGATTAATTTACTTACAGCTATTATAAATTATTTAATTCCTATAATAGATAACTAGTAATTAGTAAAAGACTAATAAAAATAAAAGGAAAGTGTAGCTGCATATAGGATAAATACTTATAATATTAATAAAAGAGCTAGTAAGGAAAAAGGGAGAAAAATAATAAGCCTGCTAGCCTATAAGAATATTTAGTAGGCTGTTTCTTAAATTACAGTATGTAACTGTTAAGGGCTAGTAGAGCCCTGTGGCGTAGGAGGGGAGTATATGTTATAGGCTATGCTACAATAAGTGTAGCTAGGCTGATGCCTACTATAACCTACTATTACTTATAACTAGCTAGAGGGGCGTATATACATAATGCGTATAAGATAAATACCTATGTGAACTATATGTTATTTACACTTTCTACTTTCTCTCCTTAGCTTAGATAAATTGTATTAAGTTGCTATATGCCTGTTATAAGGTAATACTAGCCTATTACAACCTTTTACTAAAATTAATAATATTATAGCCTAAGCTAAGAGATAGGATCTATATACTATCTCTAATAAAAGTCTAATTAAGATAATCTATAAGTAGTTCTATAAAGACACTATCTAAAAGGCTACTAATAAGATTAGTATAACCCTTAAGGCGTTTATCTAATTAACTAAGTATGCTGCCTTTAAAGCTAGACTTTATAACGCTATTATATATAAGAAGGAGTATACCTCTCTTTTTACTACTAATTAGGCTATAGATAACCTACCTTCTTAGTTAACTACCTAGTAACCTAAAAGCAACCCTAGTTACTAATACCTAAACTGCTAACAACCTTAGTAACCTATAGTTAATATCTAGATTAACCTACTAGTTCCTAATATAACTAATTAGGACTTAGCTTAAGAGATAAGTAAGTTAAAGATCTACTAGAATACTATTTAACTATAAAGTTTAGCTAGAATCTTTAAAGTTAATATAATAGTGCCTAATTAACCTTAGGTTATAAGCCCTAGAGACTAGTGTTAGTACTACTACTCTAACTCTTACTACATTATTTAAGACTATAATTAGTATACTCTACATAAGAACGCTTACCTTATTATTCTAATTAAAGAAAGCTAGTTCTATAGAAAACATAATAGTTAGAATCCTCTTAATAAGATACTATTTATAGTTATTAATAAAGGCTAATTATATAGTATAGCTAATAGAATTACCCTTCTTACCTATATTATAAATATATCCTCTAATAATAACTATTAGTAACTTATCTAAGAGATCCTTAATTAACAGCTTAGCCTCCCTTAGTAATCTTTTTCTTTCTTACCTTCCTTAACTCTTTTAGCCCTAGTCTGTTATATATATATAGTACGCCTAAATCTAGCTAACTAAGATTATACTAACGTCTATACTATTATAAGAGGTTAACCCTAGAAGAACCTACTACTAGTTACTAATTCCTATATTAAGATAACTTATAGCATAAAGAAGCCTACCTTACTACCTCTAATTAAACTAAAAATAGTTATATTTATAGATAAGGACTAGTATATTATAGAAATTAACTTTAATAACTCTAAGGGAGATACTAATTAGATACCTTTACTGCTTTTACTAACTACCTTAAAGAAGATAATCCTTTAATAACCCTAGCTATTAGATAATATAAAGAGTATATCTTCTAAGGAGTTCCCTAATTAGTAGCTTAAGATACTACTTAATGTAACTAAGATTATAACTACTAACTAGCCTAAGGAGCTTAATCTGCAGTAAGAGGCCTAAAGGCTTACTAAGAAGAAACTAGACGCCTTAGTATTACTTCCTATTAGGATCTTAAGGAAGATCTAGCTGGAGTTTAATACTATAATAGAGGCTACGCTTTATAATTAGGGCTATACTAATACTAATAAAGTTCTAATTAAGGCGCTAAAGTCCCTAGTTAATATTACTAAGATAAGTTAGTAAAAAGCCTATATTAAGAAGCTAATTAATAACTATAACTGCAGTATAGTTTCTAAAGCTTTACCCTCTATAATAATTAGATATATTAAAGGGTCTAAGCCTACTGCTAGAATTCTAGCCTCTATTATTTTAAATACTTACCTCTAGCTTAAAGTCTAGATATTAAGTGTTAATTAGAGTAATAAGGGCTCTACTATCTCTATAATCCTTAACACTAATGCCTAGGTTAACATCCTCTTAAAACAGTACGCTAAGTTAGTAGGGATTCTATATACTTACACCTAGCTTAAGATAAGGACCTTTAAGAATAATAATCCTATACTCTTTAATAGATTCTACCTTACTAATATCTAGATTAATAAATATAAGGTTATAATATCTTTCTTTATTAAGGATAAGTATAAGACCTCTAATTAACTTCTCCTTAGACTTTCTTTTATTTAAGACACTAAGCTTTTATTTAGATATAGTAATAACCTAATTACTACTTTTATATACGCTAAAGATACCTAAATTAAAGTTCCTATTAGAGTAATTAGGACTAATAACTCTTTAGAGGTTATAGATATCTTACTATAACTAGATTAGTACCTTTAGGAGGTTTTTAATTTAGGAAACTAAGGACTAGTAGTAACACTAAGAATGCTGCTAGTACTAATAACTTTTACCTAGACCTTAACTTAGATAATAATAAGTAAGTAGCTACTATTTTTAATTAGAACTAAGTAGATAACATTATAATAGTTATAGTAAAGGATATAATTAGCCTATATATAGCTTAGATCTAAAGAATTATAATAATTACTTAAGGAGATACTTAGAAGTATTAATATAACCTTACTACTACTAGTAATACTTTCTCTAATTTAGCTATAAAGCTAGTTACCTAATAAGAAAAACATACTGTAACCTACTAGATTATAAAGCACTATAAGAAAGTAATCTAGTAGTTTAAGATAACTAACTAGGCTATTACCTACTATATCTAGAAGTTAGATTAGAAGATAATATATAAGACTAAGGATAAGAAAATACACCTAGTAGATAACATACTATCTAATAGATTAAGCTTAAATAAGGACCCTCTCTAGAAGCTTAAGAAGGTTAATAACATTAAAGATAAGCTTTAGGACTAATTAAGGCCTTATTCTAACTTAATTACACCTAAGTTCTTAGATATTAAACCCTAATTAAGACTAATATATAACTAACTTAATAGCATTCTTAAGGATTTAGACTACTTACTCCTATAAGAGAAGGACCTCCTTAAGTAGATTCTTCTTAATTAGGAAAAGGCTTTAGCCTAGGACTTTACTAAATATAGATAGCTTAACATAATAATTACACCCCTATAAGTTATTAAGATAATTCTATATAAGGTGTAGTAGGCTAAGGGTATTCTAATTCTAAAGGCCTTCTTTCTATAGGTCTTTAATATAATTAGATAACGTATCTAATAAGGTATTATTAAGGAGAGTTATACTGCTTACTAGAATTTATAGTTCTTAGTTATAAAAAAGAATAGCAGCCTCTAACTAATTAATTTAGTAACTTAAGTTAATAATATTACCTTTTAAGATACTTAGTAACTACTTAATATAAATACCTTTTTAGAAGAATTTATAACTAACTAGCTTATTTCCCTCTTAGATTTCTTCTTTAGTTATAATTAGGTCTCCCTTAATAAGAAGAGCTATAATCTAATAACTTTTTTAACCTCTCTTAGCCTCTATTAGTACTATATACTCCCTATAAGAGGTATAAACTTAGTTACCTAGTTTTATTAGATTATAATAAGGATTCTTTATAATCTAATTCTAGAATACTATAACGCCTTTATTAATAATATAGCTATTAAAGGTCCTTAATCCTAGTATAATAATAAGAAGCTTCCTAACTACCTTAGTATCTAATAATTTATTTATAAGTATTTATATAATATTAATAAAGTCTTATTTAATATTAAATTAGCTAGCTATATAGTTTTAGAGGCTAAATTTTAATAGTGTTACACTTCTACTATAATTATAGGTTATATTTATAGCACTAAAGGTAGGAAACCTAATTAGGTAAAGATTCTTAAGATTCTTAAATAGGAAAAGTGTAAAAATGCTCTAGATATCTAATTATTTCTTAGGATTATTACCTTTTATAAGGTTTAGGTTAAATACTTCTTAGAGAAGGCCTTACTATTATACTCTCTCCTAGGTAAGAATTAGCCTTTCTCCTAGGGTCCTCCTTAGATTAAGGCTATAGACACTCTTAAGTAGGTACTTACCTCTATACTTATTCTTATTCTAATTAACTATAATCCTAATACTAGCTAGATTATTCTTACTACTAATATAAGTATTAGAGGTTAGGAATATATACTTAGCTAGATCTTTAATAATTTATAGACTATTACTTAATTTAAGAGTAGTATTTAGCGTAACGTAGAACTTAACTATAATTTAGGTAAGTTAGAAATAAGAGGCGTCTTTATAAGTCTTAAATAACTTTATAACTACCTTTTTAGTATTAACTTCCTCCTTAAGACTAATATAAAGGTCTTAGTTACCTAGATTAATAAAGCTATAGATAACTTACCTTCTATAATAATAACATACTAGCTTACTTAGATTAGACTTTTTAATTTTAAGATTAAGTATATTAATAGGAAGAAGAACACTACTGCTAATAGGCTTTTATATAAGCCTTTTAGACCTTCTAATCTGCATAAGGTAGATATAGAAGAGGATATTAAGGATTTTATTAACGTTAAGGTTCTTTAAATATATATAGCTAATAATTTCTTTCTTACTGCCTATACCTACCTAGATAACTCTACTAATTAGTCTAGCTAAATTAATATTTTAGCTAATCTCCTCTTACCTACTAAGAATTAGTTACTATAATTAAAGTAGATTATGTATTTCCTCCTTACGCTTAAATAGCTACTAGGAATCTTATGCTCTTACTACTGCTAATTTAGATAAGTTACTATATAGTTTGTTATCTATAATAAACTTCTTTTTAAATAAGAAATAACTACTTAACCTTAGCCCTCCTAAGTTATTAATAATAAGCGCTGTTATAACAAACTTATTAATAAAGTATATAATAAATTAAGGTATATAGGATAAGAGGTAATATATTTTTATCTTATAGAATAGTTCTACTAGCTAGGTATATATACCTAGATCTATAAACTAATCTTAATATATAAGGCTTATTAAAAAGCGTAATTAAGGTAATTTAATAATCTATATACCTCTACTACCTTAATCTTATAACTGTTTACATAAGTATTACTTAACGTCTAATATATTAGTAAATAGAAAGTTATTAAGGCCTATTATAAGTTTACTAGTTACCCTAAAGCCTATATTATACGTTAAGCTACTTTAAAAAACATAGCTATATTTATTTAGGAAGATATTATCTATTAACATAGTATCTACAGCACTCTAATTATTAATAAGGGATATAAGAATATAGGTGCTATTATACTGCTAAATTAACGTTATGTCTCCTAACGTAAGATAACCTCTATATATAATCCCTATATAAATAGACTTCTTAAGAAAGGCTATTAACTAATTACTTACACTCTTTATATTTAGTCTAACTAAGGCGCTAAAGACATTTAGCCTATACTTATAACTACTCTCTTTACTAACTATACTACTATCTATACGTCTATAGGCTACATACCTTTCTACCTTATTTATAGATAACATACTATTACTCTAATTAAGGACTGTATAGTAACTTAGAGAGTTCTTAACTAGGATATACCTATAACTCTAGACTAAGAGACCTAGATCTAACTCTAGGCCTTTTTATAACTAGATAAAGACTAATAATAGGCTGTAGATATAGTTACTTAACACTAAGTATAAACTTATAATTAGTTTAATACTACCTATTTAAATACTTTCTATAAGAATTAACTATAAATAGGTAATTTAGTTCTTATTTTTAATATTTAGTAAAAAATTAATATATTTACTACTAGGAAGCTTAACTACTACTAGAATAGACCCTTCTAAATTTACTTAATTAGCCTATTTAGTACTTTATTCTAACTTAAAACCCTCTTTAGTAATCTTATTACTAGAGCTACTTATGCTAGTAATTAACTTAAGAAGTTTATAAAGAGTCCTAAAGGCCTTTTTATTTCTTTTAATAAATCTAATCTCTACTTTAAGATTACTACTAATCTAATAGATTTACTTCTAAATAATAACTTACTACTAAATTAGGACTCTATTTCTAACGATTTAACTAACGCTTCTAACCTTAACTCTAGGGATAAACCTAATAATCTAATCTATAGGGTAACTTAGTTATAAGTAGCATCCTTATAATAGCATACTACACCTTTTTAATCCTTTTATTTTTCCTTATCTCTTAATTCTTATATAGTTTGCTTTATATAACTAATCCTTACTTTATTTCCTTATATTTATAATAGGGATATATTTCTTATTTATTTAGTTCTTCTTTTACTATAATTATCCCTTTTGTTTAATCTAGTAAAAGATATAAGAGGATAATATATAAGAAGAACTATCCTTTTTCTATTAACTTAAAGACTGTAATTACCTTAACCTATTACCTAACCCTAAAGATTACTACTACTGTTTCTATCCCTTAACTATAATTCTAAAAAGCTCCTACTATAATTTAGTCCTCCTCTAATATTATAATCTTAAGCTTCTAATCTAATAAGTTATATTCTTAAATAGTCTTAAATACTACCTATTTATTATTATCTAAGATATAAGAAGCCTTAGCACACTAGTTACAGTATATACTAGCCTTCTGCTTATAAGCCTCTTTAATATAGTTACTAAGTATATAGTGCTCTAGGAATTTAATCTTAATAATCTAAGAAATTAATAATAAAACCCTATCTCTACTTATCTTTTACTTATACTATAGAGAGCCTATCTTATTAGGATTAACACCTAGATTACTACTGTTTTCCTAATATTTAGAGGATAATTTAAAGTTACACTCTCTCTTAAAGTATATATAGTTAGTATATTAATTATAAAACTTACTAAGAAGGGAAACACACTTAAAGTAGGGAGTTATACTTCTTACTTTCTCTAATTAGCTACTATAGTATTTCTAAAAGTTATAAGCATAATAATTATAAGTAACCTTATTCTAAATACTATAGGCTTAAATTAGTAAAGAATTAACTATAAGAGTCTAAGAAGTAAGACGCTAAGTAAAGAGACTAAAATAACTAGTAATATTATTATTAATAAATATATAATAGGTAAACTAAGAAGAGTTATTACTTAGCTTATATTTACTTAGGATCCTATAGATAATAGTCTAATTTAGGATGTTTAACTAAAATAAGCTGCTAAGCTATTATATTTTCTTATTTGCTTTATAAGGATTAAGGATCTTAAGCTCTAAGTATAGAAAGCTAGCTAGAGAAGGGAGACTAACCTATATAGTTACTTTAAGAATCTAGCTAGAAATATTAATTAGCGTTTTCTAATAACTAAATTAGATAAAAAAGACTTATATTTAAGTAGTAGTTATTAACCTTTTAGAGTTTATAACCTTAGAGACTTATTACCTCTATCTTTATAGGTAGTATTAAGAAGAACTACTATAGCTTAATTTTATAACTAGTGTCCTAATGTATATAATACTAGTTAATCTTATTAGGAGTATTTATAGTAATTAAGATTAGGTTTACTTTAGTTTAGGGAAGGTAAGGGTTATTTAGTTTATTTAGGTCTAAATAAATAGAAAAGTATAAAGGAGAGAAAGATTAAAAGAGGAGGATTAGGGAAAATAAGCCCTCTTTATACTTTTTAAGTTACTAAAGGAAAGAAGATACTACAGTAAAAGCGTTATAATTAAGGCTGCTTAATAAAAGGTATAATTTATAATAACCTTACTTTAACTTTAGCTAAAAGAACAAAAGGAGTAATTTACTGCTCCTACGCCTTCTAATTACCTTAAGGATTACTTCTACCCTTCTTTAAATAAATCCCTTATCCTAGGTAGTATAAAACCCTTATCCTTTTCCTACCCTTCTAACCTTTCTTTTCTTTTTTACTAATAACAACCTATTAATAATTTTAACACTAGTTCTAGCATACTACTTCTATATATATATATATATACTTCTCTTTCTTTAGATATACTTCTTCTTTCTAGATATATAATTTCCCCCTTATATAACTTCCTAATTAACCTTTATAATATTAACTTCTACTTCCTCCTCTTCCCCTCTTATCCTAAGCCCTACCCTTTCTACTATAAAGATATAGAACTTTTTTACCTACTAAGACTATAACTTAACTATTAAGTACTAATGTAGTAACTAAGCTAATAACTAAATTATTAATTACCTCTTTATACCTAGTAGATAAGTTACTACTGCTTATAAATCTTAGTTCCTTAACCTTTATATAAACTCCTAATTCTCCTAATAAACCTAGCCTTACTATAAGGAGATTACCTACTAAATAAACTTTAACTATATAATTCCTACTAAGATTAACCTCTATTTTCCTAACTAGCTTTAGTAGGAAGATATTAATACCTTCCTTTAGTAGTAACCTAAGGCTTTTAAACATATTAATAGTAATTATCTATAGGAAGGCTAGACCTATAAGAAGGTATAGGGTATCCTCTTTAACTATTATAACCTATAAGGACACCTGCTTTAAAAAGACTAAATTATAAGAGATAAGATTAAAGCTACCCTCTAAATTATAGTCTATAATCTTTCTTTAGTTTGTAATATTATAGTTATTCTAATTAGCTAGTAAAGTAATATTAGTTAAAATACTAACCTTATTCTTCTTCTTTAGGCTTATAAGACCTTTTATGTAATTAGGACTTTAGTATATTTTATTCTTTTTCCTCTTTTTACTAATAACCTTAAACACTTTATAGGTATAATTATTAATTAGAGAGATAGTATAGTATACTAGTATAATCCTCTTTAGTCTAGCAGCTAATTAGAAGCTCTCTTTATTAATAATATCCTAGCGTTAAAGACCTTTTACTGTAATATTAATACTCTATTCTACATTAAGAACCTAATTAATATATCTACCTATATTATTAACTTAGTCTAGCAGCCTAATAGCTAGGAGTATAGTCTTTATATTCTTAAGTAGTTCTAAACAGCTGTTTAGTATAGTCTTATATACCTAACTAAGAACCTAATCTAGAGAGACACTCTTTTTGCTTCTAAATAAACCTTTAGTAATAAGCTGCATACTACCTAAATCTATTAGATTAGCTATAAGTTTTAGTATAAAGAATCCTACCTTTATAATGCTATAAGAGACATTCTCTATCTGTCTTTTAAAGAAACTTAAAAACAGTTTTATAAGAAAAATTAATAGTAATCTACCTCTAAAGCCCCTTCTAGTAATAACTTAGGCTTAGATCTTATAGTAACTAGCTCTAAACGTAGAAAAGTTAGTAAGATTAGACCTTAGACTCCTTTAGAGACTAAGCTTCTATTACTACCTCTACTAATTACTCTAGTAAAGCTACTATTAACACTACTTAAACCTAGATTCTAACGTATTACTTAATTAATAATATAAGGTACCCTCCTTCTACTTACTACTAGAAGTATAGATTACTAGTCTTAGCCTTCTATAACTCTAGCTATAATAGTTCTAATTAATACCCTTCTTATTCCCTTAAGCTACTAACTTCCTCTAATTAACTAATAGTTTTATAATTATAAGTAAACTTTAAGCGTCCTTCCTTTAGCTTTTACTAGTACCTTATAAATAAGACTTACTAAGTCTCTCTCTAATATAATAATAAAGGATTTACCTAAGGAAGACTCTATAGATCTTAATAATATAAATATAGATAATATAGAAATAGATAATATAGATATAGAGGGATCTCTATCTTAATCTAAGTATTTCTTACTACCTGCTAATATTTAGTCTTATTAGGAGAAGGTCTAAATTACACTTTCTTAGACTAAACTTAACTAGTAGCTTAATAATAAATGTAATTACTAATCCTATACTCTCTAGCATAAGAAGCTCCTTAAGTAATATACTAACCTAGGAAGCTTATAGATTAATAAGTATTCTAAGGAGAATTAGGTTAACTAATATAATAATCTAATTAATAAGGCTGCCTTCTTAACTTCTCCTTATACGCCTTAGCTTCTACTAAGTAGAGGTTAGGATTAAGGTAGATAGACTTATAATAATGCTAAAGATATATAGAAATAAAGGTATACTATAAGAATAGCTAAGGTAAATAAGATAGGTAAGACTAGTAAGACTACTAAGGGATCTAAGAAGGGTAAGGCTTAATTACAGTAGACTGTATACTAGATATTTCTTTTTTTAGTACTAATTAAGCGTTTTAGGTAGTTTCTTCCCTTTAGAGAGAAGATAAGAAACTAGAGGATAATTATAATAGGGTGCTTATTAGTGCTAGATTTCTTTAGTTTCTAATTACATAACTAAAAGTCTTAATTAGAGATAGATATTAGACCTTAGCTGCTTACTTCTAATTAGGAGGATAATAAATATATAACTAATTCTTTTCTTTTAATTTAGAGATAGATCCTTTAGATAAACCTAAAGCCTTTTATTATAATTTACCTTTAACTGTAGTTACATAAGATATATAGGAGTTTCTCTCTTAATTAGTTATAGGAGTTTCTCTCTTAATTAGTTATAGGAGTAAGTCCTAATTAGAGCCTTTATAGCCCTAATTAAGATAGTTTACTTACGCTAATTAAGAGGTATCTTATGTTAGCTTTAGTAGGTTATAGTAATTATTCCTAGTTACCTTACTGCTCTAGCTATCCTACTTTACTACACTTTTCTACTACCCTTTTAAAGAAGCTTTTAAGGAGGCTAAAAGAAGCTATCTTTATAGCTATAAGACGTTAAGGTTATAGAGGGAAGTTCCTAAAGGCTCTACTTATAGTAATTAGATTCTTAACTGTATATAGGTCTATATATATAAGCTTAATAAGTATAGCTACCTTATAAAGGTAAAGGTAAGGCTTATTATATATAGTAACTAATAGGTAAAAGATTTATATAATATATATGTAGCTACGTTAGTAAGTATATCCTTCTAAATATTAATAGCCTTAGCTGCCTACTTTAACTTAGAGCTACTTTAATATAACGCTATTAACGCGTTTATCTATATAGATATTAATAAGGAGGTATATATAGAGTTACTACTAGGTTACTATAAGAAAGATGTTATTATATACCTTTAGAAAGCCCTCTATAGCTTATACTAATTACCCCTCCTCTAGTAATAGCACTTTAAAGTAGGGCTTATTACATAAGGATTTTAATATATTATAGGTAAAGATTGCTACTAGTAGAAAGGCTAGATTACATTCTTCTTTTATGTTAATAACTATATATTAGCGTTTCTAAAGGCCTATAAGCATGTAGTAATTAAGGAGCTAAAAGCCCTCTAAGTAAAGTATTACCTTAAAGGAGGCTAAGAGCTCTAGTAGTTCTTAGGCCTTAAAGTCCTATATAACTATGTAAGTAGGAGACTCTAGCTCTTATAAGTAGTATATATAGAGAAGGCTATAAAACTACTCTCTATATATACTAACGTTATAAATAATATATATAAATTTACCTTTATAATAAAGAAAGAGCTCCTACTGCGCGCTAATAATATAGCGTATTATAAGATAAATAGATACTAATAGAAGGTTAGTAAAATCCTTTATACTGCTGTTATAATACACTCTAATATTACTTTTATAGTAAGTAGGCTTATAAGGTTTAATTAGAACCTAAGTAAAGCCTACTAGAAGGCTGCTAACTATATATTATTATACCTTTATTATATATATTACCTCTACCTTTAATTTAGTATAAAGCCTAGTAGTAATAAAGATACCTTAGAGGTTACCTCTAATATAAGCTTTATAGATAATTTACTTAACTATAAGAGCTCTTAAGCCTTTATAATAAAGCTTTTTAGAGGCCTTATTACCTAGCAGGCTAATAAGTAAGATACTAGAAAGGTGTAGTAAAGTAGGATAGCTAGAGCAGTAAGGTAACTAGGAATAATTACTATAACCTACTAAAGCTAATATAAGATGCCTCTTAATTAGCGTAAGTAAACTATCTTAATTAGGGCTGTAAAGGCTCTAATTAGGACTTACTTCTATAACTAATTAAGAGAGAAACTCCTATATGTCTTATATAACTACAGTTAAAGGTAAATTATAATAAAAGGCTTTAGGTTAATCTAAAGGATCTATCTCTAAATTAAAGGAAAAGAATTAGTTATATGTTTATTATCCTCCTAATTAGAAGTAAGCAGCTAAGGTCTAATATCTATCTCTAATTAAGACTCTTAGTTATATAATTAGAAACTAAAGAAATCTAGCACTAATAAGCACCCTATTACAATACTATTACTATATTAACTACTAAGGTAGAGCTTCTAGCGCTCTTATAAGTAGCTAAAGAAGCCCTTTTTACTAGCTAATTAATATTATGCTTATAAGTATAGCTCCCTATAGAGCGCAGCTAACACTTAACGTATACATTAAAAGCGCCTTAGCCTATAAGAATATAAATATAATATAATAATTAATAGACTGTTAATCTTATAACTAAAAAGCTCTTAACGCTTTATATAAAGTTATATTATATAGATATTTATAACTACTAGTTATAATAGGAGGTTACTTAGCAGTATATTAACGTTATATATATACTGTCTATAGAGCTTATAGTAAATAGACTTACTAAGGCCCTTAACCTATTAAAGTATAAGGCCTTCTTATAATAGATAAATATAACTAATAAGAAGGCGTTTTTTAAGCATAACTAAGCGTAAGAGCTTACTAAAGATAAGGCTTACTTAGAAGTATAGATAATAAAGGAGGATGTATAGGCTATTAAGAAGACTTATAATCTCCTATATGCTAGTGCCTTATAAGCACTATAGATTATAAGAAAGCCCTTTCTAAACGCCTTTTACATAGGGTATTATAAAGTAAAGGCTCTACCCTTTACAGCTGTAAGCTATAAAAGCCTATAAGAAGGCCTTTCCTAAGGGGGTATATTAAATTAGAGGGTCCTATAGAGGGCACTTTATACACGCTAGAAAGGGTGTATAGAGATAGAAGTTATTAGCCTAATTTAGCCTAATTACTTAGTAAATATTAGAGGGACTGCTATAGGCTTTACCCTAGGCAGTAGGCTTTATAGAGGCCTTAGGCACCTAGAAAAGGGGTTGCTAAGGGCCTAGTTAGGTAGTAAGGCTAGGCGTAAAGGTAACGTAATAGTTATAGTTACATATACAGATATATATATATAACCTATAATATATATAATATTAACCTATTACTATTACCTCTATTAATTTAATAATAGTAGTAACAGTCTACACCTAGGTAGCAGCCTAGTAGGAGGTAGTAGTTACCTACTTCTTAGTAAGAGCTACACTATTAATAAGAGCTATAAGCTTATATAACTAGTGCTTTACCTCCTTCTTAACCTCCTTAGCCTTATACTTTACTTTAGAAAGGTTAGCTAAAGCTACTTTTACCTAAAGAGCCTTCTAGCTTATAATTTAAAGAGCTAAATTAGCCTTCTATATAGTAGAAGGTTAGTAAAGAGATAGTAAAGGATTACTAGTAGATTACTAGGTGTTTAAAGGGGAATAGAGAGAGGAGAATAGCTTACCTAGTCCTTATTAAAGGCAGTAGAGCTATCTTTAGCTATTTTATTAAAGAGATAGTAAAGGTTAGTAGTAATATAGTAGGTAGTATAAGGGAGCTATAGAGGGTTAGTAGAGGGCTAGTAGGGGTTATAGAAGTAACTAAATATAAAGAGGAAAGTAACTTATAGGAATATAAGGCTTACTATAAGCCTAGTAGTACACTAAATATTTATTACTACTAGCTAGAGGGGGTTAGTAAGGTATACTAAAGAAATAGTAAAGGACTTACTAGTAGTATCTATATAATAAGAGATAAAACCTTTATTAGAGAGGTCTATTTTATTATATAATAAAGGCAGTAGGTATAGAGAATAGGTTAGGTAGAAGGGGTTAAAGGTTTATTAGAGGTGCTTTAATATATCTCCTTAGTAGTTATAGTAGCTAGGACTTTAGGGGTAAGAGTAGAGGTAATCTTAGGGGCGTTCTTAGGGGGTATAGTAGTAGCAGCAGATAAGAGGATAGCAGTAATAAAGCAGAAGTAGTAGTAATAGTAGTAATAACAGTAAAATTAAGTATTTAATTAAAAAAAAAAAGAGGTAGTAAAAAGATAATAAAACTAATATAAAAAATAATAAAAAAAAGGTATTAAGAAGCTTATAGAAGAAAATATTTAAAAGGTAGGTATATAACTTAAAAAAACTATAATAAACAGGCTTAATAAGTAAATATATATAATATAGGTAGTAACTAAATTTAGCTATAAAGGTAGTTAATAATAAGATAAATAGTAATTTATAATAAAGTTAATTTAGAAGGGTAAAGCATAAGGTGTATACTAAAAGCTTATAGGTAGGGTAGTAAAAAGAACCTATCTAAGTAAATATATAGAGGAGACTATATATAAGAGTATAGTATTATATAGTAATAATAGTAGTTTAGTCTATAGTAAGTAAGATTATATTAATCTTATAAGTAAAGAAGCCTAGCAGACTACTAAGGGGTTATCTACTTTATTAGCCTTTAGCAGATAAGAGATATAATTATAAGTTAATTATCTAGCCTAAAATAACTACTAGTATTAAGTATAAAGACTTTAATGTTAGCTAGAAGGATAACATTATATCTAAGTGTGTAGCTAAGGTAATAGGTTCCCTAGACCTAATACCTTAATAATAGGATAGGTAACTACTAGAGGGTTACTAGGTGCTATATAACATAGGAGACTACTAACTAAGCCTTAAGATAAGGCTTTAGGGGAGAGAGGATTATATTAGGGCTATTAGCAGTGTAACCTATATAGAGGGATAAAATAAATAACTATATATAATAGATAGGTTAGATTATTAGAGGTGCCTAATAATTAGATATATTAGGTTATTAGGGGTAAGCACTAGAGGGGTACTAGCAGCTAACCTATAGCTTAATAACGTAATTAGGGCGTTATTATAGGACTGTTAGGGGACTGTTATTAGTAGGAGTGCTAGGATAGAATAGAAGAGGACTGCTGCTACCTACCTAGTAGGTAAAAGTAGGTTAAAATAACATAACTAACTAACCCCTACCTTACTGTTAGTAACTCTATTACTCTATGTAATCCTAGCCTATAATATATACAGCTAAGAAGACTATAGCTCTCTAACGCCTTTTCTAGAATATTAATCTTAAAGTTAGAAGTGCTTAGAATATTTACTATAATAATTAGTAAACTATTTACCTTATTATAGGTAAGAAGGTAAGAATAATAACCTACCTTTAGTATATTAATATCTAAAATATATAGCTTTATAAAAAGCATACAGTAGGTAGATTCTAAGTAGTTTACTTAGTAACAGACTAAATACTAGCTAATAGGCTTACTAAAAACCTCTTATAATAGAAGTTTAAGCATTTTAGAAGCCTATTATACTTATTTAATTTATAGTTACTTATTATAGAGGTAGACACTAACATATAGTAAGATAATTCTTATTTAGGCTACACCTAAAAGAAATAATAGCCTAAAGGCTACCTCTCCCTATAAATAAACTTTTCTAGCCTATAGGCCTTAACGCTAAAGATAATTCTACTCTAAAGGGCTATATATAAGAGAATAACTAGCCTAAAGGCCTTACTACTTTATATAGTAATTAAGATAGTAGCCTATAGAGGCTATAAAGGTATCTCTAATAAGAGGCTTAATTACCTCTAAGAAGGAGGCTTTCTTACCTTTATACTTAGGGCTAGCTATAGGGGTAGAGCTATAAGCTTTACTACCTAACAGACTAGCCCTAAGTAGAGCTAGGTATATAGGCTTCTTACCTTTAGAGGCGTTTTTCTCTACTTTAGCTAGAATGTAAGTAGTAACTAGCTACTTTATATCCTTAGTATACATAAGGACTTAATATATAGTAGTATATAAATTAGTAAGCCTCTAAGAAGCAGTTAGTAATAAGCTATTATAAATATAAAAAATAACTTATAATTTTTAATATATTAGACTTAATAGCTATATAAAGCTTAGCTATAAAGATCTTAGCTATAATAGGTATAAAGATATAAGTATTACTAAAGTAACCTAAGACGTATTAGTAATAATAGGTAGTACTACTATAGTAGTATATACCTATATTATTACTATAGAGGGTAGTATTTAGATAAGGGAGGTATAGAAGCTTACACTCTATAGCCTCCTTCTTCTTAGCTCCCTCTATACTAGTAACTAGATTCTTAAGTATTACACCTATATTAGAAAGATTCTAGTTAGTAATAAGTATATTTATAATTTACTTTTCTTAATAGAGCCTTATATTTTTAGAGGGGTATAACCCTCTTTTCTCTTCTTTAAGGTACTTAGGGGTGTATCTTCCTTACTGCTTAGAGTAGAAGTAGTAAGATAACTCTCTAAGTATTAGTTAGCTAAGTACCTTAAATAAATATAAGAAATATATATACTTATATAGAGGCTTAAGGCTACCTACCTCCCCCTTAGGGAGTATAAGAAAAAGGCACTTTAAGCCCTTAGTAAAGGTATTAGCAGTAGTATTAGCTTTAAGATTCTCCTTAATATATACTAAAGTAGTAGTATATACTACCTTAGCCTTCTCCTCTTTCTTTCTCTTCTGCTTAGTAGTAGCAGCCTTATTAGTAGTATACTACTTAGGGGTATAAAGGTCTATTTTATAACTATTAGTATATAATAATTACTTTTTAGAATACTAAACTTACTTAGAAAATTAACTATTATTATTTTTTTATAATTCTAACTTATATATATATTAGAAATAATAATCTCTTATATATATAAGTATATAGAAATTAGCTACTTATAGGTTTTAACTTATAACTTCTATTTAATAGGTTAATAAAGAAAAGAAAAAAAGAATTTATTAACTTTATAGTAACCTATAGATATATTAACCTATCTTATAATTAAATTTAGAAGGAGTATTAACCTACTTTTATCTATTTTTAGTAGTAATAATAACTCCCTTACTTAGATAATAATATTTAAATAATTTATAGTAAAATAAGGTTTAAAAATAACCTTAATATTTCTCTTTATTTATTTTCTTTATTTTATCTTTTATAGTATATAAGAATATATATTTTAGGCTCTTTATTAATATATTATTTATATAAAGGTATATAAGAATTAATTATCTCTTTATATAAAGTTAATTAGGGAGTGTATTATAAGATATTTATAAGCTATAGCCTTATATAGCTGTATTATAGCTTAGCTATATAGCCTTACTAGGAGCTATATTATGTAACTACTTATAGGGATTATATTTCTATAAGCTTAGCTTATAATCCTCCTTTTCTTAATTTAAGTACTTTACAAACCTTTAGACCTATACCTAGCTGTGCGCTCTAGCTTATAACATAATGCTACCTAATTAATATTTCTGTTAGGGTGGTAGAAAGCAGGGGCTGGCAGAAATAGGGCAACTGAATGTTGTAGCTTGTGCTGCAGTAGGCGAAACACGAAATCATTCAAGGATAGACACGTCATGCTTTGTAGCCAGAGATCTTAATACATCAGTCATCAGAAATAGGATTTATAGTCGGGCAAATAATGAATTTGCCATGTCCGCTATGCTCTCACAATATTGATTAAGTGTAGTAGGGTCATAGACTTGCTTGCTCGAACTGATAGTTGCCTTGTTTCGATTGCCTCACCACTAACGCTGGTCCGCTTTGTGGTCGGACTTGGTCGCCGGCTTTTTTGCCCTGCAATCTGGCTCCTCCGGCAGCTCGTCGTAAAAACGTTCCTGATACGCGGCGTCCAGCTGGCTCTGGAAGTTTCCCTCGATAAACGGCACTTGGCTCTCCCAATAATTGGCCTCGGACAGTGCCTCGCTCGCCTCCACCGGGAGAGAATTCCAGCTGACGAGGGTGCGCTCGTAGACGCTGTCGCCGTCGTCGCCTTTGAAGGGGGACATCGCATTGTCGTGGATCTGTACTTTGGGGTGCGTGGCCTTGTCGGCGCCTGCGTTCGACGGACCAAAGGATATGTCGCTGGCGGGTGCTGATCCCCAGTTGAGGTGATCTGTTGTATAAGATATACCGACAGGCTGAAGTGCCGCGAGATTGTCGGGCCTACAGCCCCATTGTTTGATCCAGACGACGACGCTAGCCCAGTAGTGGCGGTGGCCGTTGTTGTCGCCCTTGGCCCAGCGAACTTTCGGAAGATAATAGGAGTAAATCATCCCAACGCGGCCATGGCTTTGTCCGCGACGGACGTAGACCTGGCCCTTACCGCCACCACCGCACTTGCCCCTCCCACTACCAGTGGGTTTCAGACCACCACTGTTCAGACCAGAGTTAGCTATCAGTGTCATGTACTAATGGTAAGGATTGATCAGAAAGGCTGATGTGTGGGACGGCCTCGCCTGCTTACCCTAGGCTGCCAATAGCATCAACGGCGGGATAAGGATCGCAGCCCCCCGAAACATGGAGATAAGGGTTGAGCCGAAGCTCGGCCTGCCCCTCAAACCCAGCGTCGGCTTTTTCGGGGAGTGCGACGACTTGGTCGTGGTTGATCCAGTGTGGCCCGGCATCATCGTCTCTCCAACAGTTGAAGCTGGCGACCTTGCCAACTTCGTTGCACTGGGCCTTGAAATCCGAACGAACGAACGAGACCCTAGCGTCCCCAATACACTGAGGTATCATGTGAGTATTTCGAATCCCCGACCAAATAGTGGAGGGTGGTTTCTTGGCTTTCTGCTGGGCAACTTACAACGTCGTGGTTCAGTCCGTCGAGTGTCACGCCCAGATACACATGCGCCCCATTGTAAGATTTCAGAACCCCCTCAACGTACCGATTGCAAACTCTTTTCGTGGCAGCGTTTTGGCCCTTGCCATCAGCGGCACAGAGACACCATTGCCTCCCTGCCGCTGCGTCGGTATGGAGTCTAGCCTGTCAGCCTGGTACAGAGGTCATGACGAGTATCGGACGGTCTTACATCAATAGACCAATAAGAGTTAAAAAGCGCATACTTTCGAGTGGCAAGTTGATTTGCTGCATTACTACTTAGTGTTTTACCAAACCATGGAACAAACAAAATGCGTGGCACGTACACAAAAGCGGTCGCGCTGACATATTTAGTCCTTTGTCCTCCGCGTCCGGTCGGTGACACCGACGGCCCGTCAACAACGTCCGCGGTGGTAGGAGAAGTAAAATAAATGAAAAGTCGTTGATCCCACTCTTCGTCCGAACCGCTCGCGCATGAACTGGAGGGATGAACCTTTCCCGGAGCAGGGATGACACGCGTGTGCTTTAATCATCGAATCTGTGCACCCACTCAAACATACGACCTCGGAGCATCCCATGACTCTCATGGTCGACAGTGCTTGGGTGCGTGGGCTTGTTGACTGGATTACATTTACCGACCTTCATAGTCTTATCAAGTGGGACCAGATCTTGATTGTTCTTTGCCGAGGGGGGGCGATGGAAATCAACAGTGTCATCCACAGTGTCATCCAGTAATATCTGCTGCAGGTTCCCTAGCAGCGGGATCACACGGTAGCAAGTTGCAGGTAAATTCCATGTTTTGAATCGGAGGGTATAATGCACGCCAAGGGCCCCCCCGGGGATAGACATCATCAGCCGGCCATTCGGCGGCATCGAGTGGGCCTCCGCGGGCTTCGTCCCGGAAGGCGGGTGACAAAAAAACACCGGACTCTTAAAAAATTTGTGATCAAGTCAGGTATTTCTGGGGTCAACAATGCTCAGCGGTGCTTTCCCCTCTCCAGCTATCTGCACTTGTCAATCAGATCCCGTATTCTTTTTGTCACCCGCTTGCCCGGGTAGCAGACCTCCTCGTGGCCTTGGACGGTCAGGAAAAAGGCCTGCCGAGGGCCTACTATGGAAGTTCAAACTCCCCAACAAGCGGCGAGGAGATTTGTGCTGGACGTGCACAAGAATTTCAGAAGTGCTTGTCGCTGGGGTAATCAAGGAAGCACGGCCACATTTACCACAGGAGGGGTTTTGCTTGTGCCTGCGAGTCTGCGACCACATCACAATGCCTAGAACCCTGTCCTAGCAGTCCAAAAAGCCCTCTGCTCCGATTCTTTTTGTTTCTCTCTTAGAGTGAAATAAGATGTCCTATTCCAGTATTCCTGGGCGCTTAGCGGCCCATGCATGGCCGCCTCATGATAAGGAGCAGCTTGGCGAGCCATGGCCATCCACCGCATTGATTCCCAACCTCCTACTTAGTCAAGTCTAGCGAATTGATCCTTCCCGTAACATGATTAGGAGAACACAAATATCCCCTTTTTTACTCTTTCGAAATATCACCTTCTTCAAGCAAAATAAGCCTTCTAGAAATACCCTCCGAGCATATCAATCTACTGCATCTAAGCCGGCAACACCATGAACTCTTCACCACTACATATCTAAGCGCAGACTATTGTGTCTGTTGTGGTCTGGCAAACCCCTTTTCCTAGACATGGCTGCGAGTTATAATCATCAAATGGTACAAATAGGTATGCTAATCCTTTGCTGAAAATTGTGCCTGCATGCACACGATAATCGTCTTTGGAATCTTATCACTCTTGTATAGCAAAATCGTGTTCCTTCAGCTGGGATAAATTCATCATAGCTTGGCTTTGATGAGAGGGAGCGTATGGAATGGGCACAAAATACAAGCTGTCCAGGCTCTAGACCTTGGGGCTTATCCGAGTTTTCGTATCCCCTTGCTTTGGGAATATTTCCTATATTAAGTCTTGTGCCTCGTCTTGGACTGAGCGAGAATGCAAGGCACTTCTGCCACAGCGTTCAGCTGCTACATGATTTCTACCTAGATATGATAGGTCCGTGGGGAGAGTGCTCCCCGTCTGTTCCCCCGCCGCTCCCGGTGCCTGCCTTCTTCGCGGACCCATTTATCGGACAGGCACTCACTCCGGAATATTTATCATCACTCATTCGTCAACACTCACTCGTTGGCTCGTTGCACAAGCCTGGCGCGGTGTCATATCGTGTTTGACGCCATCGCGCAAAGGCTTGACTTTGGCCACTATACCCTCTGTTCAGTTCTGGTCGGAGAAGAAAAAGACGGAGGCGGGTCTACCGACGAAGTGGAGGCACTGATCCCGCGGAGTGTTCAAACAGCCTCGGTGCTACAACCGGCGAACCACGCATCATTGGGTTTCTTCCTCGGTTTCCCAGCGCTGCGTTGGCCAAATTTGGGGGCCCGACGGCCATGTACGCATGTGGCCCCGGTTCTCAAATGATCTGTGATGAGCACTGTAATACGTCTAGAAAGTGTGGAATGAACAGTGGTTGATCTTTCTAAGATCTATCCTACACAAAGGTACTCCGTACTGACGGGTTGAAATACCCGTGAGATCCATCACGTGACAGGTACGTGTTGGCTCATGCCATACGATGTGGCTGACGAAGCAGTTATGCTTCATGACATGATCAACATGCGATTTCAACGACCTGAGCGCATAAGAGCGTCTCCTGGCTTAGAATGACGTTCTGCGGCGCGCCGGAATGGAGGTTTTCGGCACGTCAATCAGGTGTGTCGCATGGGAAATCGAGACCACAGACTCGACTTTGGTCGGTAGACTGGATTCGGCTTCTTGAAACCTTTTGTCCCAAAGTCCTCGCCGAGCTGACTCCATGTACGGATAAGGCGGCCAATGATGTAGGTGCAATTAAAGGTCTTAGGAAAAGTTTCATCATGGCATCGCGGATCCAAAGTCGAGGCATACACCGAGGGAAAGATGATGGGCATTGAGGGGAGATGCCGCGGCGGCCTCAAGTACCTTTGTATCTTAGGATGCGCCATGTGGGACCAAGACGAAGGGGACGAGCCAATGGACCCACTCCGTGAGATTCCGCCTACCGTTCAGCCCTGTCCGCCGTGGATCGGTACTCCGGCGCTGGCCGTCCAGATGCCGCATAGTATCTGGCTTACCCCTTGAACGAGGTGCATGTTGGAAGAAATAATGAGAATTTTTTTTTCCATACAATATTTAAGAGCCTGAAGTACCGCTGTGATTCAAATAGTTCAATATTTATAGTTGTGATAGCGCTGATGGCCTGTACACTCCGGCTGACCAAACATTTAATCCATCCCCAAAGTCACTGCGACACACTTGGACGATTCCCTGGAGTCAGACAGCGCACGGGCCACTGAGGCCAAATCGCTGCGCCCCAAGGGAAACGGAAAACGGCCTGGAACTGGGAGCTGGAGTCACTGGATTCGTTCATATCCCCAGGCATCCCTCGCTCCCCTCGAATCTGAACCTCTCTCATCCTCACCCGCTCCGATTACCCTCAATCTCTCTACTTTCTTCTCCCCACCTTATCCTCTTTCTCAGACAACTTCATCACAGCTGACCTTCACCCCCGCATAAATCATTTCAATCTCTACAATTATCCGATGCGCTAGTTGTAGCAACATTGCCATCCGAAGCCAACATGGGCTCTATCTTGGAAGATAAACCGCCCGACGACCGCTGGGACTGCCATTACTGCGACGGCGACCCTGGGCGTCGTCGTCTTGACGAGATCATGGACTTCGCCGATGGAGGAACAGTCATCTCCGACGACGGCGGACACCTTTCTGCATCTCCTTGGGCAACGCCAACAACCACCCCGATGCGCCGACAGCCATGCTCCCCGGCACTCGGACAGGTTAGTATACATGGAATAGACGAACTTTCTTATCTCTCGAACGAGAGGCTGACAATACCCACTTAGCCACGCTGCCTTGCCTCGACCTCTTCCACTGAGTTGGTACCGACTCGGGGTTGTGATCCAACTTGCGCCATGCAGCCCGCTTTCTCCGTTGACGGAACTCCCATTGCAAGCGTCCAGAGCCCGGACCTTGTCCTTGCCATCATGGAACACTGTGTTCCAAATGTCCCACTGACACTGCTGCACCTCGGCCAGCTACAAAAGACGCTTTCTGACTTCAGAATGCCGTTTCTGGGCGAACCCGAGACCTGCTGCCTCGAGCTCCCAACGCCTCGGCGATCAGGACCACTCGATGGCTCCATGATGACTTTTTCGATTGCTGTCTGATGTGGTGATGATGCTGTTGGTTATTCGCACCGGTAAGCTCATTTGCTCACAGCAACATCTCCCGCAACACCCGATTCTGACGGCGGCCTCTAGGTTGGCCAAGGACCTGAGTACGTCGTAAAACTTCTCGATTGGCCGTCTAAACCTGACCGCGCCTGTCCAAACGATTTCACGCAACCAACGCCCTTTATAAACCACCTAGCTCAGCAAGTCGCCGAGTCAACCCCCATCTACGACCACCACTACGACCCTTTTTACGAGCACCTTCAACCTTGGAGACGGACTCGACTTACATGTCGGCTGCGACGTTCAACGTTGGCAGATCTTCAAACGACGATACCATCACCCACTTCTCCGGGGCCAACCCCCTTCTCGACGTTATGGCGGTAACTACCACGGGCTGGCCCTACGGGGCCCAGCCGGTAAGTGCTGCACCCGATGCCATGGACGACAACATGTTTCAGCACTCTCCCCTCTCCGACTTTCTTGAGATGCCGGACGAGTCCGACGACTGGGCCATTCTCATGCAGCAGGACATGCTCGTCACCGGCGCCTTCGAGATGGCCGGCTTCAATTTCCCAACCACGATGGAGGAGACCAGCTACCAGACCCCCGACTCCCCCGAGGACATCTTCAACGACCCCGCCGTGCAGTACGACATCGAGCAGAGCCTCCAGACCACTGGCCTCTTTGACTTCAAGTTCTACGGTCCGCTGCCCGACCTCTCCGCCTCCGGCTACCTCTCCAGCACCGACCAGGTCTCCTCCTACTTCGGGAGCACCAACACCTCCCCCTACGAGCCAGCCCTCGACTTCTTCCCCGAAGCCGCGCCCTCTCCCTCCTCCATCTTCCCGGCCAGCGCCGACGGCTCGCCCCTCGGCACCACCACCACCACCACCACCACGACAACCTCTCCCGGCTCGGACTCCGCTGTCCCCTACCCCTACCGCTGCACCACCGACGGCTGCCCCAAGACCTTCCGCAAGGAGGCCCAGCTCAAGCAGCACCAGCGCGTCCACCGCAAGGCTCTCGTCTGCGACATCTGCCGCGCCGAGCGCCGCACCGAGCACAAGTTCGCCCAGGTGCGCGACCTCGAGCGCCACCTGCAGGCCCGCCACCGCGACGTCGCCGAGCGGGCCAACGTGCGCTCCGAGGTCCGCCAGTGCCCGCACCCGGGCTGCGAGCACGAGGGCCGGAGGGACAACGTGTCGAGGCACCACCGGAGCAAGCACGGCAAGGAGCTCAAGTGGAAGAGGGGCGTCCCTCATGTTGTGGACTGAACACGCGTCCTAACGAAATAGAAAAGGAGCGTTTGCGGCGTTGATGTGTTTTTTTTTGCCTTTAGTTTCTTTCGGATTCGTTCGCGTTTTTGGGATATCCCGGTAGTACAGCATAGTGCATTTTGGTCTTTGGACAATAAACATCTCAAATAACTTTGTCTGGCTTATGTGACGATGAAACAAGATGGTCGTTCCATCCTCATCTCCGCATGAGAGAACTGCTTGTCTATCGTCAAATCCGAGCATCTTCAGGGTAGCGCTTCCAACCTTTTAAGACAGTCGGACTGATTGGAAGAGAGCAGCTTCTGTTCTACTGTTTCGTCTTGGACTACACGAGTGTGTTGCTAGAGGCTAGTTGACTCTGAGAGTTTCAGAAAGATGATCCGGTCTCCTTTACAACACAGAACTACCACAGACCCCTGGATGGCGAATCTCGACGCTCGGTACTCAGAAGGCAGCCAGAGAACCTTTTCTCCATTACCCCTCCAAATCCATTTTGCACCCTTCTCCGTGATCAAAGTTTGGTCGTTTAGCGTATTGATATCAATAGAAGTCATCTGCGATGGCGAATGAAAACCACCAATAAGCTCGGTTATGGTTATGTCGATGACGTGACTACTGGTGTAGACCCGCCGTCCACATTCCGACAACCTCAGATAGCCGACATCCTCAGGTGCAGCGACAGTGGCGATGTGTTGGCCCGTGACCGTGTTCCAAATACGGATTAGGAACCTAGACGCCGTCGCCGTCGCCGTCGCCAGAAAGGTGCCGTCGTGCGAGTAGGCCATCGTATTGAAGAGCCCTTTCTCGGGCAGCGTCAGGAGACATGAATTCTGCGCCAGGTCCCATACGGAGGAGACATCTCCGTCTCTGTGTTGGGCCGCCACGATTCCTGTTTCAGACAAGAAGGCGACCGCATGCCACCTGGCTCCACCAGAGAGGGGAGGAACCTGGAGCACACGGACGAGCTGCCCCGTCTCGCAATCCCAGACCTTGACGTTATTTTCGGTCCCCGAGAGCGATGCGAACGCCTGGCCACTGTGCGAGATGGCGACCGATACGATGTCCCCGTGGCGAGCGGGAGACGGCCGGGACGTTGTGCCTTTCTCACCCTCCTGGTCGGGGTGGTTGACGGGCTGCTGGCAATAGCCCGTATAATACTAGATTCCAAAGCCTGATCGCACCGTCATTCGAAGGTGATGCAAGCAGCTTGTGGTCGGCCGACACGTCTCCGCGCTCGAAGTCCACCTCATGATCCCGGAATTCCCGCAAGGTGTGGTGCGTCTTCGCGTTTCGCAGCTCGGCCCTGGATTCGTACCGCCAGGTAGAAATATATCGCGTGCCGTCTCTGAGACTGAACATATTCATGAAGGAATCGCCGTCAACTGTTCTTGCACAATGGCCCGTCGAAAGACACCAGAGCTTGATGGAACTGTGTGAAGATGTCGTTACAAGCTGGCTGCCATCGGCCACGAAGGCCAAGGAGCTGACTTTCCATCCGTGACCATTGAGCGTCCACATGCATTCGCCTGTGCTCGAACACCATACTTTTATAATCGAATCATCGGAAGCTGACGCCACAGTAGTCCCATCGGCAGAGAAGACAACGCTGTTAACCGCGCGTTTGTGGCCTGTTAGCGTCCTGAAGAGGCGGTATGTCGTAGTATCCCAGAGCTTTATGGTCCCGCCAGAGGATGCTGATGCGAGCTGTGTTCCTGCCTTAGAGAAAGACACAAAAAGGACCGGCTCGGTATGGCCCAGCAATGTCGCCAATTCCCGGCCTTTGACCGCCCAGATCTTGACAGTGTTGTCATCGTATGCGGCTGCGAGCGTTTGCCCGTCAGGCGCAAAGTCAACATCGTGAGCCGTAGACCGTCGGTACTTCCAAATTCCTAAGCACTCTCCTGTTACTGTGTCCCATAACATCACGCCTCCAGGTTCGGAAATAGAGGCGAGCATGCTGCCATCAGGGGAGAAAACCACTGAGGTGATCTTATACATGCTACCCACGAGCGTCAGCTCGCATAAGTCCCATATATCTTTCGCCAAGGGCTTCGTGAGAACCCAGTTGGGAACCTCGTGTTCAAAAAGCTGTCGTATGGTGCTACCTTCGGGACTAAAAATGAGCGCGGAGCAGTAGGTCTGCAGAGGGGCACTCCTGATGCCCGCCCGGTGACACCGCAAGAACTGCAGCGCGTCGCTAACTAGTTGATGTAGCTCCGACGACTTTGATGGTGGCTAGCTTTCCTTAACTTTCGAGTCGAACACTCTTTTTGGTTTGTTTTCGGGACATACCTGGATCGCACGCTTGAGTCTGAATATACACGATGTTCCCGGGTTTGTGACTCGAAGCAGGCTGATTGCCTCCACCCAATGGAGAAAATGCTTTTTCAAGAACAAGTGAACCTCGTTTTGCGTTTCCTGTGTGATCAATCCTCCTTCAAGGAGATGATCAACCCAATACGTACAGGCGTAGCGAATGGGAGCTAGAGGATCAGAAGCGGGCACACGCACTTCGTTGATTTCGGTCCCCGGTGCTTTGAGGCCATAGATGTCGCGTTTCAGTGTACTCGACATAGCCCGGAAAGAGTGCGAGAAGATGGACCCGTGGGTTTGGAAGATGGCCGAGGTCGATAGTCTCTTCGGGGCCTCTCCGATCAGGTAATCTTTAGCTGATTGGTGTACGAAGAACACGACGTCGTCCTTTATTGTTAATAAAGAACCGCATTGCTTCACGACCTCTCTGAAGGAATCTGGGTTGTTGAGGAAATCTTCTGTCGACTCAACAAGAGCTGCTAGTTCCAAAATCCCAACCGGACGATACACAGTGGAGACAATTGAAAGAATCTGCTTGCACAAGTCTGCGTCGAGAGAGCCAAGAACGCGGCTCAACATTCGCCCGTATAGCAGGTTCAGTCCGGCTGGGAACTCTTTCAGTTTTGTCGCAATGCCCTCATAGGCATCATGCAGCCTTGTGGGTCTGGAGCCTGGAATAACCGTTATTCCAGCCTAGATTAGACCAGCCCTACTACATTAGTAGTATATAGTTACCCTAGGAGGGGCCTTCTTATATGTAGGTAATTTAAGCTGTTTTCTTATGTTAATTCCTAACTATATATTACCTCTATAATAGTTATAAGCCTAGCTTATACTATAACCTTAAATTATTATATCTAAAGCGCTAGATATATAAGAATAACCTCTCTTAAATAAACTATCTTTTTCTTAAGATATCCTTATTATTATTAATAATACTAACTATAAAGAAGCTTACTTTATAAAGTAATTAGCCTATATAGTATATAACCTTTTAGCTTAAAGCTAAATTAAAGTATATTTAGAACTTTATTGTTATAGGCTACGCTACAATAAGTGTAGCTAGGCTGGTGCCTGCTACGACCCACTATTGCTTATAACTAGCTGGAGGGGCGTGTATGCATAACGCATATAAGATAAATGCCTACGCAAACTATACGTTATTTACACTTTCTACTTTCTCTCTTTAGCTTAGATAAATTGTATTAAGTTGCTATACGCCTGTTATAAGGTGATGCTAGCTTATTATATATCTAAGCTTTTAAAATAATAATAAATACCCTACTGATTATACTGCGTAATAGGTATGTAATAAGATAATAAAATAATAATAAGCTGTAAGGGTTCTCTATTAGTAGAGGTAAAAGCTAAAGTTATAGCCTTAAAGTAAGTAATAGTAGAGATAATATAAGAAATAAGAGAGCTTAAAGTAAGGAATATTAACCCCTAAGGTGTAAGCCTTATAATTAAATTATGTAATAAAGAGTCCCTAGAAGTAGTAGATACTGCGCCTATAGTAACTGCTGCAGTAGCTACGCCTACGCTAGCTAAGAACTACCCCTAAATTATTTAGAAACTAATACTAAACCCCCTAAAGTTCTCTAGCTAGCGCTAGGACTTCCCTATGTGGTTACACTAGATACATAATAAGTTATATATTAATAAAGCGTTCTTTATAATAAAGTAAGAGGCTTAGTACTTTATTAACTTCTGCTTAGATATAGCGCCTTAGAGAATAGTATTAACCTACTATAAAATAGGGGGAGCTTAAGTAAATTATAACCTTAAAGAGTTCCTAAAGTACTTAGAGTGTATATATAGTAACTTAAACGTAAAGACCTATATATCTACCTCCTTAATAAGTATTAAGATAAAGGAGTATAAATCCTTTACTACCTTTCTCTTAAAGTTTAAATAGGTGTTAGCTAAAGCAGGAGGCTACTTATAGCTAAGCGAAGTGTAAATTACGCTTCTCTTAAATACTTTTCCCTTTTGTATCTAAAGTGCGTTAGTAAGCGTCTTACTTTCCCCTACCTTCTACACCTATGTATAATAAGTAAGTAAAGTAGCTTAGAAGGTTAAGAACCTAGCTAGCAGTATATAGCCTGCTTGCTAGTACTTACTACCCTAAGCGCTAAAGGATGCTAATAGAGATATATAAATAATAAGAAGAATAATAGTGTATGCAGCTAGTAAAGCTAAAGAAAAAGAATACCTTAAGATGTAGAAAGTATATATTAAAACACGTTAGTACTACGCCTACTAGAAGATTAAACACCTAGCTTATAATTACCCTAACGTTAAGAAGAAAAAGAGTAAGCCTACTTATATAGCTAAAGCAACTACTAAGGTTAAGAAGCTTAAAGAAAGTAATAATGCTTATAGTATAGCTAAAAGTAGAGAGGAGTTAGAAAAAGAGTAGCTCTAAAGTAAAATTAGGCTTTAGAGCTAATAAGTAAGGAGTGTGTAGGATAGGAGGAGTTTTAGCGTAGGAGGAGAATAATTAGACTAGCTGCACTATTAGATACCTACGTTAATAAAGGATCCTCTGCTTAAGCCCTTACTAATACTAGTTGTAACACTTATGTAATAGTAAACTATAACTTTATGTATGCTTAGCGCTTTCTGTATGTCTCTTAATAGAAAATCCCCCTAAAAGGGTTTACTAATAAATTAGCTAGTATAATAGCAGAGGGAGTAGTTATATTTAACCTTAAACTCTATAGATATTACTAGCGTATGTATATATATATTATATGTAGCCTTAATATTAATATATTCCTAGGGAAACCTTAAATAGAATATAACTACGCTATTTATAATGCTGTAAAGCGTATTATATACTATAGGTAAGTAGACCTTATGCTACGCCTAGTTAGCTAATAAGAGTCTGTAATAGTGTGTAAAATTAGAGCTGCGTAAGTAATTAGAGCGCCTGCCTTTATAGCTATCTGTTATAGGGCTGTATATAAGGACTATACTGCCTGCTGCAACCTATCTATAAAAAAGATAAGTAAAGACTTATAGACGTTCTCTTAGATTATAGTAGTTAGCTTTACTAATATAGAGAAAGCCTTATAGCTAAAGTTAGATAAAAGGGTAAAATAAGCTACTAAAGTTACAGCACTACTATAATAGGTGTGTAATAAATATAGTAACTTATTTAACCCTAACACCTTAATAAAAGTGCCCCTATGCTAACCTAGCTGTAACTACTGTATAGACTTAGAACTAGAAGCAACCCTACTGTAGGGCCCCCTTTATAGTATATTAAGAGAGGAATTATTAGTCCTAAAGAAGACCCTAGAGGACCTCCTTAATAAGGGCTTTATTTAAGTAAGTAGCTCTATAGTAGGGGCGTTAGTGCTTTTTGTATGCAAACTAGGCAGTAGGTTACGCTTCTGCTGTAATTACTAAGCGCTAAACGTAATTATAAAGAAGGACTGTTATCCCCTACTACTTATCTCTAAGACTCTCTATTATGTAGGATTAGCTAAGTAGTACACTAAAGTAGATATAGTAGCAGCCTTCTATAAGATATAAATTACAGATAGTAATAAGTATAAGACTGCCTTTTGTATGTAATATAGGCTTTTTAAGTAGTTAGTCTACCTCTTTAGGCTAATAAATACGCTTATAAACTAGTAGCGCTTTATAAATAGCTTACTCTAGGAGTTTCTTAATAACTTTATTACTATATACCTTAATAATATCCTTATTTATTCTAATAGGATAAAAGAGGACTATAAATAGAAGGTCTATTAGGTCTTTAAGAAGCTCTACGTAGTAGGGCTTAGCCTAGATGTAGGGAAGAGCGACTTTAGCGTAAAGAAGGTAAAGTATGTTAGCTTTATCCTAGAAGCTAGGAAGGGTATCTTAGTAGACCTAGAAAAGGTGTACGCTATTTGTAAATAGTTAGCGCCTTAGTCTATTAAGGGCGTAAGAAGCTTCTTAGGTTTTACTAACTATTACTAGATGTTTATACCTAACTACGCTAAGGTAGTTAAGCTAATAACTTACTTTACTAAGAAGAGCGTATTGTTTATATAGTCTGTAGAGTGCGCTGTAGTATTTAAGGAGCTAAAAAACTGCTTTATAATAGCTTTATTACTATAAAACTTTAACCTAGACGCCCTAATGTTTATAAAGACTAACTGCTCTAGGTTTACATTAGGGGGCGCCTTAATGTAAGTAAACAATAAGGGTAAGTGCTAACCTATTGCTTTTTACTTATAAAAGCTTATACTAGCGTAGTATAACTACCCTATTTATAATAAGGAGCTATTAGCTATACTAGATTGCCTCTAAGCGTAGAGAGCAGAGCTATATAGCTTAAAGGAGCCCTTTAAAGTAATAGTTAACTATAAGTCCTTTAAGTACTTTATAAAAAAGCAGAAGTTAATAGAGCGCTAAAGCTATTAGGCTAAGATACTTACTAAATATAACTTCTGTATTATATACTAGCCTAGTAAGGATGTAAGCGTTTCTAATATACTCTTCTAGCGTAAGTAAGATACCTCCCTTATATAGGATAATAACTACTAGTAGGGATGTATTATCTAAATAATCCTAGATAAAGCGTAGTTAGTAATAGCCTGCTGTATAATAGAGGCACCTCTAGCGCTATATATAGAGGTATTTAAGGATAAAGAATTATAACCTTTATAGGTTATAATATAGGATAGTAATGCTGTCTTCTAAGCAGTGTATATAGCTATCTAGTAAGAGGACTACTTACTTCTACTAGACCTCTAGTTACATATTTAGATTGTAGATTACTGCCTTAATAACGTAAAGTAACTTACTTAGAGGGGGAGGATATAGGTGTTAGGTAATAATAACCTTAATTCCCCCTCTAATAGCTTACATACCTAGTTAGTATAACAGAGCTATAATTTAACTATAACTAGGCACCTAGGTAGAAATAGCACCTTAGAGATACTTTTATAGAGGTTTTACTAGCTAAGTTAGTTATAGATAGTGTAGCATTTTATTTATAACTATAATGTATATAGGAGCAGTAAGATCTAGCGTAACATAAAGAAGGGCTTTTTGTAACTACTAAGTATACCTAAGCGCTTAAAAAGCAACCTCTTAATAGATTTTATTATAGACCTCTTACTGTCTAGCTTAGACTACGCTACTAATATATAGGTTATTATAGACTGCCTAGGAAAGTTAGTAATACTTAAGCTAATAGTAATAATAGATATAGAGGTATATACTAAAAGATTCCTAAGTTGCTATTATTACTTTTACAGCATGCTAAAGAGTATTATTAGTAATAGAGGGAGTAACTAGATAAGTAAGTTCTAGCGTAAGTTTTATATACTTACTAGTATTAAGTAAAGACTAAGTATGTTATACTACCTGTAGAGTAATAAGGCTACTAAGCGCTTTAACTAAGAGATTTAAGTAACGTTATATATCTATATAAGTTACCTCTAAGAGGGTTAGGCGTGTTAGACACTAGTTATGTAACTAGCAATTAATAACTGCATTATGTTAGTAACTAGGTTAAGCCCCTTCTTTATAGAATATAGTTACTATATAGACCCTATTATAGTTAAAGAGAGTGCGCTAAAGATAATAGATATACATAAAAAGGTTGCTAAAAGACTTATATAATAGATAACTAAAGTAACTTTAATAGTATAAGCAGTAATAGCTATAGCCTAGTAACAAACTAAAGAATTAGCTAATAAGTAGTAAAGCGTAGCTAAAAGTTTAAAGTAGGTAATAATATATAGTTATTAATATGTAACTACTACTCTCTGCAACTAAATTATAAGCTTAATTAGCTACACTACTGTTACTAAGTTACTAAAGTAATTAGCCCCCTTATAGTTAAACTTAATATACCTAGTAATATTTATAACTAATTTTATATAGACCTATTATGCTACACTAGGAGTAACTCTTTACTAGGCTAGAAAGCCTATAACGTATAACCTCCCTCTTTAATAGAAGACAGTAAGAAGGAATAGTGTGTTACTAAAATAATTAGCATGTAATAGCGCAGCAGAGGAAAGGTAAAAACGCGCTAGGTGCTAGTACGTTAGGAGGGCTTTACTAAAGCTATATAGGAACCTATTAAATTAATTAAAGACACTATAGCCTTAGACTCTTTTAAAGAGAAGTATAGACCTATTAACGTCTATAATAGGGGTAATATATATACGTAAAGGAAGATAAGAATATATAATAAGTAGATAAGTAATAAATCTTTATTAAAAGGCTGCAGCCTGTAAAGAATAACTAGGCCCTATAGGGTAAGTAGTAGGGCTATATAGAATAAACGCGCTTAAAGCATATAGGAGACTTCCCTACTAGGAGTCTTCTAGCTTAGAGGAGGGGCTATAACTAAAGTTAGTAGTAATAAAGTTAATAAACTAGGAATATAGAGTTAGCATAAGAGTTATATAGGAGAAAGTATAAGACTAGTACTTACTCTCTTAAGAGAGACTAAGATCTCCTTAACTGTAATAATAAGATACTTACTTTAGGTAGCTGTAAGACTACTTAGGTAGGGAGTAACCTTACTGTGTGTATTATTAGTAGTAGTAGTAGCAGCCTAAGTAGTAACTATAGTAGTAGTAAAGGCTAGAAAGGGGGGAGTAGGTGTAGCAGACGTAAGAGGTATATTGTTAGACACGCTGTAGGTGTGCTTTCTGTATGTCTTCTTAGCGCTCTTCTACGCCTCCTACTTTAAGTTAGTTATAACCTCTTAGGCCTTAATAGCTAGCTAGAAGGAGGTGCGTTTTATAGAGCTAGGGGTAGTTAGAGTAGCAGCATAGGTAGTAAGAGATATTACCTTATAGAGGCCTAAAGAGGCCTTAAGGATCTAAGTTATATTAGTAAGGCGTAAGATTTATATAAACAGTAAAAGATATATAGGTTAGTAGCTATAGTTAGACTGTATATAGGGAAGATAATAGTGCTTATAGGCGCTAATATTCTCTATATATTGTATAGCAGTAGGGTTACATATAAGGCAGTAAGTATATAAGAAGTAAGGGTGTATATAAAGGATAGTTAGCATATAGGTAGGGGTAGTAGTAGGGGTAGCAGTAGGGGTAGAGGCGTTAGTGTAACGTCTCTTTATAATAGGAGAGTTATAGTTAGCCTTATTAGCTTTATTATTATTATTATTATTCTAGCTAGGTTAGTTAAATTACGTAATATACTTACTAAAGAGGTAACTTATAGTAGGGGTAGGTAACTAGGGCTTAAGGCCTAGGAGAGTAATAAGGTTAAGGGCCTTATTATTCTTAGGGGATAGGGAGCAGCTAGGGATTATAGGGGGCTATCTTATAAGTTAGTAACTAATTAGCAGTTTACATGCGTGCGTGTAGGCCTACGTAGGGATTAATTTACTTATAGCTATTATAAATTATTTAATTCTTATAATAGATAACTAGTAATTAGTAAAAGACTAATAAAAACAAAAGGAAAGTGTAGCTACATGTAGGATAAATACTTATAATATTAACAAAAGGGCTAGTAAGGAAAAAGGGAGAAAAATAATAAGCCTGCTAGCCTGTAAGAATATTTAGTAGGCTGTTTCTTAAATTATAGTATGTAACTGTTAAGGGCTAGTAGAGCCCTGTGGCGTAGGAGGGGAGTATATGTTATAGGCTATGCTACAATAAGTGTAGCTAGGCTAGTGTCTGCTACAACCTACTATTACTTACAACTAGCTAGAGGGGTGTGTATATATAACGCGTATAAGATAAATACCTATACAAACTATACGTTATTTACACTTTCTACTTTCTCTCCTTAGCTTAGATAAATTATATTAAGTTACTATACGCCTGTCGTAAGGTGATGCTAGCCTGTTACATTTATTAACCTAATAGTATATAAAAAGGCTTTAGATAGAACTAACTTCCTAGATAAAATACCTAATGTAATATATTCTATAACACCTAAAGAGTTTATTATTTAATATAACTTTAAGTATACTAGATAACCTCCTATAATAATAGCAGACTTAGATATTAAAGCTACTTACTAGACCTACCTCTTAGATATAAGTATATATAAAGCTGTTTAGAAACAAAAAGAAAAGGCCTTTAATGCTATAGATATATAGGTTAAGTCTATAGTAGTAAAATCTATTCTTATACCTATCTAGATAGAGGCCTTTTTATAGAACTAAATATTACTTTAGTTAATACTTAGTATTCTTAGATAATAATACGCCTTAAGTAACTTATCTACCTAGACTATTATTTAGGAAGAATACTAGGCTGTTCTAAAATATATAGTCTTAAGTATTAACTTAAACACCTAGCTTTTAAAATAGCATAATACCTATCTCTACATAAAAGTTAATAACCTACCTAAAGTTAAAGGGGCTCTTACCTTAAGGACTTTTCTTAGGGTAGTATTACATAAGATTACCCTATCCTAAGTAACCTATAAGCTTATAGAGATTATCTAAAGTAAGGCTATAGGGCTTAAGATAAAAAATCTAGATATATATATAATAATCCTAAGTAGGGTCTTATAGGAAGATTCTTTTATAGTAAAACATAAGGGCTAAGGTAATAAGGTCTATATAACCCTTACTAGCTGCCTTACACTCTTATTTAGAAATAACTTACTACACCTTATAACAAAAGGCTTAAATAAATCCTATATCTATAGTTATTCCTATAACTAGTCTACACTTAAATATAACTATATTAAAAAAGCCTTTATAGGCTTCTTAGCACACCTAGTAGGAGTTACTAACTAGTTAGCCTAATAGATTTATAATAAACTTAACTAGCTAAAGAATAAAGACCTCTAAGTTAAACTTACTTAGAAAAGCTAGCTTTAAGCTATCTTTATACCTTAGATAACCTTTAGTAACTAATCTAACTATAATAAGAAGTCCCCTAATAAGGACTTACTATTAAATATAGTTACCTATATTATTAGCCTAAGCCTACTTTAGCTAAAGCTAAGAGATACTACTTTAGAAATATTATCCTATAGTATATTTATTACTTTACACTTAAGCCTATATATCCTTTTATATAGTATAGTATTAAATAACTATAGTACTACATACCTAGTAAATAATATTACCCTCTTAGAGCTAGGCTTAATTACAGTATTAGAAGAAGGTATAAAGCAGGTAGAATCTAGTACTACTTTATATCCTATTCTTATAAAAGGAGTATAAGTTATTAAGAACGCCCTTAAAGACTAGAATAGAATAACTAAAGACCTTATGCTTTAGAATGTAGTATATATAAAGAACTTCTATATTAATATTATTTTAGAAGTGCTTCTCTAAAAGATAGGTATCTAGTACTCTAGTCTAGATTATATACTTTACTATAGGGGATATATAGAGGGCTTTATAGTTAAGTAGCTTATAAGGAAGGTAAATATTACTTTCCTTAAATATAAGCCTCTTTATAATTACTATACTTCTATAAGAATTCCTATAAGCTATATAGTAATAGTTAATATTACTATATTACTACTGCTTCTTAAGAGGCCTCTAAAATAACTCTTATACTACAAAAAGAAGGAATATAAGGACTCTACCTAGCTCTAGCACCTTTAAGGTAGCTACCTTAGATATAATACTTTTAAACACCTCTTTATTAACGTATAAGAGGTTAAGATAAAAGCATTTAAGAGGCTTAACTACCTACACTACTAGATAGCTTTTACTAAAAAGGTAGTCTTAAGATAGTATTTAGAATAAAGGTTACCTTACTTATATTATAGGATCTTATAAGACCTATTTAACTACCCTAAAGGCTATAATAAGAACTTCTAGCTTATAGTAATAAAGGATAAATACACTAGTTAGCTTTTTAGCTTCCTATAAGTATATAAAACCTATAACTAAGTCTTTAAGGTCCTTTAAGTATTTAAGCAGTAGGTAGCTAGATAGTATAGCCTTACTCTATATAAGATCTACTAGAATGTAGACTGCTTTATAATAGTAATTAATAGTAATATAGAATTTTAACGTTAGGCGTAAGATAAAGGTATTAAGATTAAGATAACCCCTCTATATATAAAGGAACTAAATAGTAAAGCTAAATAAGCTAGCTAGGAAGCTATCCTCTAAGGTATTATACTTCTTATAGAAGTAAACCTCTTATATAACCTTTAGGTAGAAGCTATAATAGCTAGTATTTACCTTTATAATATTAGCCTTAAGTAGTATAATATATAGCTTAGTCTAATTAAGAAAGAAGAGAGATAGTTTAGATAATATTTCTACTAGTAGGTATTATAATACTAAGTAACCTTTAGCTAAGACTTATATTCTTAGTAGGGATAGCTCTACACCTATAGCTGCTAAGTATACCCTATCTAGAGAGATAAAGAGAGGGATATAGGAAGATATTACTTTAAGGTAGAACTAAGAGGATTTATTAGGTACCTTATAGGATATATTTAGAATACCTATAACCTATACTATATATAAATTCCTTTACTTTAGTAGGTTATTATTATATAAAACGTTATATTTAATAAGAGTTAATTCTATATAAAGGATAATATAAAGGAAGCGCTTCTAGCTAAAGTTATAAGGGAAGTTATAGATAACATCTAGTACCTAAGCACCTTAGATAAACCTAAACTATATATTCTAGGGATTATAGAGAAGAGTAATATAACTTTAATTCTATAAGAAGCATACCTATTATAATAGCCTTTACTACTAACTCCTATACTGTAAATAGTATCTCTAGATAAATTAATATCTAAGGATAATAAGGTAAACTAAATCTAGTAGGGAGGGTAGCTATTAACCTCTAACTTATTAGCTAAACCTAAAGATATCTAAGGCTAGATAATAGAGGTAATAACTACCTAAGACTAGTAATATATAGATAAAAGTAAGACTAGCCTTAGGGAAGCTAATTATATAGATAAAGTAATTAAGGATAAGATAGTAGTTTAAACTAATATACTTCTAAATAAGGGGGGTAGAATAAAAGAGGACTTAATACATTTAGGACTAGTATCTATAAGACAAACTAGCTAGGAGTAAGGCTTAAATCTAATTAACTAGGATAGCTTAGACTATACTACCTTAATAACTAATAAACTAATATATCTAGAAACTACACCTATAAGCTACACTACCTAAGAGTAAGAAGTAGATACTAGTAACTAAGATAGCCTAGTTTATATTACCTTAACTTAGTAAAGCTAATACTAATAGAGCCTCCTACCTAAAGCAGTAAGAGACGCCTACCTTAATATAATAAAGATTACTAGCTTCCTCTCTATATTAATCTTTATAAAGTAAAGCTAGGCTAATCTCTTTAATACCTTCTTACTAGACTAACAGAAGGTAATTAATAAGGAGGCTATAGGCTACTTAATAATATATAGCTATATCTATATATCTATTATCTAACTAAAGTATATCTAGAAAGTGCTAAAACTATAAGATAAAAAGCATATAGATAATCTTATCCTACTACTACTTAATTAGAAAAAGTTCTAAAGTCTCCTATAATCTAAGCGTAATAAATTTATATAAGTAATAGTTATAGAGATATAGAAGCTTAAAGAAATAAGTATATAGAGAGTAGTAGACTAAAGTAAAGTCGCCTAGAAACCTATCCTCCTTAAGTAGGTCTAGATATATAAGGTAGATTAGAACAGCCTTCTTAAATAATATAAAGCTTATATCTATATCTAAAGTAACATATAGAAAAAGCACCTCTTAAAGTAGATATATATAGTAACTCTTATAGTATAAACTTTTTTTATATTATAATAGTTATTATAGCTAAATTTAAGCTTAAAATACACTAATTTAACATAGTTAATATGTTCTTAAACGTAATATAAGGACTAGATAAACTACTTATTATCTACTACCTACTAGACAGCTTTAAGATGTCTAGTAAAGTAGTAGAACTACACTGTATGCTATACAGCCTTAAAGACGTACTACTCCTTTAGTATAAGGAATTCTTAATAACCCTTTAATACTTAGGACTAAAGCTAATAGCTAAAGACCTATATCTTTTCTAAACTTTAGATAAGAAAGTACTTATCTTTTTTTATATTAATAACATCCTTATGCTTTACTATAAGTCTTATATAGATAAAGTAAAGAAGGTAACTAATAGGATTAAAGTAATATATAAGGTAAAAGACTAAGGCCTAGCTAAATAGTACTTAGGTATTTAAATCTTATATAACTAGGTAAAGCGTAAGATCTTCCTTACTTATAACTAATATATTAAGTATATAGCTAAGAAATTTAACCTTATTAACTTAAGAGTGCTAGCTATCCTATTACTAATAATACTACTAAAGAAGAATAAGGACTAAGTAACCCTAGCTAAGGTAAGGCGCTTCTAGAAGAAGATTAGATCTATCCTCTATACTATAATTATAATCTAACTTAATATTACTTTTATATACACTTTACTATTATAATTCCTAATAAACCCTTTACTTACTTATTACTAAGCAGCTAACTAAGTTATTTAATACCTCTTTTATACCTAATACCTAGTAATATACTATAGCACCTTAGGGGGTGCCTAAGCCTTAGTAATTATAAGTAATACGTTATTTATAAATAATAAAGAGATATAAAGATTATCCTAAGGGTATATTATTTTGCTTTTTAGAGGCTCTATCTAATAGAAGGCTGCTTAGTAAGACACTATAATAACTTTAATAACTAAGGCTAAACTCCTTAGCCTTAAGTATATTATAAAAGAAACTATTACCCTTAAACGCCTCTTCTAAGACGTCTAACTTAACCTTAGTAACATCTAGAAGATTAATTATAATAATAACTAGATAATTTACCTTATAGTAGGTAAACGTAAGTAGATTTTAACCTACCTACGTTATAATAACATCTAGAATATATAGCTTTAGTAAGAATATACTAAAAGTATATTTAACGTTATATATATACTAATAGATAATATACTAGCAGACAGTCTTACTAAGAGCCTTATAAGGTTAGAATTTAAGCGCTTTAGGGCGCTTCTTAACCTTTAAGATATATAAATAAGGATTATATATACTTAAAATAACTATTACTAAAAAAAGAATTACCTATAGGCCTATTTATATTTACTATTCTAGCCTAAAGGCTGCTACTTCCCTTAGGAGCCTAAAAGAAATTTTTAATTAGCGCTACTAATCTCCTAGAAGTACTACATACTAATCTATAAGAATCTTATATATAAGTATAGCTAATATAGGTATTAACTAACTAATAAAGCTATTAATTACAGACTAAATAGTAGTTACCTAAGCCTTATTTATAATAGTAATAGCTATACTAAAGGGGTAACTACTAGATAAGCCTAAAAAGATAAGTAAGTTTATATTAAAACTACTAAAAGGGCTTATAGACTGCTCTAGAGTTAGTAGTACTAATACTACCTTACTATACTTCTACATACTATAATAAATATTCCCTTAGGAAAGAGTATCCTTAAATATAATATAGCTTTATAATATACTAGTTACTTAGCTAAGGACCTAAGTAATTATTAGTATACTATTAGAAATAATACTATTTAGGAACTTATACTTAAAGCTAAATTACTACACTTTATAACTAAGAACTTCTAAACTAAATAGTAAAGCTTAGAACCCTTAATAATCTTAATATAAGGGGTTTTACTAAGTGTATATTACTAATACTTAAGGGACTAGCTTCTACTAGCTAGTATATACTACCCTAAAGAATTACTATATAGTATACTCTAAACGCACTAAAGGCATTTAAACTTATTCTTTAAGGTAGGCTTTAGGGTTCTAACGTAAGTTTACACCCTCTTCTCTTTAGTAACTATAGCTACTAACTCTAAATAACTAGATTAGAATAAGCTTTAGGTAGTAATAAGTAACTAATAATATACTCTCTATAGAGGCTTAGATAGCCTTATCTAAGGCTGCTTAGCGTTAGGCTAAGGTATTAAAAGAGAGAGGGGGCCCTAAATCCTCCTTATCCTTATCCTTAGTGCCTATAATAGAGTTATAAGAGGGAGGGGACTATAAATTACCTATCTCTTTATTACCTTTATTATCTTTATTACTTTTACCTATATCTTACTATTTCTAACTATTAGCTTTACCTAAGAACTATATAACTAAGGAGATGTATATTAGTAGGAGGGACTATAGGTAGGTAATTAGAGGGGGTAAGGAAGCTACTGCTCTCCTTATTCCTCTTATATACCTTAGTGTAGGCTGTAGCTTACGCTGCGTATGCTGTAGTAGTTTAGGTATATATAGCTTCTTTTTTATTAATAGAAGGTATCTATCTTAAATATTAGTCTTATATAGAAATAGTATAACCTACATACTATAACAGCCCTTTATTATATATATATATAAGTAATAAAGAGGGTATTTAAATATATATAGTTATTATTATTATTATTATAGGAGGAAGAAAAATAATAACTTTTTTTATAGGCTAAAATAGAAGATATTATCCCTTAAGGTAGGTGCTAAACTAGCTAAATAACTAGGCTAATTAGAGCCCTTTATTTAGCCTTAAGTCTTCTTATAATAATATAAAAGAAGTATATATTTACATATTAGTTATAGCGTTATATAATATTTTCTTTTATATCTACTACTTTATAAGTAACCTTATTACTCTAATTTACTCTATTTATAATAATATTAATTATATATAGCTCCTTATAGGTAAATAACGTCTAGCAGACGTCTAGTCCGCCTAGGAGGGTGTATTATAATACCCTTATAGGTATTATACAGCCTTATAGGTCTAGAGCCTAGAATAACTATTATTCTAGCCTAGATTAGACTAGCCCTACTATATTAGTAGTATATAGTTACCCTAGGAGGGGCCTTCTTACATATAGGTAATTTAAGCTGTTTTCTTATATTAATTCCTAACTGTATATTACCTCTATAACACCTAGCTTTTAGAATAGCATAATACTTATCTCTATATAAAAGTTAATAACCTACCTAAAGTTAAAGGGGCTCTTACCTTAAGGACTTTTCTTAGGGTAGTATTACATAAGATTACCCTATCCTAAGTAACCTATAAGCTTATAGAGATTATCTAAAGTAAGGCTATAGGGCTTAAGATAAAGAATCTAGATATATATATAATAATCCTAAGTAGGGTCTTATAGAAAGATTCTTTTATAGTAAAACATAAGGGCTAAGGTAATAAGGTCTATATAACCCTTACTAGCTGCCTTACACTCTTATTTAGAAATAACTTACTACACCTTATAACAAAAGGCTTAGATAAATCCTATATCTATAGTTATTCCTATAACTAGTCTACACTTAAATATAACTATATTAAAAAAGCCTTTATAGGCTTCTTAGTACACCTAGTAGGAGTTACTAACTAGTTAGCTTAATAGATTTATAATAAACTTAACTAGCTAAAGAATAAAGACCTCTAAGTTAAACTTACTTAGAAAGGCTAGCTTTAAGCTATCTTTATACCTTAGATAACCTTTAGTAACTAATCTAACTATAATAAGAAGTCCCCTAATAAGGACTTACTATTAAATATAGTTACCTATATTATTAGCCTAAGCCTACTTTAGCTAAAGCTAAGAGATACTACTTTAGAAATATTATCCTATAGTATATTTATTACTTTACACTTAAGCCTATATATCCTTTTATATAGTATAGTATTAGATAACTATAGTACTACACACCTAGTAAATAATATTACCCTCTTAGAGCTAGGCTTAATTATAGTATTAGAAGAAGGTATAAAGTAGGTAGAATCTAATACTACTTTATATTCTATCCTTATAAAAGAGGTATAAGTTATTAAGAATGCCTTTAAAGACTAAAATAGAATAACTAAAGACCTTACATTTTAGAATGTAGTATATATAGAGAACTTCTATATTAACGTTATTTTAGAAGCACTTCTCTAAAAGATAGGTATTTAGTACTTTAGTCTAGATTATATACTTTACTATAGGGGATATATAGAGGGCTTTATAGTTAAGTAGCTTATAAGGAAGGTAAATATTACTTTCTTTAAATATAAGCCCTTTTCTAATTACTATACTCCTATAAGAATTCCTATAAGCTATATAGTAATAGTTAATATTACTATATTACTACTACTTTATAAAAGGCTTCTAAAATAACCTTTATACTATAAAAAAAAAGAATATAAGGACTCTACCTAGCTTTAGTACCTTTAAGGTAGCTATCTTAGATATAATACTCTTAAACACCTCTTTATTAATATATAAAGGGTTAAAATAAAAGTATTTAAGAGGCTTAACTACCTATACTGCTAGATAGCTTTTACTAAAAAGGTAGTCTTAAGATAGTATTTAAAATAAAGGTTACCTTACCTATATTATAAGATCTTATAAGACCTATTTAACTACCCTAAAGGCTATAATAAGAACTTCTAGCTTATAGTAATTAAGAATAAATACACTAGTTAGCTTTTTAGCTTTCTATAAGTATATAAAACCTATAACTAAGTCTTTAAGGTCTTTTAAATATTTAAGTAGTAGGTAGCTAGATAGTATAGCCTTACTTTATATAAGATCTACTAGAATGTAAACTACTTTATAATAGTAATTAATAGTAATATAGAATTTTAATACTAGGCGTAAGATAAAGGTATTAAGATTAAGATAACCTCTCTATATATAAAGAAACTAAATAGTAGAGCTAAATAAGCTAGCTAGGAAGCTATCCTCTAAGGTATTATACTTCTTATAGAAGTAAACCTCCTATATAACCTTTAGGTAGAAGCTATAATAGCTAGTATTTACCTTTATAATATTAGCCCTAAGTAGTATAATATATAGCTTAGTCTAATTAAGAAAGAAGAGAGATAGTTTAGATAATATTTCTACTAGTAGGTACTATAATACTAAGTAACCTTTAGCTAGGACTTACATCCTTAGTAGGGATAGCTTTACACCTATAGCTACTAAGTATACTCTATCTAAAGAGATAGAGAGAGAGATATAAGAAGATATTACTTTAAAGTAGAACTAAGAGGATATATTAGGTACCTTATAGAATACGTTTAGAATACTTATAACCTATACTATATATAGATTCTTTTACTTTAATAAGTTATTATTATATAAAACGTTATATTTAATATAAGTTAATTTTATATAAAGGATAATATAAAGGAAGTACTTCTAGCTAAGGTTATAAAGGAAGTTATAGATAATATTTAGTATCTAAGCACCTTAGATAAACCTAAACTATATATTCTAAGGATTATAGAGGAGAGTAATATAACTCTAATCCTATAAGAAGCATACCTATTATAATAACCCCTACTACTAACTCCTACGCTATAAATAGTATCTCTAGATAAATTAATATTAAAGGATAATAAGGCAAACTAAATCTAGTAGGGAGGGTAGCTATTAACCTCTAATTTATTACTTAAACCTAAAGACGTCTAAAGCTAGATAATAAAGGTAATAACTACCTAAGACTAGTAATCTATAGATAAAAGTAAAGCTAGCCTTAGGGAAGCTAATTATATAGATAAAGTAATTAGGGATAAGATAGTAGTCTAAACTAATATACCTCTAAATAAGGTAGGTAGAATAGAAGAGGACTCTATACGTTTAGGACTAGTATCTATAAGATAAACTAGCTAGAGGTAAAGCTTAAATCTAATTAACTAAAATAGCTTAGACTATACTACCTTAATAACTAATAAACTAATATATCTAGAAACTACATCTATAAGCTATACTACCTAAAGGTAAGAAGTAGATACTAGTAATTAGGATAGCCTAATCTATATTACCTTAACTTAGTAAAGCTAATACTAATAAGGCCTCCTACCTAAAGTAGTAGAAGATACCTACCCTAATATAATAAAGATTACTAGCTTTCTCTCTATATTAATCTTTATAGAGTAAAGCTAGGTTAATCTTTTTAATACCTTCTTACTAGACTAGCAGAAGGTAATTAATAAGGAGGCTATAGGCTACCTAATAATATATAGCTATATCTATATATCTATTATCTAACTAAAGTATATCTAAAAAGTGCTAAAACTATAAGATAAGAAGTATATAGACCTATGTAACGTAGTGGTATATATCTAGCAGCGTCTATACGCTCTGCATGCAGACAGTTAGTTTAATTCTAACTACAGGAAGCTACTTTTATAGAAGTCTAATTAGCTACTAGAGCCCTACAAAAGTAGAGCCCTAGGCCCTATATGCATAATAGGGCTCTAATAACAGTGCACTACACCTACGTATTATGTTTCCTTTTATAATAATCCTATATTATATTAGGTAAAAACAAGCTAACCTTCTAATATTTAATAAGATAGAGTAGTTTTCCTCCTATATAAATTACAGAAGGTTTTTCTCTCTACCTATATAGATTAATTAGTACTATATATATAGAATAGTGTAAAAGAATACCTTACTAGTTCCTACCTAGATAGTAAATAATATAAGACTCCTATTACTATAGAAGAAGCATATAGATAATTTTATTCTACTACTACTTAATTAGAAAGAGTTCTAAAGTCTCTTATAATCTAAGTGTAATAAATTTATATAAGTAATAGTTATAGAGATATAAAAGCTTAAAGAAATAGGCGTATAGAGAGTAGTAGACTAAAGTAAAGTTACTTAGAAACCTATTCTCCTTAAGTAGGTCTAAATATATAAGGTAAACTAAAACAGCCTTCTTAAATAATATAAAGCTTATATCTACATCTAGGGTAATATATAGGAGAAGCACCCCTTAGAGTAGATATATATAGTAACTCTTATTTTCTTTTAATTTATAAGAGGAGTCTTATATTATTTACTATCTAAGTAGGAATAAGTAAGGTATTCCTTTACACTATACTATATACATAATATAGTTAATCTATACATAGAGAGAAAAACCTTCTATAATTTATATAGGAGGAAAACTACTTTATTATTAAACATTAGAAGGTTAGCTTATTTTTACCTAACTTAGTATAAGGGTATTTCTATATAAAGGAAACATAATACGTTAGGAGGTATACTGTTATTAGAGCCCTATTATGCATGTAGGGCCTAAGGCCCTACTTTTGTAGGGCTCTAGTAGCTAATTAGACTTCTACAAAAGTAGCTTCCTATAGTTAGAATTAAACTAACTGTCTGCATACATAAAGTGCATATAGACGCTGCTAGACGTATACTACTACGTTATATAGGTATAGTAACTCTTATAGTATAAACTTTTTATATTATAATAGCTATTACAGCTAAATTTAACCTTAAAATACACTAATTTAATATAGTTAATATATTTCTAAACGTAGTGTAAGGACTAAACAAACTACCTATTATTTACTACCTACTAGATAGCTTTAAGATACTTAGTAAAGTAGTAGAACTACGCTATACGCTATATAGCCTTAGAGATATACTACTCCTTTAGTATAAGGAATTCTTAATAACCCTCTAACGCTTAGGACTAAAGCTAATAGCTAAAGACCTATATCTTTTTTAGACTCTAGATAAGAAGGTAGTTATTCTCTTCTATATTAATAACATTCTTATGCTTTACTATAAGTCTTATATAGATAAAGTAAAAAAGGTAACTAATAGGATTAAAGTAATATATAAGGTAAAAAACTAAGGCCTAGCTAAATAGTACTTAGATATTTAAATCCTATATAACTAGGTAGAGTGTAAGATCTTCCTTACCTATAACTAATACATTAAGTATATAGCTAAGAAATTTAACCTTATTAACTTAAGAGTGCTAGCTATCCCTTTACTAATAATACTACTAAAAAAGAATAAGGACTAAGTAACCCTAGCTAAGGTAAGGCGCTTCTAGAAGAAGATTAGATCTATCCTCTATACTATAATTATAATCTAACTTAATATTACTTTTATATACACTTTACTATTATAATTCCTAATAAACCCTTTACTTACTTATTACTAGGTAGCTAACTAAGTTATCTAATACCTCTTTTATACCTAATACCTAGTAATATACTATAGTACCTTAGGGGGTGCCTAGGTCTTAGTAATTATAAGTAATATATTATTTATAGATAATAAAGAGATATAAAGGTTATCCTAAGGGTATATTATTTTACTCTTTAGAGGCCCTATCTAATAGAAGGCTGCTTAGTAAGACACTATAATAATATTAATAACTAAGGCTAAACTTCTTAGCCTTAAGTATATTATAAAAAAAACTATTACTCTTAAACGCCTCTTCTAAGACGTCTAACTTAACCTTAGTAATATCTAGAAGATTAATTATAATAATAACTAGATAATTTACTTTATAGTAGGTAAATATAAGTAGATTTTAACCTACCTATATTATATTAATTTCTAGAATATATAGCTTTAGTAAGAATACACTAAAAGTATATTTAACGTTATATATATACTAATAGATAACATACTAGCAGATAGTCTTACTAAGAGCCTTATAAGGTTAAAATTTAAGCGCTTTAGGGTGCTTCTTAACCTTTAAGATATATAAATAAGAATTATATATACTTAAAATAACTATTACTAAAAGAAGAATTACCTATAGGCCTATTTGTATTTACTATTCTAGCCTAAAGGCTGCTGCTCCCCTTAGGAGCCTAAAAGAAATTTTTAATTAGCGTTACTAACCCCCTAGAAGTGCTATATACTAATCTATAAGGATCTTATATATAGGTATAGCTAATATAGGTATTAACTAACTAATAAGGCTATTAATTACAGACTAAATAGTAGTTACCTAAGCCTTATTTATAATAGTAATAGCTATACTAAAGGGGTAACTACTAGATAAGCCTAAAAAGATAAGTAAGTTTATATTAAAACTACTAAAAGGGCTTATAGACTGCTCTAAAGTTAGTAGTACTAATACTACCTTACTATAGTTCTATATACTATAATAAATATCCCCTTAGGGAAAGGTATCCTTAAATATAATATAGCTTTATAATATATTAGTTACTTAGCTAAAGACCTAAGTAATTATTAGTATACTATTAGAAATAGTACTATTTAGGAACTTATACTTAGAGCTAAATTACTACACTTTATAACTAAGAACTTCTAAACTAAATAGTAAAGCTTAAAACCTTTAATAATCTTAACATAAAAGGTTTTACTAAGTATATATTACTAATAGTTAAGAGACTAGCTACTATTAGCTAGTATATACTACCTTAAAGAATTACTATATAGTACGCTCTAAATACACTAAAAGTATTTAAACTTATTCTTTAAGGTAGGCTTTAGGGTCCTAATGTAGGTTTACACCCTCTCCTCTTTAGTAACTATAGCTACTAACTTTAAATAACTAGATTAGAATAGGCTTTAGGTAGTAATAAGTAACTAATAATATACTCTCTATAGAGGCTTAGATAGCCTTATTTAAGGCTGCTTAGCATTAGGCTAAGGCACTAAAAGAGAGAAAAGGCTTTAAATTCTTCTTATCTTTATCCTTAGTGCTTATAATAGAGTTATAAGAGGGAGGGGACTATAAATTACCTATCTCTTTATTACCTTTATTACCTTTATTACTCTTACTTATATTTTACTATTTCTAACTATTAGCTTTACTTAAGAACTATATAACTAAAGAGATATATATTAGTAGGAGGGACTATAGGTAGGTTATTAGAGGGGGTAAGGAAGCTACTACTCTCTCTATTTCTTTTATATACCTTAGTATAGGCTGCAGCTTACGTTATATATACTATAGAAGTTTAAATACATATAGCCTCTTTTTTGTTAATTAAAGGTATCTATCTTAAATATTAGTCTTATATAGAAACAGTATAACCTATATACTATAGCAGCCTTTTATTATATATATATATAAGTAATAGTGCCCTTCTAGGCTATATATTATATAAACGTGTTTTATTTTCTAGGGGTCTAGTAATATATATTAAGTATAACTATTACATTAAGTTTCTAACTAACACCTTAGAGCTTCTAGTAAAATCTCTACTTCTGTCCCTTAATTATACTACACCTACTAGATAGCGTAGATTACTACCTGCAGCTAGCCTAAGTGCTCCTTTATTATTATAATTTTAGATATATTATCCTACTTCTAGGCTATCCTGCTAATAAAAGAGCAGAGCTACTGCTGTAGGGCCTACCTTACCCTAATAATTAGGCTTATATTAGCTGCTAGGCTATTAAGAAGTAAGATTGCTAATCTAACGCTAGTAATATTAATTACTATATAGTTATCTATTCTACTATTAATAGTAATAATGTTATATAGAGAGTTCCCTCTATACTGCTTAATAATAAAGCTTATCTAAGCTGTTATAAACTATTTTATAACCTCTAAGGGGTTATAATTAAGAGGGGTGCCTAGTTTAAAGGGGTTATCTAGATTAAGCGTAGGTATAACTAAGTAGGATAAAGAGTTAATAAGATTAGACTTAATAAGATTAGAAAGGAGGATTTAATTTAGTTACTTTAGTAGGTTTTAGGATAATTTATCTAAACTATAGGTTTAGTAGGTTATAGGTATAGTTAATAGGAGAATCCTAGATTCTATTCTAGCTAACTATATATACCTAATAAGCCTGCCTCTTAAGGTTAAATACCTCTATAGTTAAAAGTTCTTACTGCAGACCTTAGTAGTATAGACCTTAAGAGCGAAGCTATCTCTAGTAAGTTAATCTAGCATTAAGTAGACTATACTAACCCCTATAGTACTATATATTCTTAAATAAGCTACCTTACTAAGTTAATAGCATAAGAATAAGGTATAGTGCTTATATTAAGCTAACTGCTGTTGTTTTTTTTTGCATTATATAACTAATCTTAACTGCAGGATCTAATTAGTTCTACGCTAGTTTAATTAGCGTTCTTAAATATAAGTAATAGTAAGGGTATTTAAATATATATAGTTATTATTATTATTATTACAGAAGGAAGAAAAATAATAACTTTTTTTATAAGCTAAAATAGGGGATATTATCCCTTAAGGTAGGTACTAAACTAGCTAAATAACTAAGCTAATTAGAGTTTTTTATTTAGTCTTAAGTCTTCTTATAATAATATAAAGGAAGTATATATTTACATACTAGTTACAGTATTATATAACATTTTCTTTTATATCTATTACTTTATAAGTAACCTTATTACTCTAATTTACTCTATTTATAATAATATTAATTATATATAGCTCCTTATAGGTAAATAATATCTAGCAGACGTCTAGTCTGCCTAGGGGGGTATGTTATAATACCCTTATAGGTATTATACAGCCTTATAGGTCTAGAGCCTAGAATAACTGTTATTCTAGCCTAGATTAGACTGGCCCTACTACATCAGTAGTATATAGTCGCCCTAGGAGGGGCCTTCTCACACGTAGGCAATTCAAGCCGTTTTCTCATGTCAATTCCCAACCGTACATTGCCTCTGCGACAAGTTTCATGTCCATGTGTCTCTTGGAGACTCTGATGTCTGCAAGCTGCTCGTAGACCAGAGCGACCCAGAGAAATGTGTCGTCCGCCTTCGAGGTCAGGTAGTCATGAACCTAATTTCGTGTCACATCGTCATATTTTTTCCTGCCCGCCAGCTCGTTCACCTTGTAACCGATGTAATGGCGCACCGCTGCTGCAACCGACTGTTCGTTCAGTTCCAGGCAAATCTGTGGGGTTCGAGCATCAAGTGCTAAGCCGTAATCGATCTCTGGCCAGTTGCGACTTGTCACAACGATTTTAACGGGCGTTGAAGACAGCTTGACGATGAAGTCGAGGAGCTGAGGAAGTCCCGTGGTGCACTCGTCCAATGCGTCGATGGCCAGGACAACATCTTGGACACTTTCATCGCGCAGTACGCTCATGATCATTTCGCACAGCGCATCCCACGCGTTGGCGTCCTCAAACATTCGCTTTCCTGCATGATCATGCTTTATCCGCAAGCGGCCGACAAGAGATGGCCGATCGATAAGCAGAAGGTAGAGGAGCCCACGAAGTACCCCAGTCGCGGTGTTGAGGCGAAAGTCCGCAGCTTGACAGAAGAAGTAGGCTGGGTCGCAGTCGTCCTTCTTCAGCTCGTCGATGATGCCGCACAACAGCATCGTCTTCCCCTTCCCGGGGTCGCCCTTGATCCAAAGCAACCGATTGTCAGATCCCGCTCGCCATCTCTGATAGTAGTCGTGGTCGAGTATCCAATGGTAGACATCGCGCAGGAGACCGTCTTTGGTGCGTTCAATGCGACTCTTGTCGACGCGCGGATCGGTGACTCGCAGGTCGGCAAGAAAGCTGCTATCTTTCTCGTTGACTGTAATTGAAGCAGGGTCAGCAAAACTCCATAACCCTGGGACCGATAGCCTTACCAATGGTGATGGTGTGCGCGTTGTATTACTGGCTGCCCGCCCCGGAGTTGTTGTTTTGAGTTCCTGTTCCACTGTTGTTGTGTTCCACCAGGTCGGGCACCGTTCTGTATTCAGACGACTCACTTGCCATGATGAAAGCTGCTGGAACTACGAGAGTGTCTCGCGTGGGCGATGTTGCTACGCGCAGTTTTGGTGGGTGGGAGGAGGACCGCGAGATTGCGACTGTTTACAGCCTTCCAGCGCTAGCCGCGGCCCGCCTGCTGATGACCCCGGCTGCCTGTCAGGGTGTGCAATGGCACCGAAAGTCTCTTCTTCGTGTATTACTGGCCGCGAGTGGTCTGCAGCTAAGCCCGGGTGTGGAAGGAGGCGGCGCCTAGCAGATGTGTCTCCAGGACCAGGCTGAGGTATTGGAGGCGTCTTGGTACGCAAAAACCAGTTGGCTGAGCGCTTTAACAACAGTCGTATCACCATCCAGTACTTCCAGGTGGCTCGTTCGTACCAAAATTGCCAGCCATTTGAAGCATAGCCAGGCTCACGAAGGCATCAAAAGAAAGAAAGGAGGCGCAAGCTTGTTCTGTTGGTTGGGTCTCATGATTGCTGACGGCAGTGTTGGGCTGACTTGTCTATGCAGTCGAGGGGCACAGTCACCTCCCATCTAGCCTGTTCATGTTTATTCGCTCTGAATACACCCCCTTGGCCCCCCTACGGCCAGAAAATGTCAAGTTTCCCGGGTTAGAACTGCTTTCAGTCTTGACAAGGTAGGAGGCTTCTTTGATTTTTTACTGCTGCAAAAGTCTCTGAACCGGTGTTTCTAATGAACACCCACGCTCCTCCGAATTACCGCAGCGACTTTGAAGTCGCAATAGTCTGCGCGCTGCCTCTTGAGTACGATGCTGCAACGTTGATAGTCGACGAGTTCTGGGATGAAGATGGCGACCACCTCGGACGGGCGGTGGGAGACAACAACACCTATGCAACTGGACGGATCGGATGCCATAATGTGGTGCTCGCTCTGCTCCCAAACATGGGCAAGGTGAGCGCCGCCGGCACAACCGCTGCCCTGCGGTCCAGCTTTCCGAGAATCAGAATCGCCGTCCTGGTTGGAATATGTGGCGGGGGTGCCCTATCACGGGGACGGCACCGAAGTCTGTCTCGGGGACGTCATCATCAGTCGAACAGTTGTCCAGCATGACCTTGGCAGGCAGTATCCTGGCAAGTTCGTCCGGAAAGACACCATCCACGACAACCTGGGCCGACCAAACCACGATATACGCGCTTTGCTTGCTACTTTCGAGACGGAATTTGGCCTCGATCGGCTCCAGAGCGGGGCAATGAGTGCTCTGAGCTCCATTCAATCCAAGGCCGCCGAGACGGGCCGTAGAACGAGCTACCATCCTCCGGCGCCGGCCGAGGACCATCTCTTCAAGCCATCGTACATACACATCCATCGGGATAAACCAAATTGCGGCTGCAGCGAAACCGAGGCCTGTGAGGTCGCCGCAAGAGCGTCCTGCCCCGAGATTCCATGTGATTATCAACACCCGATACCTAGGGAGCGCCTTGGTAGCTCGCAGGAACAGGTCACCAGAGTGTTTGTGGGAGACGTCGCCTCGGGCGACACTGTGATGAAATCCGGCGAGCATCGCAATAACCTCGCCAAGGATCTGGGTGTCATTGCCTTGGAGATGGAGGGTGCCGGCGTCTGGGACCAGATCCCCTGCATCGTCGTGAAGGGGGTTTGCGACTAGGCGGACAGCCACAAGAACGATGCCTGGCAGCCCTTTGCTGCTGCCGCCGCCGCGGCGGTTACCAAGGCTCTTCTGAGTCGCTACACACAGACCGACAACCCTGAAAGCTCCCGTGCCGCCGAAAACGATGGCACAGATGCCGGCGCGTCCGGGTTTTCCAACTCTGGGGCTGGACAGCAGTTTAACAACACGGGCGGCGGTACTCAGAACAACAACACTAGCAACGGTAGACAGTACAACGCCCATACGATGAACTTTAAGGATTAGCTCTTATGACAGTGTGGAGATCGAGATATTGACTTCGTAAGGAGAACCTGGCAAGCAGTGTATTCGCTGAGGTATCGACTGCGGGTATGAGACAAGTAGATAAGAGAAAGAGGTCACTTTCGTAATGGCTGAGACAGTTGGCGGAAAAGTCAAATCTCTTCAAATCCGTTCGTAGTGATGAGTGCGTTTTCGTTTCCATGGTCCGCCAAATTCCGCGATCGGTTCCAGAGGGTCTTCTCTCTGGTTGAGGTCGTTTCTTGAGTGATATCCAGAGTGCCGATAAGAAAGATAAGGCGTCATGAGCGTCCAGCTGAGCCCCTGCTGTCGATGTCTCGGTGCGCAGGATGCCAGGAATACCCTACGATTTGGCATCCGGTCTTTCTCTCCCGGGAGCTCCTCTGCCCCGTCTGATCATGCTTGGTTTGGAAGAGTGCATCCACGGCCATCCAGCCTGAGCCCCTTGATAAGATCTCATCTTCCGAAGAAGAATGTCTCGAAGTAACTTGCTTGGCATAGATTATAGTCTCGAAGAATAGTTACATGAATGAGATGGCCCAAAGGACTCACTCACTTCCATGTTGACTAGGAAGTCTGCGGGCAAGAATAGCAAGAAGCATACAAGACCAGGTATTCGTTGGGCGCCACCGACTCAATTACTAATTGGGCCTCCATCTGGGCACCCGCACTTCTAGGTGGAGCGAGGACACCCTTTTCGTGATGGCTTCAACAACCTGAAGTGGCAGAAATTGTTGGGTTTCCAGTTTGACGGACGGGCATGAAAGACTGCTTTAGCACGCCGTCGTAGTTGTTGGACCAGCCTATTGGCTTCTACTTCTGTCATTCTTGGATCAATATGGGTTATTGCAACTTTGGCAGCTTCGTCTCGAACGTCAAAGCCCCGACCTCCTAGTATTACCTTCCGGCCTGCGCTCTCTATGACCGAGGTAGGCGAGTTTAATTGCGTCATGTCTGTTGTACAGGAGGTCTTACTTCTATCAGGTTGCGAGTTATTCGTCTTGTAACTCTACGTGCCAAGTATATAAGAGCAAGAGAAGGATTCGCCGATCGATGCAAGAGTCGATCTTCATGACCTCGCACTGCTACTGTTGCTGCTGCCACGGCCGTCGTCCTCCTTGACGGGCAGGGTCTGCTTCTTCTCGTCGGCCTCCCACTTCTTGGCAAAAGCGTAAACGATGCCGGACACGAAACCCAGGGCGATCGCAGAGACGCTGCCGAGGGTGACGGGGGCGGAGAAGAAGATGAGGCCGCTGATGGCGATGGGCAGCTTGTTGAGGGCGCCGACCATGGAGTACGTAGTGGATGAGGTGACGCGGATGCACCAGGCGGAGCAGTAGGAGATGAAGATAGTAGCAAGGCCGGAGTAGACAATACCTACGCAGATGCGGTTACGCTGGTCCTCAGGGAAGTTCCTGACGAGGTTCTCGTGGCCCCAGTCTTCGACCAGGAGAGAGGCGACGATGAGGATAGGGATGGTGAGGAGGTTGTTGTAGTACATGGCTAGACGGGGTCAGCGTATTTTTCACAGCAAAGGGACAGCCCTAGGAGCAAATAAGGCATAGGGGGGGGGNGAGCACGTACTGTCCCAGTCCTTGAAGTCCATCTTCTTGATGACCTTGCGCAGACTCAGGGTGTAGGTGGCGGTGCAGACGACATTGAGGGCCATCCACATGTAGCCAGCGTTGAGAATGGCTAGGGCGTCCTTGGAGGAGTCGTCGCCGCCGGCCATATCGCCGGCGAGGGCGTTCCGGATATCGGCCCAGGCCGCGACGACGGAGCTCAGAACCATGAGAGAGAAGGCCACGGTGGCCATGCGGGTGACCTCGCCGCCCCACAAGAAGACCTCGCCATAGGCGATGGCGATGATGGTCAGGTTCTTGAAGATGGTGTAGACGGGGACCGAAAGGTACTGCAGGGCCTTGGTGCTCGTGTAGATCATGCCAACAAGGAGGAACGAGATCGGGAACCCTATCGGGGTTAGCAAAACTCTATTTGGAGTGTGACCTATTGCCTATTTGAGGCGGTTGGGGGAGGGGGGGGAATGATGTAACTGTACACTTCTTAGACTTGTCGAGGGTGACCGGGGTAAGAGACTTGATCATGCCGACCCGCTTGCACGCGGTGATGACGGCGATACAGATGATGGCCTGTGTAGAGTTGTTGGAATTTTGTGGACTGTCTTGGAGAGGGGGATGATGTTTTTTTTTTGTCTTTTTTGAAACATTCTTCTCGACAAACATACCTGGGCGGCCAGATAGAAAAAGGTGAGGTTCCACGAGGCTCCCGAGACGACGTACTTGTTGACGACGGTCATGGAGATGGAGGCCATGCAGTAGGCCAGGACCGAGACGGGCGCGTTGTTGTCCATGTCGGCGAGCGACAGCGGCGGCAGCAGGGAGCTGCGTGGAGGGCCGACGAGGGAGTCGCCCTCCTCCTCGCCGTCGAAGGAACTCCCGCGGAGCGGGATGCCCTGATCGGCGTCGTCCTTAATCCGGTCGGCCATGGTGATGATGATGCGGCGGGTGGTGGTCGGAGGGCGAGGCGAGCACAGAGGATCCGGACGGAGCACGCGCTCTGGGCAGATAGATGGTGGTGTGTGGTTAATGTAGTGTTTAGGGGGGGCTGTCCCGGCGCCGGCGGGCCGAGATTACTGTGGCGTCCTGTAAAATTGCTCCGGCCAAATCCCCTGCCTAAACCTACAATGTATCCGTACATGTACAGAGTCACTCCAATAAGCATATCTCTCGGCCGAGTTCTTTTCTTCCAACGACGGGCCATCGACGCAGGATTACTATTACTGCCACGGTATCCGTACACTGCATGTTGGCATCTTGCGGTCTGCTTTACCCTAGCAGCCTCCATTGCTGCTGCTACTACTGCTGCTGCTGCTTGCTACTGCCTCAGCGTACTACTGCAGCAGCCGATTGCTTGTTGCCCGAGGTCGCAGAGCTTGTTGTTTTTGGTTACCCGCCTACGGATATCCTCCCTTGAAAATGCAATTTCCCGTTTGTTGACCAGGCTCGCTGCTGGTGCATGCGGACCCCTCACTTGGCAACATCAACCAAGCACATTGGGCATAGCCTGGGCGGAATATTGGCATAGGAAACAAGCTATCTGTTACGGGGTATTGTTCGAGATCTATAGGAGAAACAAGACAGGGTTCATATCGTCCAATAGTCATGCCGTCGTCATCGAGAGGTCGCTGTTTCCACTACGGGCACAAACAACTGCTAGCGGTACTAGTCGTTGTCGGCAACAGTGATCCTCTCTGTACAAGTTGCGGTGATGCCATTACCAAGATGTAATTGTTGATTCACCATAGTCGCCAAGCCCTTTTGCAGGTTAGACCTGAGTCTTCGAAAGGCGGATCTTCCTTCCTCTCCTTCCGCGTCTCCGTATCCTGCTGCCAAGCTACTCCACCCCGTCCTGTGCCGCCCCCCTTTCGCCTCTTGGGACTTTTTGGCCACTCTGTTCCTCATTTATTCTCGCGTCTGTCCCGTCGTGTTTTTGTTCTTGATTGCCTCCCTCCGACCAGGGAACCTTTTCGCCATCCTTCTTCCCCCCTGCCCCCCCGGTCCTTCGGCCCCTGGATACCCGGCCCGTCATGATCGCCATCACAACCTCCTTGCGGCGGTTGACGCTCGTCTGGCTCTTCGGCCTCTTCACCCTCGGCCTCTTCTTAGTCTTTTATCACGACGCCGCCTGGTCCGTCGCCCGTAACTGGAACGCCCCCTTCGTCACCGACTCGGGCCTGGACTTCTTCGGCGCCGACGCTCGGAACAAGGTCCGCGTCACCATCCTCGAGTCCGTCGGCACTCACGATGAGGTCACCTCCGCCCTCGTCACGGCCTTTGGCGGCCTGCCCGACATCAGCCTGACCCTCATGCTCCGCCTGCAGCGCTACAACATGCAGGACATCATGAACTCCTTCAAGCTGGCCTCCCCCGTTTCCAAGATCCTCTCCCAGGACGACTTCGCCGCCCTCGTCGCCGGCGCCACCCTCCCTCACGTCCTCGTCTCCACCACCTGCGAGCTCGACCTCGACGCAAAGGCCAAGGAGTTCCGCGACCTGCTCGCTCGGGGCGAAACCTACCTCTTCTGTCTCGTGCACCACGCCGACCGTTGGCGCGACGGCCAGCCCGTCGATGTCATCCGCGAGTACCTCGGCAAGGGCATGGCCGACTTCATCGGCCTCAGCCAGCACACCGTCGACTTCCTGCACCGCGACACCGCCGAACACTGGGATCGCGACCTCAACTTCACCGCCCACGTGCTGCCCCCCGTCTTCCCCGTCGAGCTGCCCGACCCGGACCCGGAGGGTCTGTCGCTCGCCATGCAGGGCGACTACTCGTCGGGCCGCCGCAACTACCAGCACACCTTTGAGCAGCTCGGCCACGTCATCGGCGAGCTGCGCGCCAAGGCCGGCACCCAGGAGGAGAAGGGCAGGAAGGTCACCCTGCACGTCATCGGCCACGGCGAGCCCCCCAGCGTGCCCCAAGACCTCCAGAGCAACGTCGTCTTCGACCAGGACCTGTCCTACCCTGACTTCTACCGCACTTTGTCCGCCGCCTTCACCATCATCCCCGCCTTCGCCGACGACGAGTACCTCGACCGCAAGGCCTCCTCCACGGTGCCCGCCGCGCTGATCGCCGGCGCGCCCATCGTCGCCAGCGACCGCCTCCTGGCGGCCTACACCTACCTGCCGCGCGAGGCCGTGTGGCTGTCGGAGCCCGGCGAGGACGAGATGGACACGATCAAGCGCTTCGTCGGCGACACGGCCGGGTACCAGGAGCGGACGGGCAAGGTCAAGGAGACGCGGGAGAAGCTGATGCGAGACAACATCAAGAACGTCGGCGAGTGGATAGACGCGGCCGTGGCCAAGGTCAAGGCCATCAAGGAGGAGCAGAGGCTCGCCAAGGGCAAATCATAGGGACACAAGCATGCCAAGGGGCTCATTTTGTGAGGTGTACGCTACGTAATAGACTGTACATTGATGGTTTTTGGTCACAAGCAGCCCAGTTTTCCTATTTTTCCTTTTACAGCTGCCTTGTTTTGTGCATACAACGTAAGCATCAGCTTGAAGTCGTCCTGGAGGGCGGTGTTAGATCGTGAGGCTTGTTGTGGCTGATGGGTCCATGTTGCAAGTTTGCCATGACGATTACGCCGCCGAACCAAGGAGAAGGGCGGGTGTCGTTGTGTCCTCTGGTGAAACGAGGGTGGGGTGAGGCTACATTTTGAGCAATCAGAGACAAAGCACGAATGTTCCAAGTGAAGGCCTCAGAAGTAACAAGCTCAGAAACTGGCGTACGGTCATTGGTCATCTCAGACTGCAAGAACCGGCGGCTTCGTAGCGTGCTTGGCAATGACACAATAATGATGCAGGAACCCGCTTCATCTGGAGCAGTGTGCCGCTGTCTGTTTTTTATAAACTGGAACGTCTTCCTAATAATGTGGCGTTGTTGGTGATGGCCAGCAGATAAACGCTCTTCATGAAACTAGGAGGTTCAGTAACAGTGCTTCGGTTTAACTCAGCTTTGCTATGCACTTTGCACTGACGATCCTAATTAAGCTTTCTGTGCCCCCTACTGTACCCAGCCATAAGGCTGTTATTTTATGTTGTGGATGGCTGCGCTAGATTCAACGTAACCTAGTTACAAAGTTACTGTCCTTTCTTGACTCCAGCGCTCTTTGTCGCTCAGTCTACCTAGAGTGAAGTGAATATAGAAAACCTTGACTTGACAAAGCTATTGAATAGAAAAAGAGTGTTGAGGCCTCGAATAGTCAGATCCTCACTCCTTTACTCATCGGGCGGAATATGTCATCTCAGTTTGTCCAGCATTGTCGTCAGAAACGACAACAACAGAGGCATGCCGGCCCCTTCAATTCCAGGACTGTTCTTGAGCTTCTAGTTCATCCAAGCGCATGATCTTGAACGACAGAAATTACTGAAGGCGGCGTCAATTTCTTGATACTGTGAGCTAGTCGTCGTGAACCGCCGAATCTGGTCCTGCTACGGCACCCGGCACCCAGCACCGGTGTGTTGGCTGGTGCATGAGGCTCCACTGCCTAGTTTAACGCATCGTCTTTGACGCTCACTTCGGCATCTTATAACTTATCTTGAATCGGGAACGGTCATGATTTGTCGATGCCGGTGCTTTTTCCTATTGTAGCCATCAGCGGGTTTTCGGCATGTCGTTGCCGTAATATCGCTCCGGTCATCAATTCTGCGCCCGAACATCTGAGATTTGGGTTGCCGCGCGGTCTCGGGTAGCTGGTATAAAAAATTTTTACAGGACTTTTGCTGGCCTGGGAGGGCATTTTGCGGATCTCTGTGACCGAGGACGCGCACCTCAGAGCTTGAAAGAGCAACGCACTTGGAACCACTGTTTTGTATGCCTTGTGTTTGTGGTAACGTTCCAGTTGGATTTGGCTACAGTGCTACCTTAAGTAACCACATCCTAACGCGTTGCCGCCGCCAAGCCGTATTCGTGATGTTCAGTGCCTGCACTCTATTTCCAGCTAACATCCAGAAGGAAACCCAACTTAACGACTTCTTCCATTGATGTCAACTAGGAAACATCATTTGTGAATGAGAAGTCAAGCTAGAATTTGACAAGGTTGGGGGTATCTAAACTCACCTCTATTTACTTCGGGCTGCAGTTCTGGTTGTTGCAACAAACTCCGAAGGGGTTTCTTCCAGTACTATCATTACATGCGAAGTCGAATCCAAGGCCCTTCTTGCAACCGCTGGCACCTCCAAAGAATCTAGATCCGGGACCGGAATCCATGCAGACGGCTGAGACGCCAGCCATGAGCGCTGCGGCGACGAGGAAGAATCCGGAGAATTGCATATTGGTAGAGTGCTGAGGATGGGCTGAAAGAATGGCCGTGTTTTGCGATAGTAGCTAAAGTATAATGAACTTGAAAAAACGATGGTTTGTAAGACTGAAAGACTGAGTTGTTGAGTAGGATGCGAGTTATCGAATGTTGGAAAGAACTTCTACTTAAATACTCGGTCTAGGTGGGTCAGCATGAGAAGGCATACTGGCACTTTTAGGTTTGGAAGGGTATGGTTTCAGATTATCGCTGACCTCAGGTAAATTATGAGAATCATGGTATGCGGTCACAATGTATCGCTACCTCTAATGAGGGGACAGGGGCCCGTTATAAGGCCCCTAAAGTCCATTGTAACCTTCATATGAAGGCCAGGGTATGCATGATCCTTCCATACCCTTACTTAGGCATCAAAGGTCTTCGGCACTGGACAAACCCGCTTTGACAGATTATGTGTGGGTCTTGAAGATTACGCTGGAGCCGTGGCACCTGTGGAGAGGTATGATTAACAATCTATCCGTATCAGCTACTTTAATCTAGGATTGAGGGTATTCTTCGCCCATGTCTAGACAGCTTTGGAACCAAGTCATGGGGCCAGATACCCAGTTTTATGTCCAAAGCATTAGAATCATGCAGAAATTTGGTGTCAATACATCGTACTTGTTCTCGGTCCCTCCTCACTTGCTTCGGTGAGTCCGGTCTAGTGTTAGCAACCGGTTCCAGACGCAAACCGAAACAGTAAGTTTCTAGACCTTTCATAGTTGTCTCCGTTACCAAAATGGTCATCTGAAACGGGGCGATAGAATCACCCATCTGGCTTCCTTGCTTTGGCATGGACTTGGCAAAATCTAGACGCAGTGTGTAGACCTTTATCCTGCGGTCGACCTTGTAGCAGATGAGAGTCTTATGGGACATGACCTTCACGAACAGGCGCTTGGGCACCAGAGAACAGAGAAGTTGCAGGCCACGTTTGCACAGACATTGTGTCATGGTCACGGGGCGTAGGAATCGTATCTGTGAGTAACAACCCCTGGTCTATCCACTCCAACACAGCAAGGCTCCAGCCTCCACTTTTTCTCTGCAGTACGGATACATTAACAATCTATCCGTAAAGCCTACTAAAACAAACTACCTACCTAGGTAGGTAAGCTGCTAGAGCTTTAGGCACCTAAAGCCCTAATGACTACTAAGAGACCTTAGCTGGAGTGATATTAAGATTCAAGGTACCATAACTCTTTCTTAGTAAATCTCCCTGCATTTTAGAGCTTTACTGCGTTTAAGGGGATGAGACGAATTGTTCAAAGTGAAGGGTCTGCTAGGATTCACATGCCTAGGTGAACAAACATCATGACTCAAATGAAGGTATCGCGAGTCAGGCTGGAACACCGATGTGACCGGAGTGTTCCGATGGAGGCCAGGCTGGCCCGGGCGGGCCAGGTTAGGCTGGGGGCATTACGACACACTGTATCTTGATGTGCTTGAAGATGACGCGCACTCCGGGTGGCAATCCGAGTTTTCGAGACAGAGACGGTCTCGCAAGATGAGGCGTTGCAGGCTCATCATGTGTCGGAGCACGGAGTTCCATAAGACGAACTACTTCTTCATCTGGTGTGAGCTAGTCATTTGTCGGATCACGGAGTTCCATGAGACGAACAACTTTATCTGGTGATCAATTCGGGAACATACTATGTACTCGACTGGCTCCCACCGCCGGGAAAAAAGTCTGCCGTGCATCCATGTCATACCCGCCAGATGGATGACTCTTCAATGCCTTCCCATCCGATGATCCGGCTACACTACATAGGACTCCCACACCCGACGGCCGCGTAATACCCGGCGGCCACTCCTTCACATCTTTGCTTCAGCATAAACAGAGTAAGGTTTCAAAACGCTCGCTACATTAATGCCTCGGCGACTGTGTCGGGAATGGTCAAGGGCTAAGGCTAGGAGAACGAATTACGTGCAGGGTACAGCGCCTGTTCCCCTAGCAGCCAGCAGGTGTAGACAATAAAGCCTATGGATAGAACCTTTTAGTTGGCAGCAAACCACTGTTTCATCTTGTTGTAAAACCAGTTTTCAGCACACTAGGTAGTATTTAAGTAACACTTAGGGGTGTAGTTGACTGAGATCGTATTGTGTGGTCTTGGGCCTAATCATCCTTTTGCGCGCCCTGTTACTGTTTTTCAAGATTCACTAGCCGTTGAAACGGCCCTTGCAGGTTGCTTAAGGCCTCTACAACAAGTTAACAATCCACCGCTTCTCAGAAGAGTCACGAAGCGGTACTTGCAAGGTCGTAGACTCAACTATTGCAGGATAGTTTTATGTGTTGCGTTTCAGGCCCGAGGACGTAGCTCTATATACTTTGCAGATCCAAAGGGTGCACAGCTTATACGTTCACTGCTCAACTACCTCCACCTGTCTTTTCTTAAAAGGGCAAAGATACCTTACCATCACCTTCAACAATCCTGTTGCTAGTCCTAAACATCTAAACCTAACTAATTTTAAATTCCTGAAACTAACTCTATCTATAATGCTCAGCTAATCTTCAACCTCTTACCCTGACTAGTCCCTAAAGAGTAATTAAAGAGTGTATCTTTCTAGGATCTTGTAGGGATTTTCTATGCTTAGAGGAAGAAAAACAGATGTTAGGAGGGAGACATGGAGCAGAGACGCCTATCTGTACGGGAAATAGTGGCAGGATAGTTGAAAGGTGACAGCAGGATATCATTGCCTAAAAGAAAAGAAAAGAAGAAGGAAGAAATAGAGCGTCTGCGTCTGCAGCACTCCCGCTGTTAATAGGGCAGGTTGAGATGTTCTTATCATATGGGGTTCCCTAAGGGCACAGCAGATTAGAGGCAAGAGGGCAGACCTCAAACTCCAGATCTCTAGGTCAACTTCTCAGAGCAGGCAAGACCCAAGCAGACCTAGACTCCTTTACAGGTAGGCTGGGCTTGCTGGTGTCTTGCTAGGGTCTTGCGGGGCTAAACCCTGGGGGGGCTCAGTGCACTGTGATCTTGCGCTAGGTTACAGGCGCAACGTCTGTTTGAGACCGTATATGCCAACTAATCTAACAAGGTTCATCTGTTGGTTTGCGGGAATCGGCTGCCGAATCGGATGATCGGAGTTAAGGAAGGAAGTCGGGGTTAAGACTGGGCCCACTCTGGGCCACCGTACGAATAATGAAGCTATCACTAAACATCGTGTCGCGATGCCCTCATGGGCATCGTGCAGCCTCGTGGGACCGGAGCCCGGAATAAGCATTATTCCGGCCCGGATCAGACCGGGCCCACTGCATCAGTGGTATATAGTCGCCCCAGGAGGGGCCTTCTCACACGTAGGCAATTCAAGCCGTTTTCCCATGTCAATTCCCAACCGTACATTGCCTCCTCGACACATCGATTATTCGATCCCAACCTGTGACTTACTGCCACCAGCTTCAGTACATCCACGTTATACAAGTACGCGTATATCATTTTGCCCTTCCCCCCTGTAGCCCTAACTTAAGCTTTGTTGTTTGACACGAAGATTGGCGATTCGGAGGTAGCGGGTAAACACCAGGGTGTTGCAGCAGACAGTACACGCGAAACTGCTGGTTAGGCTGATAGGCTCGTGAAAGAAATGTCAACTTTTGCCGATGACAGAGCCCCTTAGTTGGGGCCCTCAAAGGTCAGGCGACGAGAACAGGACTGCAGATCTTGGGGCTACTTTGGTAATGAGATGCTGTCAATAAACACGGAAGAGAGGCACAGACCGGCGTTTCCGAGATAATTTCGCGTCTAAACTGGCTTAAAGTCTTGGCAAGGGATCATGCTGAGCCGAATCAAATGGCGTTGTCGGCAACGCGAGGAGAAGCTTCAGCCCAGTCTGCCATCTGAACTTTTCATCCTATTTGTCCTTATTTTTAGATTAGAGACTCGAGAGAGCCATTTATGTTGCTGTGACTTGACACATTTTCATGGTAATCGAGACCGTCGATCGATCTCGAAGAACATGCCATGTAACAGCACAAAACCTACTGTAATATTCTGCTCTGGTCGTCAACAGCTTCAATCCATTCAAAATCCAATATTCTTGTTTATCGCATGCTCTTTGGGACTGAAAGAAGAATAAGAAGCGGAAGAACGGAGCGGAAGAACGAAAGTCAGCTGGGGCCCACAAAGGTCAGTCTAAGAACCAAGCCTGTCAGTTATGAATTTAGAGTTAATAGTAGGGGAAAAGGTCGCAAATTAGCAATGCAACCTCAACTGGAAAAGGTATTTTACAGAGTGAAATGCATGAGAAGAATAAAAACAAATCTTCTGCGACTTAAAAGAAAAGCAAGCCTATATTTCTAGGTGCCCAGGGAGCTTCCCCGATCATCCTGCTTCCTTCTCCAAACGCCTCTGCCTTGTGGCTTTTGTTTGAGAAATTAAATGTCCTGGCACTTTGGGCTTGTATCTCGCGCGAACGGCAAACAAAACAAAACTCGCGACCAACTGCCGCCTGTGTTCAATGTCTACGTATCTTATTTAAAACCCGACCGCTTCCGCCGTACGAAACATAATCTGTTGCTCACCATCCTCCTCATCAACCTCGACCAACATGGCCAAACTCTTCCGCTTTGTTTCCAGCGCGCTTTTCGCGCTGCTGTTCCTCCAGCTTGCAGCTGCACAGGCCAATAATAGCTCTTCTCCCGGCCCGTGCTCCGAGGCTCCCGTTCCTAAGGGGTTCTGGGCCCTGGCCCAGAACCCGGAAAAGTTTTCCTTTTTGACACCTGGAGTGTGGCACGCCTTCGCTAAGGGCAAGGGGCCTCAAGCGCAGCGTCGTCATATGTCCCCGATTGAGCGCCGCAAGAGGAGGAAGAGCAAGAGCAAGGACAATAACAGTGGCAGCAGCTTTTCCGAAGGAGGAGGAGGATCGCAGGATCAGGGCCAAGCGCCTGGGGCCGAATGCACCTTCACCCAGTCGAGCACTCACGGACAGGACACGCTTCTGTTCAAGAGCACCGCCATCTACCGCCAAATCGTCTGCGTCGCCACGATTTGGAAGGACAGTGAGTTGACTTGCTATTGGCTCAATGCCGGCGACAGCTGCCAGACGACCACGGACAAGCAGTGGATGTTTTTCAGTGTAAGTGTGCTAACCCAACGGTCTATTTCTCCGCGCTGACTGACTTGACTGTTACAGGCTGGCCCGAGGCCTTAGGCTAAAGAACGAGATGTTGCGACCTGTCGGATACAACAGGACCAGAACTTTGTAGGACCAAGCGAGTGAGCTCGCTTGAGGCCCCAGTGCTGCCACAAGCAGCATCGACTGGGCTCGACGGGCCCAACAGAGGAAGGAGAAAGGCGTTGGATCGCATTGCAGGTTACGCGCCGGCCTATTGCAACATTCAAGGGCTGAAGCTGTCACAGTGAAAACCCCCCTGTTTTCAGCTCCCTGAATGAGTCCTTACACGTGCCTTTTCACGTGCCTACAAGTGAGTATATATTAGGCATATTTTACCTGCCTCGTATTTCCTAGAAATAAACATCTTTTATTATCTTTTTTCTCCTCCGCCTACTGTGTGTCTACTCTGTGAGAGCAGGCAGGGCAAGGACCAAAGGATGCAATCCACCTGAGTCTTGTATGCATCAGGAATCCTTAAACTAACCAAAAACAATCACAACGAGCATGAAGTGCCCATAAAGTGGTCGTGGGCTCATCCGTCCACTCAAGTTGTCATCGTTCTCTGATTTGCAACGCCTTGAGATTTCTTCTCTGTTTCTTCGATCCACGGCACCGTCGCCACACAGCAGTCCGTCAACATGCGTTTCCAGCGCCTCGCCCTCTCCCTTTTCGCCGCGTCAGCAGTAGTGACGGCCACCATTGTTCCTTAGGCAGCGATTGCAGCAGCCATAGCAGCAGTGGAAGAGCGGGATGTGCCGTGCGGATGTCAGCCCGATGACATCGACAACAGTCATGGCTGTAACAGCCTGTTCCCCGGTCAAACTACTGTCAAATGAGATGTGTTGCTGGCGACTACCCGGCATGTTGACTCCTTCTCTCGCCAGGCTATTCATGCCCCGCTAGCCACTCGTGCCTACACTAACTACTAACTACTAACCATCTCAAAGAGGTGTCTCTCGTTCGGAGTCGTTCCCCTCCGGAGGCATCGGTTCGGCCAAATGCTGTACTGCGTGCAATGCCCGCTGCCGTTGCTGAAGAATGCGAGAGCTAATGACTGCTCAAGTCACCATTGGGCTGCGAACTAGAAACGAGGCGGAAAGGTTATTCCAAGTGCCGAGAACCCGCGGATTTGCACCGTTATGCTGCTGACATTGGGGCCGCACATTGAGAGATTCGTTTTTGTTGTCATGCTGCTTGGAATGAAAAGTCCACTATTGCTGTCAACATCGCGAAATTATATCGGGCAACTCGTCCGGTAGAGACCGGTAGTCACTCTGTTTCGGCGTCTGGGAAACGCTGCTCGTGGGCTCGGCCAGCAGCGAGCGGAGGAGTGACTGTCCGTTGGGCGTCGTGATGGAGTTGAAGAAGACGCCGCTCTCTAGGCTCTTGCGGTAGCTGAATCGGACTTGTTAAACGAGTTGAGGTTCAAAATACGCATCCATCACACCAGAGGCGGAGAGGACGGACCTTCGGGGAGCAACTTGGCCATCAATGTCGGTGCCGACGCAGGGAACGCCCGCTCGTTCTCGCAGCTGGAGCAGGCGGGTATGTTCTGGTCGCACCGATGTTTGCGAGACCGGCAATGCGTGCAAGCAGTCACGTTGGTTTTTCCGGACGTTGGACCGACGGCTTCCGCGCTCCCGGGATGCCATGGTCCGTTATTCAAACGTTTGTCTAAGGGGTTCAACCGACCTGCGTCTGCTCAGAGTTTCACATGGGATGAGCAAAGACTTGATGCAGAGGAAACTTATCAGCTCGACAAAAAAAAGAAGGCAAGGATCAGTCTCACTCAGAATGGCTTTGTAGTCTCCGGTGTATGTTGAATAAAACTAATTCAGCACAGATGTACTGTCTTTTGAGGGAACTGAGGAACCGTGGTGGCTCCGCAACTCTAACGGTTCCAGCCAATCGCCTTGCTTCATAGCATCTCGCAATAGCTTCGGTTTTTGGCCGAGCGTACAATACAGTCTTGACCGGTATACTCGGTATCGATTGAGCATTATTATCATCAACTGAAAACCATCCCCCGGCCCTGAAAATTCCAGTAATTACTCCATGGACCATGCGTCACAGCGCCACACTCCGACCTCGTCCAGATTCCACCTGTTCAAATACACACAAAAGACACCAGGGGGGGGCTATTAAGAAAAATACGATCTCAAGAGGAGCCACGTGCCCCTGCTGGACAAATCTTAGTTGATGCCCAACATGGACGACTTGCGCCGCTCCGGCCGGTCCTCGAGCTGCCTGCGGTACGCGTCCAGCTCCATCGTCGCCCACACGAGGGCGATCTTGCCCCTGTCGAAGCGGTACATGCAGTGCTCGTGGAACCGGACGGCCTTGCCGTTGGGCCGCGCGCCGGCGAACTCGGCCACGGGCGTGCCGGTGATCTGCAGCCGCGCCGCGACCTGCTGCGTCTCGTCGTCGACCAGCAGCTCCTGGATCTCGAACCGCAGGCCCGAGATGGCCTCCCGGCTGCCCTCGACGCCGCGGCGGAAGTCCTCGAGCGGCATGACGCGGCCGTTGTGGCGCACCTCGCGCCGGCAGCACCGCGGGAACTCGGCGGCGGTGGTGCCGTGGTTGACGCTCGCGATGTACCGGCGGTACACGGCGGCCAGGTCGACGGGCTCCCGCGGCGTGCTGCGCGTGAGGAAGCGCGGGGTGACGGCGGCCTCGGGCGCCTGCAGCCGGATGCCGTCGTTGTCCTGCAGCGTGAGCATGCGGGCGATCTTGCCCCGGGCGTCGAACCAGACGAAGCACTGCTCGTCGAACTCGTACGCGGTGCAGGGCCTGTCGACGAACATGGTGGCGTCGGCGAGGGCGACGCGGTTGACGTAGCGCACGGCGACGGCGCGGGCCCCCTTGTCGACGAGCAGGGTGTCGATCTTGATGCGGAAGCTGGCGAGGGCCTCGACGCGCGAGCGCAGGCGGTCGATGTGCTCCTCGCGGGTCTGGTTGCGGTTGTTGCGCTCGAGGGTGTCGGCGAGGTGGTTGCCGATGACGTCGAACCGGCGGTTGTTGAGGCAGTCGAGGTACTCGCGCAGGCGGGCGCCGATGTCGACCTGGATCCCCTTGCCGTCGCCGTTCCACCGCTTCGAGGACGGGCTCCTGTTCTTGCGTCGCGGCTCGCTGGCGGCGGCGGCGGCGGCGGCGGTGGCGTGGGTATCATGAGGTTTGAGGTCCTGGGTGAGGCCGGGGAACTCGGAGGCCTTGTGGCTGGGGGACTCGGGTGGCGGCGTGAGCATGCTCTCGTGGGAGAAGCATGGCGCCTCGTATTCCTCCAAGGTCACCGTGGACATCTTCATGGTACCTTGCGGCGTGGTTGTGAGAGCGGTTTGGTCGGTGTGACAATCGACTGTGACGAGAGCATGTGTTTCCTGGGTGCGAGATGTACAAGGATGCGCGATGGATGGTACAAAAGAAGAAAAGATGGCGATGCTAGATTGTGTTTCTGGGCGTTGAATCGAAAGCTTGCCGCGGTGCGGAAATGCCTTTATAAGGAGAGCTCCGAGTGGCAGCATGCATGGGTAGCTTCTGGCTTGTCGGTCATCGGGCGCAGATCGCAGATCGGCTTTTGATTAAGGGGAACAAATTACTTCCACATGATTGCACTGTCACTTTCTGGGGGGG
>NWBT01000048.1:5229729-5262268 GCA_003386485.1 Colletotrichum lentis
CGGATGGATGATGGATGGATGGATGGATGGATTCTGCAGAAACCCGTTATTCTTTTCGTTTCTGCCAAGTCGTGGGCCGCGCGGACTAACAGAACAGAATCCCATGCCTCCCCCACCATCAAATTAACCCGAAAGTCAAACCTTTCCCATCACGATCAACGGGAGAAAAAGGTCCGCCAAACTCCCTCGTCGAGTTCTCGTCGGGGACACACACACACAGAGAGAGAGAGAGATCGATCACCCCGCACGGCCAGTCGGGGGAGTTGGGGGCGGTGTCTCTCTTAACCGTGGTAGGGGGGACCAGACTGACCCCGCGTTCACCAGCTAGCTGTTCATCATGCCCGTCACTGGCGAAAGACATTGGAGGAAAACCGCCACTGACACTGGCACTAACAAAACCGCCTCCATTGGGAACTACAAATGCACTACCACACTACGTACGTAAAACTGAATCAAGCTCAACAAAATATGGACCCAAGTTGAATCGCACCACTTCCTCCGGCCCCCCCACTCACTCCATCCCTGATTGCCGGGAAGCCGAACGAACGCACGGCCCCGCCCGCGTCGGATGGTGGACCCTCCGGTCCCGGGTTTCCCCTTCAGCAGGTGAACGGGGCCGGTCCCGGGTTCGTGTAGCTCGTCGGCGTCGGCCAGTACGGCTCGAACAGGATCCCCGGGTCCGTCGACTTGTAGGCCCCCGGGAACGACACGAGGCCCGACGGGCTGGTTTTCCCGCCGCCCGACACCGACACCTGCGCGCACGCCACGTAGAACTGCGCCCCGCCCTGCGTCGCCGCCCCGTGCAGCCCGATGTGCTCGACCCGGACGAGGTACTCGCCCGACGCGATGCAGGACGGGATCTTGGCCGAGAGCACTTGGCTATCTTGGGACGTTAATTTTTGTCAGCATATATCGCATCCACAACTCCCTTTCTCTTTCCTTTTCACTTTCTCCTCTTTGTAGTCTTATGTTTTTCCCTTCCTAAAAGAAAATCTGGAGAAGAGAGGAGGGCGGGAAGAAAAAAAAGAAAAAAAGAAAGAAAAAAAAAAAAACACCCGAAAAAAACCCCTGAAAACCCCCCAGAAAAAAAAAAAAAAAACTCACTGAACGAGGCCCACTCCAGCCCGCTGCTCGTGATCGTCGGCCGCTCGTGGTAAATCTTGACCCACACAGCCCCACTGCCGTCCCACGTCGCCGCCGTCTTCCCCGCCGGCACCTTGGCCATCCACAGGCTCGCCGGCCCCGGGTGTGCCACGACCCCGTTGGCAGCGAACCCGATCGTCGAGCCCGCCGTCACGGGCACCGTCGCCACCGCGCCCCTGTCCTTGGCGTCCGCCTCGTAGCAGCGGATCTGCGTCGACGAGACCCCGTCCGTCGGCCCGTTGCTGTAGAAGTTGAGAGTCTTGCGCACGCTCTGCCACTCGGGGTACGTCGTGCCGCCGTACACGAGCCGGCCAAAGGTGTCTAGGAGCACGAGGCGTTAGTGGGACGTCGCCTGCCGCCTTACGAGACACGCTTACAATGGGCTTCGGCCGAGGCTGCAGCCAAGGCCACGAGGGTGCCAGAGAACTTCATTGTTCTTCTTGGTGACGGACGGAAGCTGGCAGTGGGCTCGGTGTCTTATTGGATCTCGAGATGCCCAGATGATGCACTGTTTTGAACGTTTATTGTCAATTCTCACCCAAGGCGTCGAAAAGGGGGGCTTTTAAATAGTTATTACACAACTCCCCTCAACCCCCCCCCCCAGATGGTGACTCCTGATCACGCCAATACCCAACAGAAAAAACGCCAATACTGTTAATATCAGAATCATGTTTCCGTAGCCCGGTGGAAACGAAGGTGCCTATATTCCACGAATCTCCATCACCAGACATCGAACCCCATGCCGGGCCCGGAGTCGAGCCTCCGAGAAATCTGGAAAGGGTGACACCGCAACCCCTGCCCTCTCCCACGCGGGCAACCCGCCAAGATCCAGTGTATTGACCGTGTGACACCTCCGCTTCCGGGGTAAACAACAGATTCAAAAAAACTCTACTCATCGGGGGACCGCCCGTCCGTCGGCCTTGCGTCGGCAGCTCTGCCCTGCCAAGAGCAGTGTGGGAGTTGATCTGCCGTCTTGACTCTTCCCCGACGACATGCACACAAAACTCGCTTGAGAAGGGCTTAGCGCCCCTCGATATTGGGTATCACTGCAACATCTTGTGACACGAGACTCACAAGATGGGGGTGATGCTTAGTGGTTACCTAGCCGGCTGTTCGTGATGCTGGAGTCGGCGGTGAACCTATGCATCGAATGTCGGGGGTTCGCCCGTTATTCAGGTTCTCAGAGGTGTTGATTCATCCTCCCACGCGTCCTCGTAAGATTCACTCCCATCATGTGAGCTTCATTGCTGGTCCTCGTGTGTGGAAAGTCACCGATGCGGAAAACGCAAACTTCCATATGCCCGTATTCCTTGCAGTCCAATACTACTTGCCTACATCGTTTCAACTCACCAGGTTGCTGATGGCATTTCAATCCTACCTGGAGGTATTGTCGGTCTTTACATGATATTACAGAATCTTTCATCAGGCCATGTTCCAGTAGGAGAGGTACTGAATCGTTTCCTGCCCACTTCCGTTGCACATTGTCAGCCAATCGCCATTGGGAAACTTCAATATGGTCACATCGCGATTATTCGTTAATGTCTATACACTCTTGACTTTTACTCGGCCCCAGAATGGGGGAAAAGCCGACACCATTCAAATCCAATCCGTTGGGCTTTTCAGCCGCAGTCTCTCAGCGACGCCCTCCGTCTCCTTGGCCTTGGCGTTCACGCTCTCCATCTCGAACCCGGCCACCTTCTTGTACGTCCTGCCGATTTCCTCGAGCTCGTCCTTCGGAACGACGTCGTACACGTTCCGAAAGCCGCCGGGCGCCCTCTCCTCACACACCTGCAACACGTGATCCGGCCCGTTCCCCCTGTTGGCGAAGACGATCTTGGCCGTGGCGGGCAACCTCTCGGCCTCGTACGCCTTCAGCACCCCTTCCACGTCGTCCGGGCTCTCACTGAGCAGCCTGGCCAGCGTCTCCGCATCGATGATGGCCTGCGACGCGCCGTTGGAGCCGATCGGGTACATGGCGTGCGCGGCGTCGCCGAGGAGCGTGAGCCGCCCGAAACTCCAACGCTCGACCGGGTCCCGGTCGCTCATCGGGAACTCAAACACCCTGTCCGTCTCGTCGACGAGCTCCTCGACGTCGAGACCGCCGCACCGCCACCCGCGGAACCGACTTTCGAACGCGGACTTGTCGACAGCCTTGGACCAGTCCGTCCGCGGGGGCGTCAAGTCCTCGTCGTCCTTGTCCCGGACGCGCAGCTCGGCGATCCAGTTCACAAGGCTCTTGCCGCCGTCCGCCGACCGCTGGCTGATCGGGTAGGCGATGAACTTCTGGTCGGCGTGGCCGGCCCACACCATGGACGCGCCGGTGAGGTACGGCGCACGCTCGAGACACCCGCGCCAGAGCATGCGGCCCGAGAAGCGCGGGGGGCCCTCGCCCGGGTAGAGGAGCCGCCGCGCGGTCGAGTTGATCCCGTCGGCGGCGATGAGGATGTCGCCCGCCACGCTGGAATGCTCCGCCGGCGCGCCGTCCCGGCGTCGCGAGAACTCGGCCGTGATGCTCTTGGAGTCCTGGGAGAAGCCCGTCAGGGCGTGGTTCAGGCTGATGGCGCCCTCGCCCAGCCGCTCCTTGACGGCGCTCAGGAGGAGCATCTGGCACTCGCCGCGGTGGATGCTCAGTTGCGGAACTGCATAGCCCGCGTCGAGGCCCCTCGGCTCGCTGAGGATCGGGTGCCCGTGGCGGTTGTAGAAGTTCAACTCCTGGGTCTTGATGCCAGTCTTCTCGAGGGCCTCGAGCAAGCCGAGGTTGCGGAGAATGAGTACGGCCGAAGGCTGGACGTTGATCCCGACACCCAGCGTGGTGAGTTGTGATGAGGCCTCGAAGAGGTGGATGTTCGTGAAGCCGGCGGCGTGGAGGGACAGCGCCGTTGTCAGGCCACCGATGCCCGCGCCGGCTATGAGAATCTTGGGCTGGCGTTCCAGGAATGGCATTCTGCTGGCTATGACCGGTGTGTCTGAGTTAATCAAGTAGACGTAGGTTTGACCGGGAGTTGAAGGAGTCCGTCGTAGGGTTGGAACCACAAGGCAAGTCCGTGAATAGCGGTGCCTTGTATGACTCAGAGACTCAACGTGACATCAATTGCGCTGATGTTTAGAAAGTCCGACTTCGTTAATGGATTGCCGACTTTAAATGCCGTAGTAATCTGGGGCAGAAATTGACGAGGTCCACCGCGGCCTGAGGAACTTGAAAGAGCCACCCTCCGTCCGCTATAATTCTCGTACAGAAGAGTCACAATCCCCACACCACTGCATTTCGAGGGTTTCCCGATAAATAGACTACCGTCCCGTATCATGAAACTTTGAGATGAACCTGAACCTCCCGAAAGGAATCTTTCTCTACATGAGGATCCAGCAACATGTGTTTTCAAACCAACTGCTTCTGTGCTAGAACCTGGTGTCGCATTTCGGATCACTGACTTGTTGTCATGAAGCATAACTGCTTCGTCAGCTATACCGTATGGCATAAGCCACACGTACCTATCACGTAATAGATCTTACAGGTATTTTAACCCGTACCTTTGTTTAGGATAGATCTTAGAGAAGATTAACCATTTTTTTATATCACACTTCCTAGACGTATGGTGCTCATCACACTTGTTGAATAGTCACCAGAGTTCAACCCTGCAAAGTCCAGAATGTGAACTTGTTATTACAGGTTCCGCTTGGCGTTCTGGTTGGGAAGCGTGCCTTCGCGACAATAAGGAGATTGATACAGCAACGAGTGCTCGCCGAGACCCCCGACCGTGCAATGCCACTGATCCCGATGACCACCATCAAAATTTTAATTAGCAAGTGTCGTGACACTTCTCGGCAACACAACAAACCTTAAAACTTATTCCAGACGTACGAAACAATGTTGGGTGCTGAAGGCGTTGGCGTTCTTTGGCCTGCAGTAACCGGCCACGGCATGAAAGGGGATGGCGTGCGAGAGATCGACCAGAAGATGTTTGAAGATGCTCTCGGTCCACAGGAGATGGAGGACCTGGTGAGCATGGGATTGCACGCCATGAGGGGGGGGGGCTGGAAATTTTGGCATCCAGCCGTTTGAAGCTCAAAAACAGTTGGCTCCCTCGCAATCGTTGCAGATGATTACGTGGTCATTTGTACGACTATGTGACGAGCACCAGAGAAAAAGTCTTTCCCAAGATCTGTCTGAAGCAAAGGTTCAGATTGAAATACCCATGAAGAGCAGAAACGTGATACATATATGTGGTTCGTGCCATGATCGATTTGTGTTTTACGGCAGTTTACTAGACAAGACCTGCTCTCTCAGGTGTGTATCTACGCGCCCGCGTCAGTCACAGAAGATAGCATCTCGCTGATCCTTTCGCTGCTTGTTTCCAGCCTCGCCCTGGGAAAGGAATGAGTGTCCATCTCCGTCACTGCATGCAGCCTTGCCGAGAAGGCTCAAGGGCTTAGGTAGCATTGCAGGTGTCATGGACTGCCGATAACTCCGCCACCTAGACGCTTGAATGGATAGCCGGACTTGCTCGTTGTTCAGGCTGCATAGGGATCACCAACATAGGAATTTGACTGGTAGGGGAGGGATTGAGCAGTGTGTTATAGATGAGTTCCTCAACGGACGAGAAAGTAGGAACGGCGTGTCGAGGTCCGCCTTTATGAGGATTTTACATCGCAACCGATTTCCACTCGTGCCTTCACTCGTGTCTTGGACCGAGAGACTGTAGTTACAGCCGTGCCGCGATTGCCGCTGGGAAATTCTGACACGATTCGCAAAACATCTGCACGAATTCGCATTCTTTCGAGCTGTTCACGGGACTCACGCGATGCTATGTGTTTCATGCATTCAGTTTAGTTCAGGAGATCAATTTGAAGGGAGCTTTCTTGTAAGAAAACGTTGATAGAGTGCCGCTTCTCTGGCATGGATGATGGCGCTCGCGGCTCAATGAACGAATCGCTCAGCGAGCGGGGGCTAGGGACAGTCTCTTATGGTCAAATCGGTCAAATTGATGTACCCCGTGTCATTATCACGGCACTTGTTCAACCCAGTATGTGTCGGACAGAAGATGCTTCGTCTTGCACACCCCGACTCTTGGAATTTGCGCATCTGCCAATCATAGATTCCGGTACGAAACCTTGCGGCCCTCGCCAAGTCGTGATGCTACCTTCCCCGCAACTTCAGCCTTTCAACCTGCAAGCCCTCCCGGCATCTCCCCCGAGAAAGATGGTTTTTCTCAGCGAACCCTTCTCGTTGTGCCGGACCAATCTGGCCGTCCAAGGTGGATCCGAGTGGAACACGGAGATGTCCCGGCGTTTGCGTAGGTTCGGACTAGGCAGAGCTCACCCAGTCACATTTCACCGGACGAGAGCTGTCAACCCTCCGAGCTCCGCGTCCCCCGGTCTCTGAGCGAGTCGATGACGTTCATGTCCGAGAAAACACACCGAAACCGTACCTGGGGAGCAACTTCAGGTCGCCGAATGAGGAGGCGTGACGTAAGGTTGATTTGTTCGTTTCCAGTAAGGCCTGGCTGGGATTGGGGAGAAGCATAAGTAGTCTCGTCGATAAGATGCCTGGCGCTGCGGGAAAAGATTGACCTACAACGCTAGGACTGCAACATCGAGCGGAAGCATGTCGAAACCAGTTCTCGTCATCATTGGCACCGGATGGGGCGGGTTCACCCTCACCCAAAAAGTATCGTTGGACAAGTACGACGTCAAGGTCGTCTCGCCAATCCGGACGATCCAGTACACCCCGTTGCTCGCCAGCGCCGCCTGCGGGCTCTTCAACTTCCGCCTGGCGGAAGAGCCGGTGCGGCGGAAACACAGGACTGACCAAGACTACTACAAGGCCATCGCCGAGGACATCGACTTCGAGAAGCGCATTGTGCGGTGCAAGACTGACGCCCCGACCGCCAACGAGGACCCGACCTACTTCGAGGTCCGGTACGACAAGATCTGCATTGCGCCGGGCTGCGAGACCCAGGACTTTGGCACGCCGGGCGCCAAGGAGCACGCCCTCTTCCTGAAGACGACCAACGACGCGCGCCTCATTCAACAGCGGATCCTCCAGATGCTGGACAAGGCCTCGCTGCCGACGACGAGCGAGCAGGACCAGCGGGACTACCTCAACATCCGAATCGTCGGCGGCGGCGCCATCGGGATCGAGGCGGCCGCCGAGCTGTGGGACCTCTGGTTCGAGGACATGCGCTTCCTGTTCCCGCACCTGGACGGCAAGCTGACCATCACCATCCACGACGTCGCGCCCAAGATCCTCTCGACGTTCGACGCCAGCCTGAGCGAGTACGCGACGAGCTCGCTGCAGGGGAAGCACGTGAAACTCATGACGGGGTCCAACATCCAAAAGGTCGAGGCCGACGCCATCTTCACCAAGGAGGACGGCCGCCTGCCGTACGGGCTGCTCATCTGGGCCACCGGCAACAAGGTAAACCCCTTGGTCGACAGGCTGCCGGTGAGGAAGCCCGAGAGCGGGCTTCCCCGCATCCTCACCGACAGGTACCTCCGCGTCCTCCGCCCGGACGGCAGCCCGATGGATGGCGTCTACGCACTGGGGGACGCCGCCGACATCGAGGGAGAGTCCCTGCCGACGCTGGCGGAGGTGGCGCTGCAGAAGGGCGAGTACCTCACCGCCGCCCTGAACTCGGACGGCGAGCCCGCGCCGTTCAACTACAAGCAGCGGGCCCTGCTGGCGTACCTGGGCCGCCACGATGGCATCATCGGCGGCCGCAAAGAGTGGACCGGCGTGAGCGCCTGGCTGGCCTGGCGGTCGGGGAGCTTGGGCTGGACGAGGAGTTGGAGGCGGAAGATTATGATTTCCATCAGCTGGGTCTTCATCTGGATTGCCGGGAGAGACATCGCAAGGCCCTAGTTGGTGCAGGCAGTTTTGAGGCGGTTCTCGGTAGCAGCGTTCGCGCTCAGGTTGCATGTGTTATTAATTACCAAGAATGGACACGGCTGGAGCGGTTGGCAGGCGATAGTATCTTGTTTTTGATTGACAACCTCGCCAGACTCAACGGTTGATTTTATTTCTTTATCTACTATGATTTCGTGTTTACAGATTACCAAAGACACTTGGCGGGTGTTTCTTTTAATGTATTGAGCGGCTGGCAATTGAGGCTCTATATTCAATTCATCAGCGTTTTGTTCCCTATCAGTGGATGTTGGAGTCAACATGATTCAGAGCAAGGGAATGGCTGCTCTGCTCAGTTACATAAAGCTACGGCTCTGTACGGTTCCACGCATCCATAGGTAGCGCATGGGTATCAACAAGGATTGTTCTGACAATATGGACCAGGAGAGTTTTGCATGTTATTGACCAGTGTAGCGTTCAGCGTGACGTCAGCTGAAAACTCCTCGATGTTGAGTCGTTGACTAGACCACTGCACACGATAGAAATTCGAGCCGCAGGTCCAAAACACCCCTGTTTGACTGCGAGCTCGCTCCAATTGAGTCAAGACGCAAGCAGAAAACAACGCGACAGAAACTTCCAACGTTGAAAAAAACATAAAGTTATGTGTTGAAGATTCAACTTGTTTTCAACTTTAGACTCGCGTCGCTCTCCAACTTCAGTGACAACTCCGCCCTTACCAACCACTTGGCACCAGCCAGCTAATACCAAAAAAGACCAAAGAGTGCATCTCCACTCTCTTCGACCAGAATGGGCGAGATGCTCCGCGGCAGATTGGAACAGTAGATGGTGGCTTGAGGACCGCCAAGCGTTGTGGTCCCCGGCAATGCAGGCGGATGCAAATGCGACTCTGCGAAGTAGCTACTATTAAGACCGCCAAGAAAAGAGGATCTCCATTTATCCCCATGTTAGTCGTCAACTTCACCTGAAAACAGCGAGAAGCGAGGAAAGAGGTTCATGATGCATCAGTTTTATTTCGTCCTATATTAGAATGTACCCTCTTCCTAGTAAATAAATGGCAGAAAAAGAAATCCCAAAATAGGGAAGTGCCAGGGTTCCGACCCCGAGGCAGCGAAGGTTTATAAACAACTCTCTCATTCCATCGTAAGGGAAAGGGGGGAGGATCGCTCACTCGCCCGGGATAAGGGGGCTCCCAACTCCCCTCATATGAACAGTGGGCGAGTAGCGTCTTGGGCCGGCAAGTGACAGAACGTCTCCTAATCCCCTGCCTGCCCGTTCTCCTTCTTTAGCCGCTTGACAGCTTATCAAACAGGTTCGCTTACGCACCGGCGCCGTTGTAGGCGATGAGGTTGGGGCTGCTCTTGAGGGCGCCGGTGACCTTGCCAGACGTGGCGAGGGCCTTGATGCGGGCGGTAATGAGGGCGGGCGTGGTCAGGCCCTCGACGGACTGAAGGTAGTTGACGAGGCCGGCGACGTGGGGGGAAGCCATGGAGGTACCGGAGATGGTGTTGGTGGCGGTGGCGGAACCGATCCAGGTGGACAGGATGGAGCTGCCGGGGGCGAAGATGTCGAGGGCGGGGCCGTAGTTGGAGTAGGAGGCAATGGCCCAGGTGCTGGTGATGGCACCGACGGTGATGGCGTTGGCCGCGCTGGCGGGGGACACGTTGGCGGCGTTCTGGGCCTCGTTGCCGGCGGCGACGACGGTGGTGACGCCCGAGTTGTAGGCCGAGTTGATGGCCGCCGTCCAGGCGGCCGAGGCAGGGCCGCCGAGGGACAGGTTGACGACGGACTTGGAGGCGCGGCCCTTGGTGGCGATGTCGTTGACGGCCCAGTTGTAGCCGGCAAGGATGACCGAGGTGGAGGCCGAGTTGCCGACGAAGACCTTGACGGAGATGAGGGACGTCAGCTTGGCGACGCCGTATGTCGTCGAGCCGATGGTGCCGGCGACGTGGGTGCCGTGGCCGAGGGTGTCGGTGTGGGCGCCGCCGGCGGCGTTGTAGCCGAGCGAGGCGCGGCCGCCAAAGTTGGTGTGGGCCGTGTTGATGCCCGAGTCGACGACGTAGGCGAAGGTGCCGGCGCCGGCGCGGGTGTCGTAGACATACTGCGTGGACCCGGAGGTGCGGTGGGAGATGGTTCCCAGACCCCAGGGGGCGCCGGGCTGGGTCACGATGGCAGACAGAGTCCAGATCTGGTCACGCTCAACGGTGGCAACCTGTTCACATGAGGTCAGGAGGAGGGGCGGCCAAAGAGTTTTGAGAGAGACAAGGGAGCGCTTCATACGTCGGGAGAGCTCTTGATGAGCTGGATGGTGGCATCGTCGAACTTGCCAGAGTATGCGCGGAAGCCGCCGAAGGAGAAAGTACGCTCCGTCCCGGTGAACTGGCGCTTATCAAGGCTGGGGACCTGTATGCCGGTGAGCCAGCTCAGGTGGGAGGTGAGGCTCGCGAGGCTGATGTTGTCCTTGAGGGTGACGATGTAGCTGTTGTCCGCAGCAGTCTGGACTGTGGTCTCGGTCTGGGGTGTGGGAGCGGCCAGGGCGCAGGCCGCGGCCGCCATCATGGCGAAGTGTTTGAAGCCGACCATTGTGCCTGAACTAGTGAGCCGGAGTGCAGGAGCTGGGATTGTGTGAAGAGGAGGAGTGGTGAGTGAGTGAAGAGAGAAGAGACCGAATCATGGCGGGATACCCAGGAACGTTATATATCCTTTTTGTTTTTCCCCGAGTCTCACCATCGTGCTTGGTGAGGGTTGAGCATGGTTCCCCCCCCCCCACGACCTGGACGTGGCTGGATCGTCCAGGTCCCTTGGTGCTGTCTTTGTCGCCGCGCGCAGACAGGGTTCAGAGGGCGTTCTTTGAGAGCTAGTACGTACACGATCTTGGCTCATGTCCAGATGCCAGCCACAACCGCGGACCCGGTACAAAGCCAGAGTCTCAAATGGCGGGCAAAAGCCTGTTACATCCTCCCAAACGGCAGAGTAGTGGTTGCGATGGCTGCAACATTGGACAAGACAGGTCCCGATAAGTCGATGCGGAAAAGGGGGAAGGAGAGTACCAATTGCGCCATGTGGCGACATAAACTACCCATATTGAAAGCTCGTGCGACTTCAGACGGAAAGAGGAAGTTGATTAACGACGAATTGTTGGTGAGACGCGACGAGATGCGCGAGGCGGGAGGTATGCTAGGTCGGCTTGGCAATGCAACAAGGCTATCTGCAGGCCACGAAGCGCTCTCGAAGATATGTGCAGAAGGGAGGATCTTACTGGCGTCTGGGGGCGTGGTCGCCACGGTCTGGCTGGCGTTGAACCGATGAAGCACCAGAGGATTTCCGGGTCGAAAGATATGCGTCCAGCGGGGGGTGAGACTTGGCCACACAGAGAGCCTTCGCTTGGTCCAGTTACAGTTAGAATGGACATCTTGCGGCGCAAGCACCGACAGTTGGATGGGGCATCGGCAAAATGTCACCCCCGAGTGAGACATGGGAACCAGGTGCTCCCAAAGCCAAACTGATCAACAAAAGAAGACAGGAAAACGGCTGTCGACTGCGTTGAGCATCAGGCGATTGCCTCAACATCCAGCCCATTTTAGCATCTTGTGTGTGTGTATGTGTGTGTGTGCCAGGCTGGTGGTCTACGCATGATATGATGGCCCAATGAATTTCCGCCGTGAATTCAGAGCCCCTGTCGAAAACATGATGAGTGAGTGCCCTCTTTGGTCTGAAAGTCAGAACCTAGACGAAAAGTAGGTGTGGTGGTTTTGGGGCTAAGTTATTAACTATGATGGCCGTCCTACCTATAGGGAGCTATCTGGACCCCTGCTAGATATCAGTCAATATGATGCCTCTGCCATACCCCATGTCCATCAACATCCGAACCCCCCCTGATTCAACGGGACTGGCGAGTTGGAGGCGGTAGACTGGGGATTCCGAGGTGTAGCGGCCGTGGTTCTNGGGGGGGGTTGATCCTTGAGCATGCAAGCGATGTAACCCCAGCTGAGATATCTCGCCTTCCGCTTTGGGACGCAGGCCGCGAGAGGGTGACTGTTGGCGATCTATGTAGGTAGGATGGTATGCTTCTATAGGTTTGAGGGCTAATTTCTAAACCAAAGGCACGACTACCAATGAGCCACCCCGGGCGGTTCATGATGAGAATTGCGCAGAGGATGGCGAATCAGTCGTTATCGCTGCTATGAAGCGTACGAGGCGCCGCGATGTCACTCCTGCTACTAAGGTGCGTTCATTTGTTAACTATCCGTGTAGCTCTATCAATATGGGAGGGCCCAAGAGCGGCAGGCCAGCCGCAGGCGGTAGTGTTTGCAGCTCACAAACCATTGGGCCATGCTGTTGTATGCGGGATCCGGACGCCCCGCACAAACGGCGTTGCTGTTGTTTCTTGCCCTGGCGATGCAAGCAGGGAAGTAGTAACATGGGTCATGCGAGGGGAGAAAAAAGGTGCCGTTCTGTTCCGGGAGCTCATGTCCAACTAAGCCTGTGGGGCGAGTCAAAAAACGGCAGCATCAGGGCTCCTCCTTGGCCTTTCAGACCAAGACCAGACGACCCACGCCCGAGTTCCTGAACCGTGAAGCACGCAGCGAAGGCTGCAGCCTCTTTCGTCATCCCACCTCGCCTTTTCCCTCTCCAAGTCTCAAAATACGCTAGTTGGACCAGACACGATCTATCCGGCAGCCGCTGGTCGGCGATGGCTTGAAACACTAAAGTCGAGGGCTGAGCCAGAAAGAGTTGTCGTAGACGCAAGCTGGGCGAGGAAGCGAGCATGCCAAACTCCCGCGGGCTTAGCGGATGGATGGCGCTGAGGGGAAAGCCCTTGGTTCCTGACCAACGCCCCCCCAGGCCAGGCTAGCACCTGTCTTGCACGTACCTACCTACCTAAGTCAGCATCAGCAGCCACCGGCGCTTCTTTGTTCAGTGGGTCGGAGAAGAGGACGAGGTCGGCCGAGACATGCGTGTTCCATTCTCCTCGCGTTTCGGTCCTTTGGGTCTCGGACACGAAAGCGAGAACACCCCCCGTTCAGCAGATTCGTCAAGATGGTCCTTTCTGTGGATTTCTACGGCACTTGAGCTGGTATTTGAGGCGCTCATGGCAAGGAGGGAATGATTATCCCGTCCACCTACCTTAGGTAGGTAGTCAATTACATGCTGAGCGCATGGGAGTACGTATCGTGCGGTACCCACTCGGCCGGGCGGGTCATACTTGTAGGTACCAGATCAGATTCCCCGCCGGAAAGTGGACATTATCCACTCGGAAGGTGCACAAAGTGGTCTGAGCGCTGCGACAAAGTGCCAATAAGGCGATAAGGTAGTGGGTCCGTTCTCCTGTAGCGAAGCTGACAAGAACAGGGATCCCTGCCCACGAAGCGCTTGCTCTGCTACGGAAACCCAATCTGGGCCCACTAATGCCAGCCCAGCCCCAGCCTGCTATTACTCTGTACATTCACAAGCCCTTTTTCTGTCGTGATTCTTCTCTACGCTGCCCTCCACACTGTCATTCTGCTTTGGCTGCTCCCCGGATAACGGGTAACCTCTCGTCACCCCGGGCCCAGGCTTTAGCGCCTAGCCTAACCATTCTAGCCTGCTTCCAGAACCGTCTCTCACTGCAGGCGACCAATCACGCAGTCGAGACATGGCGAGTGAGACATGGAGGAGGAGGAGGGGGAAGATGCCACATCCGTCTGGAGGACGCAAAAAGACTAAGCGGAAGCCTCTTCATCTCGGCCCTGGTCAACCCTGCCGCGAAGAATCGGCATCCTTGGACCTTGGAAGGGGCCGGATCACTTGCCGAGAATCCAGCTTGGCGTGGGGGGTGGCCACTGACTGGGTCAACAGACCTGCGCGCTTCTCTTCGCTGTGATGCTTGCATCCTTGCCAATATTCCCCTTTCAACATCTCGGATGATGTTCAACGCTTCACGTCTCCTCCCGGGAGCTCTGTCGGCCAATATCTCGAATGGGTTACACAAGTTGGCCTTCCTGTAATTCTGTTGCAGTCCTTGGAAACCAGCGCCTGCATCTTTATCGGAATGGCAATGCCACACAAACTCGATTTAGTATGCTTGCCGTTGCAGAGGTTCCAACGGCCTGATCTGATCTTGCGTTAGCTGTCCATCGGATGAAGCCCCGTTAACAGACGTGCCACGACATCGCCGCTTTCCTGAAGAAGGGGGCGGCCGTCAGGGTGAGGCTCGGACCCGGACAAACCAAGGCTGAAATTGGGCGCTCCCGACCTTCTGGAAACGGCCTACAGCCTATTCGCATTCATCACGCTGCCCCCTCTGCCGTGATGGCGGCATGCTTCGCGTAGTCTGGCCTGGACCTCGTCCACCCGAAACACTCGTTGGGTTCATCCAGGAACGGCCAGTACTCAACAGGTCTCACCAATGCTTGGCTTCCGACTCTGACAATAATCTTCAGCTCTTATGTCTCGCCGTTGCAACATGCTTCTGCCAAGATTGGCTCTTCAGGGGCTGGATTGTTCACAGCCCACTTTCGCTTCGAGACACTCAGCTAGTCTACGTTGCATTGAAACGTCCAGAACCACATAGCTAGGTTGGTGGTTTTCGAGCCATTTTTGTCCTTCACTTAGACGTGCCATTTGTTGGGCCATTCCAAGCCCGCTGCCAGATGGTAGATCATTTCGTCCGCTAGCTGCAGATAGCGCTAATTATCTTCTGTAGACGAGAGTCTCTGAAAAGGGGACAGTAATCGTCACACGCCTACCGATTCATGCAACGACGGCAGCTGTGTTGGGTGTACAGATTGAAGATGCATCGAATAAACAAAATCCCGACACAAGATCCGCTCGAGCCCCTCTGCACATACGACGCATCTCCCCGGGCCACTGCCGAGAGACACCGTGAGAGGGTGGCACGAAAGACGCTCCGAGGGCGTTCCGCCAACACAAGCTGCGCCCTATGTCTCATATGAAGACCAAAGTTGGTAGCACAACATCTGCTCTATCCAGTTGTATAGATGAAGAATCACCCCAAATTTGAATAATAGCGATCGATTATGTGACATCCTGCGCTGCTATACTGTCACCGAAGAAATCAATACACAAAGCCACCTCGTCATCTTCCAAACCAGCTGTGTTAACTACTTCAGCGAGCGATTTGCAATACGAACAATGTTATCCGCCTGCCACTTCTGACTGTAACACCCCCTGAAGTATTGGGACTCTCCCGTGTTGCATCCGTCAAACCCCCTCGCGGCAACTCCCTGGGGCAAAGGCTCCCCTATACAACATCCCTGGGCCACTCAATCTGAAGCTGTGCGTTTCCATGCCCTTGTTGCTCGTTGCGAACTTCCCCCTGATGGTAGAATGGCCGGCCGTGGCGAGCTTCCCCATAGCGGTAAATCACGCTTCTCCTGGCTAATCCGTAGCCGATGCATTCGGAGCACGGATCTTGGCTTGTCAAGACCCCGTCAACCCAGACGTGGTCGGTGTGTTCTCTTGGGCACTCGAACCCTCGGTTCCTGGCCACGTGGCACCTCTCGAATCGGCTGAACCGCCCGACGCGGCCGCATGAATACTCGCCGACGATGTAAGATATTCGGCACATGATGAAGGTGTCCAGAAAAAGATGATGAATGCGGCGCGTACTAGGTTTTGGTTTTGTTGAAAACGGATCGATGCCTGGCGCGAGATCGACGTGGAATGAAGTAATCAATCAAATGCTCCCAGAACCTGTGCGTTATAAAACCTGCAGTTCCATGGGCAGGAAATCAATTTGAAGTCACCCCTCTTATAGAAGAGTCGAGGCCAAGACCTGTCCGTGGTTCAGAGGTTGCCTACACGGGGCCTCTATTCACTGCCTGCACCGACGAATGTCAATCACAGTAACTCATGTTACAACACTCGTAGTGAAAGTGTACGTTGTACAAACTTGGCGTGGTCGACCTATCAGCGGGCCCAACAGATACTATTGGGGACTTTGCCAGCTTGTGTGTGTCAGTTGGCTGCCCGGGTCTCGTCCCATATTCCCAGCGTCCAAAACATACATGTTTTCCGTAACATACGACCAGTTGAGAACTCTGAAACAGTTTCTTTGAACAGTAAATGCGTCAGTCGACTTTATGTCAGCAAATGCACCAGGCTTGCCGCAGCAGAGTTGTGATATAGCAGTGGTAATGGCAATATTCAGCTGGCCGTAGCGTATCCGAATAGTTTGGGCCCTTGTCTTACGAAGCTGGAGAGGTTCAACTGATGCAGCCCTGCTAGCGGGGGGATTGTTGCTCGATATTCGGTGTTGCCAGAGACAGCCAACCACGCAAACAAATTGATGAACGTGTTGGACTATGCTAGGTCTGGGAAATGAACGTGTAACATGCTGCGTTGTGTGTAATTATAGAAAAGATATTAATACTTTCGGTCCTTTGCGGTGACTGACAACAGGAAAGTCCGCCCCACACAACAGCGTTCATGAACCTCTGCATAGCAAAGTGTACGTGATGGAGGGAGATCCGTCAGATTAACAATTCACCGGGAAACTGGCCTATAAGCAAAATTCTGTAACCGGTTCCTGTCGTCCTACTTCCAATGAGTCTCGGTTAAACCATTTGTTTCATTCTCTTGGACGCACGCTGATACATGGCATAGTGAAGCTTACCCATTTTCCTTTGGACGATCTCGACTATTGAGCTTTCTGGCCAAGGGTTGTCATAGTTTAATGAATATGCACGGCATTCCAAATTTAGACTCAGAATAGAAGAACCAACCGGTTGTGGAATGAGTGTCACGTCAATATCCGCTTTGAGCACACATCTAGCACAAATAATAACATGCTCAACGGTACAGATGTAGTAATGGATGGTAGTAGGTACTCCTACGTCGATGAAGGCTGAACTAGATCAGGCTTACCGGCCGGTAGTTTAACTCGAACAATCCCCGAATTTCCAATCAGGCGTTCAGTACAGCCTTAACAACAACCCCTCGAGACCTATTCATGTGGGCTGCTATCCCTTTTCGTCCACTCTCAGCCAAAATGCGGAAGCAGGCTGCTAGCCGAGAAAACGACGGGCAGCTTTTCCATGTAGTCAGGCTCCACATTGTTCTCTGCATGCAGATCGTCCTGCGTCCACAGGGCATGCAGCAATATCCTGATGTAATGGATGGAGCTCTCTGTCCGGGGTTATGTCCTCTGTGCTGGATACCAGGTCCAGAACGCGAAGCCTCTCGACGTCGGTCCGCGCCTCTAAGCCGAGAATGAGCAGGGGGCAGCGGACGCTCGCAAGGGCTCATGTGCTGCATGAGGGACAAGCTTTTGTCCACTAATAGAAGATACAGTTCTGACGGCCTGACCAGATCCGAATTCGTGGCGCGGCTCAGGTAGACAAGCGTCGCGGCTCGGAGGACCTCTGCCTTGGCGGCGGCGGGCTGTAACCTGGGGTCCGACGGCGTTGGCACTTCGAGATCTCGGGTCCGTCTTTTCAGTGCCGCGATTTTGCCTTTGTATTCCACTTTGTGTGGCTCGAGGGATCTGTTGTCGACGAGAGGACCTCGGCAGCGACTTGTGATAGAAGATGGAGGGGCGCAAATATTCTTTTGTGCTCCATCGGCCTTTGCCATTGAATTTATTCCAGTGGCGATACGCCACCAGCCTCCGTCTCCTGGCGGATATGACGTTGATTTACTTGGGCACACGGGGCGACCTGGCACCACAATGTCAGGACGTCTCCAGTGCCGCAGGCTGAAACGCGCCATTACTTCGTGATAGTAAGCCCGTTCCAACATGATGGGCCCCTCGGCAACCCTGCCAAACGTCTCCAATGAGACGCCTCCGACTACCCGCCTCGCAGAGAGTGCAGGTGACAAAGCCAGCGATTTGACGAAGACGAGCTTTTCTGAGTCTACAGCAAAAGTTAGCACGATGTCTGGGCCTAATGTTCCCACGTTTGAGTAGTGTCTGCAAAACATGGAGCACGAAGCGAACCTCAAACATGCAGAGGACCATTCCTGCTGCGACGTGCTGAACGGGCACTTTGCGACTGGATCCCTCCCGCCGCCGAGGCTGACAGAGCGTGGATGGCAGATAGCTTCAGTTCCTCCGCCCTCAATCCTGGCCCGTAACGGTGCTGGGACGCGAACCGCCATTAAAACGCGTCGTAACGCAACGCTGGCGGCAGAGCCGTCCAGAGAGGCGAGCCTGAGCAGAGTCTGCCCCGAGCGGTTGGTTGCTGAAGCTCGATAGCTCGACTGCCATCTTCTTCTCAACTATAGCGATGCGTCGATGACTATGTCAGCATTTTGGCAATCGACAGCGAAACTCGTCGAAGGGCGGGCATACAAAACTGGTAAAGGTCCCTTTCTGTTGCGGAGAGCCCGGGTCTTGACCACGATGGCGGGTATCGCAAAGCCGGGAGAGCACCGTGTGGGGAAGTAAGGGAGTGATGTACCTCTGTATCCCATGCCGTTGCGTTGATCATGTGGAAAGATGCCGAGGAAGAGTCGTTGCTGCGACCGGTTTTCGTCGGCGACTGGTTCCGGCTGATGATCAGGGGCTTCCGGTCGTCGCCCCAGGGCCAGGAGAGGCGTAGCTCGTAGCCCTGGCAGACACGGTCCGACCGGAGGCAACTGGAGCATCGCGGATACCGGCGGCCGCAGCCGATTTTACGATCTACGATGGTGGGTGAAGTCAAGTCAGCACATCTGTCGTCTCTCACCACTGAAGCGCAGGGATACGATGGCGGGGTGCCCGTCCGCGTTCGATGTGCGTACCTATGCNCGGGGGGGGGGGGGGCTGTGTCTCGCCTGGCACCCTGTTTCTTCAACATGCCTCCGATATTACTTGGTGGCATAAACTTATTGCCAGCGGGTCATGCAGCATGGGGTTTCTGTTCACGATGTTATCTCGCAGAAAGTTGCTCATCGCGATGTGACGAAGGTGCTTTGATTTCTAAGCTGATAATGCTCAGTCAGGCAACGTGCGTTATGCAGAGGACGTAGGTAAGCTGACCATCAGGGGGGGTTAGATGACCTGACCATTTCAAGTAAACCAGAAAAGTAGGGCGTAAACTCCTGTTTAATGTAAGGACAGGGGTGGTGTGCCACGTCCGTCAATAGACCATTCTGGCATTGCCAAAAGATCCGCCAGCTTAGGCACTTTGTGCCTAGACTGTGTCGGATGATAATAGGACCCTACGGAGCGCACTTTGCGCGCGCCGAAAGGGTGCGCGGAGATAGGAGTTATCAGCCCGTATCAGTCAGGCCACTTAGCAGCAACAGAGAGACTGCTGCTGTCGAATTGACGAGGGTAACCGTAATAGGTCAATATTGCGTATATTATGCGTTATATGCGTATCTAACTGTATATGTAATTATAACTATCACGTTACCCTTACACCCACCATAGGTGTACGTCAGCAGCCCGCTCGCTGGCGCACAGTCAGCATCACGTAAAGCCACGCCTCACAGCCCATATTGCCTGTCAGCCTGCAACAGGCTGCCAGGAGGACTGTGTCGACCTCTCTGTACGCCCTATCCGTACTTCCGCCCTACCGCGCTAGNCCCCCCCCCCCCCCCCCTGATGGTCAGCTTACCTGCGTCCTCGTTATGCATCAAGGTGTTAAAGCAGGCAGTAACTGCTGGTTAGGCTTGTGAGAAAAAAGGGTCTTTCTTTTTCGCCGATGACCCAGGCCGTTAGTTGGAGCCCTTAAAGGTCAAGCGTTATGCATGTCAGCGAGCGCCGCTAGGCAGGATTCGGCTTGAGAAGTTCGGTTGCAACTTTTTGCGAGATGACAGCCCCCAAAGAGTTCACAAAAGTAGCCAATTAGGTTGCAAGATCATCAGTTCGCATCGAGATGGTCTCAGAGCTCTCGCTTGAGCGATGTCGTCTTCTTGCGAGAACTGTCATGTATGACGGGCCCCCGCCTGGGTAGCCACGTTGCAAGCACTTTGGTAAGTTCTCATAAAGATTAACAATTCGAATCGCCAGAAGTGCGTTAGCCACATGTCGTTGCGTTGTGGACATGTGGACCAACGTCTGACGCCAAATGTGTATTTAATCCACAAGTCTCTCCACCCGAGCAACAAGTCAATAACCATCGTTCACGAAAGCCCTCATCAACCAAAAACTCCATTGCAAAAATCCGTTTTACCTGATCGCACAGACCTTCCTTCGAAACCGCCGTATCAAACCCATTGCCAGACTTTAGACATGCCTTCTTACCTCGTAACTGGTGTAAACCGCGGCATTGGTGTACGTGTCTACAGACTATTACGTTCTCTAGCTCGTCTAGAAGCCAAGTGCTGACCGACTTCCGAACAGTGGGCGTTCCTCCGCAAGATCTCGGGTGACCCCAACAACACGATCATCGGCACCGTCCGCAACAAGGCATCCGTCGAGAAGAAGATTGCCGACGAGCTTGGGGGCCGATCCAACATCCACATTGTCGAGGTCGAACTGACCAGCTACGACAGCATCAAGGTGCGCTATCCATCAATGCCATCACGACTGGCTTCGCCAAAAAACCAAAATCTAACTCGGCTATCACAGGAATCCGTCGATGTTGTGTCGCAGATCACCGGCGGCAAGCTCGACTACATCATCGCTAATGCAGGCTATATCTCGGACTGGGAGCCCTTCGAACCCATCGGAAAACTGTGAGAGCCTCCCAGTCGTCTATCACCCACACCATGTCTTGTGAGATGTTTCAATCAGTCAGAATCTGCTAACAAAGCCGAACAATGCTGGGGAGACAACCCCAAAGAACTGGAGGACGACCTCTTGAAGTCCTTCAGGATCAACGTCGTCGGAAACGTCCACCTCTTCAACCTTTATATCCCGCTTGTCCTCCAGGGTGACGTCAAGAAGGTCATCACCCTCAGCTCAGGCATGGCGGATATCGACTTGATCAACCAGTACCGGTTCTACAACAACGCTCCCTACTCCATCAGCAAGGGAGCCGTGAACATCGCCGTCAGCAAGTTCCACGCCCAGTACGCAGCGGACGGGGTGCTGTTCATGGGCATCTGTCCCGGAATAGTCCAAACGGGGCACTACGACAACTGTGAGTTTATGCATTCGAAAGAAACACCCCTTTTCCCCCAAGTCGTCTTGACTGACACCCTGTACAGTGCAGCCAGACCAGCTGGAGGGTGCCCAGAAGGTGGCTGCGATCTTCAACGAGTATGCGCCTGGGGCAACCGCCGCCCGGACCCCGGAGGACTCCGTCAACGACGTTTTGAAGGTCATCTACGAATCCAGCCTCGAGAACGGTCGTGGAGGTGCCTACATTTCTCACCTGGGCACCAAGAGATGGCTTTGAGCTGTGGGGCAGGGGATAAAACGCGGGCCCATGGGACGGGGGTGTTCGCAACCACAGTCATCTCTTCGTACTGATCTGTCTTCAAACTTGAAACAGCCACTGTTGTACTTGTGTTCTCAATCTCGGCGGCTTGGAAGGCCAAGGTGGACCGTGGCGTGTAGCACTCTCTGTCGAAGTTGACCCGTATGTAGAGATACTGCCTGCAATCTAGACCAAAAGTCCGCTTCCTAGGTATTGGGAGCTGCCTCTTGCTACGTCCACTGGCCTTGAACAATATTTATTAAACCATGACATTTGTTTAGGGTTGCTAAGTCCACTTGATAGTTACTGGTGCCCAGTGGAAACATCAGATAACAGAGTCTGTCTTGGTTTAAGCCCGTCTAGAAAGAACAGTCCTTTTGCTTTTGTCATGAAGCAGAATTGCTTCGTCAGTCATACCATATGGCACGAGCCACACGTAACTGTTACGTAATAGATCTTTTAGGTATTTCATCCTATACCTTCGTTTAGGATAGATCTTAGAGAAGATCAACCACTTTTCATATCACACTTCCTAGACGTATAGTGCTTATCACAGCTTTAGATTAGACTTTCAGTAAAATTCATTAGCCTGTAGCTGTCTGTTAAAGCCTTATTTGACATGCTAGGGAAGCCTGATCTCTGCGTTTTGCATGTTTTAGTAAGGGTAGCTCTTTAAGCTACGTACATATTTAGTTAGTTTTGCAGGGGCCAGGGCTTCAAACTGGAACTCTACAGTTTGAATGGTGTCGTGAAGCAGAAGTGCTTCGTCAGCTACTGTCACGTGACTGCTCTCCTGGGTATCCAAACCCAAACCGTTGTGTTGAAAAGATTTTAGGAAAATCAAACAATGTTCACCCTCATTTTCCTAGATGTATGATTCTCATCACAAATGGTCATAAGACACCTCACGCCACCGCGTGAAGAAAAGACTTGCAACCGCTGTTGAGGTAGCAGGTAATTTGACAGGTGCTCTCTTGAACATCAGACAGGCACCGCCACCACTGCAACAACAGTAGGTCAGTTGGGATTAGTCATCAAAAGCAAAGCTCTTCGCCTATCTCGGCCCGGAGCGCAGCGCGAGAAGCAGGGTGGGTTAGTACCATTCCAACACTCCCCAGCGGAGCTGTTTCAGAACAGCACTTGCTGAGGCATTTGCAACTGCTTTACGGATCTTTGCTACAAAAAGGGCGTTTTTTTGCATGCTACTTTCGTAGCTGGTAGGAGTACAGGTGGGCCAGGAGCCTTGCCGCGGTGGAGGGGATACCAAAGGTCCAAAAGGACCCCGTCAATATACCCGCTACCCGCTGATGATCCCGAAAAAAACGGGACCGGAGAGGACCCGGGCGGGCCCAAAAGTGGATTGAAAGACGTAACAACAACTGCTGAATTTTCGCCCGCCCGTTCCCCGGCGTCCCAAATGCCAAGCGGAGGTTCCGGATCCAGTAATACCTCTCGTCGTCAACCGTGGCAGGATCACTGGTGCCTACACTCATCTGAGGGCGCGGAAACCGCGGGAGCGAGTCAAGCAAGGCAAAGTGAAGAGATGAGGGGGAGGGAGGGAGATTTGCGAGCATCGTTCCTCTCAATCTTTCTTCCCTCAAACACATGCCGAAAAGACAAACTCCTGTCCATCGACACAAGAGTCCGGGGAACCCCTCGAAAGTTAAACGCCGTTGTCACTCTCACCCTGTCAAGTTTGTTGTCGTCGAAGTAAGCCGCTCCACCGACCGCAAGCGGTTCCACCACCACCGAGCCGTGAGGGAGAGTCGTGATACCAACGGCGACGGTGGTTCCTAACCGATCTTTGAAACCCCAGATCGTCATCCAGCAAATCCCATCATGGGCAACGAGGCTGAGGCCGAGACCATGACGGCGCCCGTCGACTCCGAATCTCAGGACGTACCTGTTTACCCGCCTGGGCCCAAGGGTCGCGTCCACAACCAGGATCCTAACGCACCCCCGGCGTTTTCGACTCACAACGGCGGCATCGTCGAGCAGGAAGAGGCCGAGTTGATCAACTTCAAGACGCTGCACTGGCTGTGAGTCCTTCGACGCGGCACACAAGCGCCAACCGGGGACACACGCTGACCGCGACAACAGACAAGGAGGAATCGTCCTTGTCGCAGAGACAGTCTCCCTCGGAATCCTCTCCCTCCCCTCCGTCCTTGCCACCGTCGGCCTCGTCCCCGGCATCATCCTGATTTGCGTCATCAGCGCGCTCGCTACCTACTCCGGTCTCGTCCTCGCCGAGTTCCGGAAGCAGTACCCTTTCGTCCAGAACTTTGGCGATGCGGTCGAGCTTATTGGGCAGCCCATCGGCTTGGGCGGCCTGTTTCGCGAGTTCTTCGGCTGGGCGCAGACGGTCGTCCAAGTCTTCCTCATGGGCGGGCACATCCTCATGTGGACCATCTGCATGAACACCCTCACCAACAGCTCGACCTGCACTGTTGTCTGGGCGGCCGTCGGCATGTTGGTGTTCTGGGTTTTCAACGTGCCGAGGACGCTGAAGTGGACGAGTTGGATGTCGGCGATTTGTAAGCCTTGTCTTTTTTCTTGTTCAGTCATCAACCGGATCCATCATTCCCATACCGAGCGGCTGCTGACCCTTTCTTCTCTAGCCTGCGTTTCCATTGTCGTAGCCGTCCTCATCACTCTCATCGATGTTGCCATTGAGAAGCCTATCGGGAGCGGTTCCATCGACCTTTTCAAATCCCTTGGCTTCTCCCCTGCGTTTCTGGCCGTGACCAACATTGCCGGTGCTTTCGGTAAGTGGTCTGATGGGAAGAAAAGGAGATCGAGCCATCTCCTCGTTTTGCCTAGCATCTATCTCACTCATTCTTTCAGCGAGTCACTCCATCTTCTTCAGCGTCATCGCCGAGTTCAAAAACCCAGACGACTGGCCCAAGGCGCTCGCGTTCCTGCAGATCACGGATACGACGCTCTACATCATCGCCGCAGTGATCATCTACGTCTACGTGGGTCCCGACGTGCCCTCCCCAGCGCTGTCGGCCGCCGGGAGCGCCACCATCCGCAAGGCCATCTGGGGCGTGGCAATTCCCACGATCGCCATTGCGGCCGTGATTTACGCGCACGTCGCGTCGCAGTACATCTTCACGCGCATCTTTGGCAACACGAAGCACGTCGTGAGGCGGACGAGGACGTCGACCGTCGCCTGGCTGCTGATCACGCTGGGCATCTGGTGCCTGGGCATGGTGATTTCCGAGTCCATCCCCGTCTTCAACAACTTGCTGGGCCTCGTCTCCGCGGCGTTCGCCAGCTGGTTCTCGTTTGGGCTGCCGGGGATTTTCTGGCTATGGATGCACAAGGGTAGCTGGTTCAGCAGCTGGCAGCAGAAGTGCCGGTTCGCGGCCACCTCGCTGCTCCTACTTGTGGGCATCGTGCTTTGTGTCCTGGGACTCTGGGTTTCCGTCGAGGCGATGGCCAAGGGGGGCTCGGGTACAAAGCCGTGGACCTGCGCCAGCAATGCTGTAGAATGACGTATGTATAGAATAATCATGAGGCTTAGGTGCCTCCCCGTCCATCAATTTTACAATATTGTTCCTGTCATTCAAACCAACTTGAATGGTTGACAATACCCGGGAAACCCTGTCTTGACAGACGAGAACACAGAGCCTTCCGGGGGATGTCGTCTTGAATGTCAAGAACCTGTGAGCCTTATAGCCTATGTAATCAACAGTTGGCGCATATGCCAGAAGTATTCTTCAACCGTATTGTTCTATCTAGCTATATGAGCATTGTGAGAAAAACTTATGTTGAATCATTTTGATTTGGGTGATATATCAGTTGACTTCATCCCGGGACCCAGTACGAGTCTTGTGGTCAGATGTGCACTTGTGTTTGCAGCCAATGGCGTTGCGAGGGAGGAAGAAGAATGAAGAAAAGATAGAAAGAAAGAAAGAAAACAACAGCCCAGGGTCCTTTGGTTCGACTGTCCCACACAGAGGGACAAGCTGAGTAAGGGCCGTTGGCGCTTGAGGTTGACTTAGAAGCCAGGGTCGACGTTGCTGCAGATGCAAGGGTTGTCCCCAATGCTGCAGAATCCGTTGAAAGATCTTTGCTCCTGGCACTTATCGCGGCATTTAGCTGGCGTCTTGCAGTCAACAACGCAAAGGCTCTTGTTATTGAGTTTAAGGCAACGCCTGACGCCATCGCTGCTTGGGGGGCATGTGGATTTGATAGTACTAGGGCATTTCAAGTCGGTAGACGGGAGGAAGGCGGCAGCAGCCAGCGCCGGCAGGAGAGTAATGAGGATGGTAGTGAGCTGCATTGTGGCAGTAAGTTGGAAGTTGGAGTTGGAGTTGGAATTGGAAAAAGAAAAGAGCGTAGGAGCTGGAATTCAATGAATTGAAGATGAGGGGATGAAGATGTCGTTGAGACTATTGTCACAAAGTAGAGCACACAATAGGCAGAGGGGGAAAAGAGTGAAAGATGCTTGATTCTAGGAGATATGAAGTGACTGAAATATGCCTATTATATACATATAGGCACGTGTGAGGACTGATTCAGAGTGCTTAAAATAGGGGAATTTTTCCTGTGAGTCGTGACACAGCCCCCAATTGTTCATGCAAGTGAGCAATTGAATCCTGGTTGTCAAATACCTTAGCAGGGGAAATGCCTGAAAACAGCCTATTGAAAAGGCAATTGGAGTAGTTGAAAAGGGTAGTTACATAGATGCTCTGCTGTAACTTGACTGTTAAAGCGTCAGAGTGTTTATTGTCGGATTTGAGAAGCACTGTATTAATAGGGCCTGCAAAGTCTACTGTTAGCGTCTAGCCTGCCAGGCGCGTTACCCCAGCTGAAGTTGTCAAGGGATCTGCTGCAGAAGATTCCTCCTACCCGAGTGTGGTGGACCTCAAGGGGTGTTAGGAAGCGTGTAAATGTGACGCTTTCCCTAAAGCCTCTACTGTGTGCTCGACGTCTTGAGCGAGAGGGATAATATCCTTGACCACAGGTGGTAGAGTAGGTGACCACCTGCTTAAGCGCAGGTATGTAATAACCGCAGGGAAGCACCTTGTATGATCTCTGTTGCTTGCCTGGCCTTGGGGTAAGCCCGTCTGCGGCAAGACGAGGACTCGGAAAAAGGAATTATCTGATTCTGGTGCTAGACTACTTGACACTGACCCCCCCGGAAAGACAATGTTCAACACACATTTCCTTTTGCGTAACATCGGCCGCCTGGGGTTCCCAACTCAGTCTTTGGCTTGGTTGTGAACCGTGTCTCTCTTTTTCTTCTTCACTTGATACGTCGGCGCGGCACGCGGACCACTTTGCGTGAAACCGTCTGATACATCCCCCTGCCGCAAGTTAATCTTGGGCATCGCCGCATCACTAACCAGCATCTATACTCCAAGCAAGACATGCCGACTGCTAGTCCTGCATGTTCTGCTGGGATTCAAGCCTCGAGTGCATATTAGAGTGGTTTTCTCGGATTATGTTTTGGTTTGGTATCTACGACGTGACTACACATTATTTGCAAGAACACGGCTCCCCCTCCCCTTCCCCCTCCAGTGAAGGAAAAAATCATAACTTCATCGAGTTGCAGACGGAAACACGGTAAGCCTCTCTTCCCAAGAAAAAAGAAACCAAAGGCAGTCGGACAGGGTGCTATGTGCAGAGTTCCAGCCCTTGGGAGCCCCCCGGGGCATCACTTATTATCCCGTTCGAGCGACCAGGTCGCGAAATGAGCCGGCTTAGAGGATGAAGGCGGCAACGGCAGCGGCCAGGCCAGCTCCGGACATGGTCATGAGGGCAGCACCGGCGGTGACGACGGGGCGGATGGTGGAGGTGGGCGAGACGCCCTTGGTACCGTTGCCCTGGACGCCGTTGCCATCAACGATCTTGGTGCCGGAACCGGAACCGGAACCGGCGCCAGAGCCAGAGCCGGAACCGGTGCCAGAGCCGGAACCAGAGCCAGAGCCAGAGCCAGAGCCGGAACCAGAGCCGGAACCGGAGCCCTTGCCGCCGGTGGAGCAGGTGGAAAGCTTCTCCTGCATCTCGGCGAAGATGCCGTTGAAGTGCTTGATCTCGTCGCCGCCCTTGCCGCCAGCAGGGAACTTGGTAGAGATGGTGGTCATGAGGGTGTTGACGTTGCCGCCTGGAGAAGAGTTAGTTCACTGTCTTTTTTCTCACTTGTAAACCGCCAAACAAAATTTTGTTGGTTCTGCCGGCCCCGTTCCATTTATATATATGTGGAAAATAGACGGAAAGGGAAGGAAAAAAAAAAAGACTTACCAACTTGGGCAACCCAGGTGAGAGTGCTGTCGCAGGCGCCGCTCTTGGCGAAGAGCGGGACCCTGTCGCTGAGGTCGACGAGCAGCTTGTCACCGGCGGCGTTGAGCTGGTCGGACAGGGGCTGGAAGGCGATGGCCTCGTCCATGGTCAGGGGCAGCATGGCGGCGGCGTTGTAGGTGGCGGTGCGGATGATGGTGAGCATTGTGGCAGAAGCCTCCTCGAGCTCCTTGCCCGGGCCGCCCGAGTAGGCGCAGATGGAGCCGTCTAGGCTCTGGATACCGTTGAGGACGGTGGTCATGATGGTGTTGACGGTGCTCAGCTCGCGCTCACACAGCTCGCTGGGGCTCGGGGCCGCGATGGCGCCGGCGGCGAGGAGGACGATGGGGGCGAAGAACTTCATCTTGATGATCGGGTGGGTGGTGTGAAGTGTGGGTGAGCGGTGAGTGGTGATGATGATATAAAACGAATGACGAGGACAGAGAGACGAATGGGCTTGCGAGAAAGAGCGTGGAGAGGCGAGAGGGTCCCTTTTGTTTGAAGGCGGGTGGCTGTTTTGATGCTGTTGTCTGCTGTCCGAGAGGATGGTCGGATCGACAGTCCATGTGCTCGCGCCGTGTTTATATATCCATGCCGTCCATGCCATGGAGGGCGAGAGAGCCTCGATCGCTTTGACTCTTCTCCTCCATCCCCTGAGATACCCCGGATAATCTTAGAAATCGTAGATGGCAGTGACACCCTCACGTGTACGGGCTTGCATCGGCCGGCTAATCATCTCCTCAAACGACGCCGGCGCCGCCTGCTATTTTTCTCCCAGGTCCTCTCCTCCTCTCCAAAAGGTCCCCCATCTAGCCCCGTGCTCGGACAGGCACCATGGGATCCGAGTCCCGCTGCACGGTAAATCAGCAGCGAGAGCCTGAGATGAGGGCGCCGGTGGCGCTCGCGCTAGCCGAGCCGTTGCTTTTCTAGAGCAGACGGGGCGCCCGACCTTGGCGGAATGAAACAGCAACGCGGGCCTACTTAATCTCCCACCCTCTCTCTAGAGCTGAGTCAGAGTCTTTTGGAGAATGAAAGTACACGGGGTTTTTGGGATGGTTTTCTTTTGTTGTTGTTGTGTGTGTGTNNNNGGGGGGGGTTCCCTTTTTCGGGCTGTGATAGTACCAGCTAACAACTTGCACTCTTGCTGATCCCCCCCTTCTTTGCAGGCTTCCATCCTCGGGCGCCTCTCGATGTGGCTGAGACGCTGAGACGAACCACTTGCACTCTGGCAGCTGTCTTGCAAAGTTGGGAAGGTTTCCTCCGATGATTCGGACGGTTGTTGTGTTTTTTTCCAGCTTGCGCAAAGACCCTGATCAGCTAGCTACCTTAACCAGCGTGGCACTGCTCGAAGGAATCTGACACACAGTGTTCTAGGCCTCTCCTCGCTCAGACTCGTTGTGGTTGTTGTTGTTGTTGTTGTTGTTGTGTTCTTGGTGTCCCGGTCGTTGTGGTAGCCACCTCCTCCCAATGCTAACAGCCTCAAACGGCCTCAAATTTCACCCAGCACGATCGCGGTTAATTTCCATCAAGGCTTCGGGCCCATTCTAGAAACCTTCATGGTGGGTCAGCACTGAGCTGTGCACATATCGTCCGTTGCCCAGGCCCGTGACTGGGCTAGTCTGGCGGTGCACAGAACCTCAGCCGCCTCCCGCGCGACTCAACCCCCTTCATTGTTTCTTCTTTCCCGCTCCACTGTCCCCTAGGAGAGAAGACGTCTCTGCTTGAACCGAGAGAGCCTGGTCTCCAATAGTCTGGGTCATGGCGCTGCCTCGAGGCTGAGGCTGCCTCGGCGTTTCCCGCTGTCCGCAGACAGACTAACCACTCGCCTTTGCACCGTTTTGGATAGAGTTGGAACCAGGGGCGTTGGAGGGCACTGTGAAACTTGGGCTTGTGGAGTGCCTGGTGGGAAGGGCTAAGAGAAGCTTGAACTTTTCCTGATAGGTTGAACGCCCTTTTTCGGTGGCCTTGTTTTCTTCTGGTCGGTCTCGAACGAGACATGTCTGTGGCTCTGGTTTCTCGTGGACACCATAATTATTACATGCACCGAGCACGCCGGCCGGGCTGAGAACAGTTGAACGGGCTTTCAGCTCGGCGCGAAGACTGACGTTGAGCAAAAAGGTATTCTGGAGCAAGACCAACGATATGTTCGAACACACAACGTTCCTTGTTCCTGTGTCCTGTGGAGTGGCGACAGTTCCCCCCTTGTCTTTCTTCCTCTCTTCAGCCCTGAGACATCTTACTTCCGTGCCCCGGAACAGTCAAGGAATGACACTATTCTTAGTGGACGGGTCTGAGGCACCGTGGAACTTCCCGATGGTTCTCAATAATAGATCTGCCTGTCGCTACTGGTAAAATGAAACAAACCCTTCACTGATTGTAAGGGTGTTCGGTTCAGAAAACTCACACCTTAGTGTTGGTGTTCTTACTTTGAGAGAAGCCTCGTCCCTTTTCTATCTTCTCCGTATTTGTATCCTGTTCCAGGGTTAGATGATTCTGCAAACAACACCCTTGCATTAATGATGCGTCGGCTCAATGATAGAGCGTAAGATAACAAGGGTGTGCGGTGACATAGAATAATACAAGTTTGGACGGATTTGGGTCAGCGCAAGCTTGCTATTCGCACCCAACGCATGATCACCTTTCGAAATCAACAACAGGAACATTATTGGCATGGAGGTAAAGCGCTAAGCCATGGTTTCTCAACTCTCTCGTTGTAATAACACGTAGTACCGACTGGTCATGTGAGTGGTTCAGCAACCAGGTCCAAAGCAGTCGAATCCATGTGTCTTTTGGTTCGCTGAAAAGGTTGTCTGTCTTGAAGTTGGAGCTCGATGTTGACTACATGAACTACGAATCGAAGCTATGGAGTGGTATAATATTATTAACTTTCATGAACGTCAGAAAAGGTAGGTGTGTGTGTGTGTGTGTGTGTGTGTAGAAAGCACCATCCGAATATCGAATCTCCCGTCGCAACTCCCCTCCCGCCATTAAAGCTTGGCTATCGCGCTGGTGCAGTCAGCCATGGTCCCCTTTTCGTTGCCAAAGAGGGACATTCTGTCCATCCTGTTGCCCGTGTTAGCCAGTAGTCCTCCGTCTGTCCGTCCGTCCGTCCGTCCGTCCGTCCGTCGGTGCGCAGCAGAAAGATCACTCACGACTTCTTGAAGCTCTTGCTCCATTTTTCCTGGTTCCCGATGAAGCCCTGAAACCACCGGCCGACGTTTTTCGCCCCCGAGGTCGCGATGCCGGCGTCCGAGGGGAAGACGAAGACGCCCGCTGGCGCGGTGCCTTTGGTGGCGAAGGCGTGCGTCTGCTTGTAATAGTTGACGTCCAGCTCTCCGGGTCTGTTTTTTTTCCGTCGCCCCCAAACGGCGAGGATCGTGTCAGCGAACCCCATTTGTCACTTTCGACGGTCCTTTCAATGGTTGAGGGGCAATTACTCACGTCGAGTCCTGCGACGCCCCCGCCTGCGTCGTGTTGACGAAGTTCTGCCTGGAAGTGCTATGGGCGCCGAGGAGCGCCGCGAGGGCCTCGGCATCGAAACCCTTGGCCTTGAACAGCGCCAACAGGTTCTCGGGGGTGTCAAAGGGGCTCGGCAAGCCGCCCCTCTTGGCCGAGTTCGTGTTGTCCTTCCGGCCGATGTAGGTCCTGACCTTGGGCCCGCCGGGACACAAGAAAACAGCAGCGTCTGGGACGCAAGAGAGAGAGAGAGAGAGAGAGAGAGAGAGAGAGTCAGTGACGAATTCTGCCAACAACCACCCGTGGGGGAAGGAGGAGAGGGGGGTCGAGAGCCGAGACTCACTTCCGGCGAAGACGATCATGTCCGCTTTGGTCGTCTTATGCTTCCCGGCCAGGTCGTTCAACACGCCCGCGATGTTCTGCAGGCCCCTGTTCTCCTGCCGGTCGAGCTCGACGTCCGGCGTGACGCCGACGATCAGGGATCCGTCGCAGCCGCCGCTGAGCCCCTGTGACGTGTCCCACGAGCCGCAGTCGTGGAAGAGGGCGCGGATGGCGCCCCTCGCGAGGGCGTTGCACTTCCCGCCTTCGAGGAACAGGCCGTTGAGGTCGGCGTTGACCCGCTTCCAGACGTCAGGGCAGGCCGGCCCGCGCGCTTCGAGGTCCCTGGCCAAAGAGAACGAAGAAGAAGGAGGGGCGGCAGTCTCGGGCTCAGGCAGCGCGATGGTGTCGGCGAGGGCCAAAAGGCCGGCAAGAACAAAACCAGTCGCACGCATGTCGGAAACGAATGTGATTATGAAGATACCGTGGGACGGGGGAGGGCAGATGAAGATGCTCGGCTAGCTTGTAGTTACTCATAATACAAGAGATCCGGGAACCATCGCTCTCATGTCTACGTGCTGCTTTTATAGTATTATCCAGACATCTCGCAGGCTCTTCCACGAAAGCCCGATCAATCCGGCACGTGAACACAACCTCTCATCTCCGAATCTGCAGGTCCGGCTGCCGGTCTCCAATAGCCTCATGCCGGCGCCGGTGATTGCCCATTGTCCCATCTTGGTTCCCTGAGTCGGGCTACGTCGCTGGCTAATGACATGCTGCCCTGGTGTGGCCGATATGCCTTGTCGGCTCGGGTGTTCCCAGTCCGGCGTAGGCCTCGGGAGATGTGGTGTGAACAATGTCCGATGTTGGATATTGAATGCTGGATGCTAGTGTAGACGATGCTTAGCGCCGTCGACGGAACAAGAGGGAAACGGACATCCACCACGCGTTGCAATACGGACCGGACCGGTACCGGACCGTCCATCGACACATTTGCTGGCTCCGTCGCCGCTGGCCAGAGGCGTTCCACGTGTGCTCACGTTCGTTCGACCGCACTCCGTTCTGCTAATACCACCGGGGCCAATGGAATGTGTGGCAAACGATCACCCATTCCCGCAACTGATGCAGAACGAGAGCCGCAGGAAAAGGCCCCAATGAGAACAGCAAAAAACCCGTCAGC
>NWBT01000048.1:5262408-5274283 GCA_003386485.1 Colletotrichum lentis
CTTGAGATATTTCCGCAGCCAACACGGAGCTTGACGCCGTCAGCACACGATCTCGTATACGGAATGCCTCCCGCATGTATCACGACATCGACTACGCTGGACCTTTATGGGCCCCAACCAACGGCCTCAAAAGCCCGCGCCGACAATGGGCCCCTCCCCCCTGGCTCTCCCGGACATCTGGGCCGGAGGTCTCCAGCGGCGGGATGCCACACCCGCCCAAGCTTGCAGCCCACGTGCCGACGCCACGAAAGAGGAACACCGAAGCCTTCATCGTCTGCAGTGTGCCTGCTGCGTGCTGCGTCATGTGCGATGCGCCCAGCCTCAGCCCCAGCCTCCGCTTGTTTATTGCATACTCCATGGGAGGGAAAGGTCCTTTGGCCAATGTCTGCAGGGTGGCAGAAGATCAGACGGCCGCAGCTGGCCAAGTCCGTCTAGATCCAGACCAGATCATAGAGGGTTGGGTACCGGTAATGCGATGCAGGAAGGGACAGCGCGGTCTGAAACCGCTTTTTCTCAACTTTGCCACTTTGTGATGACCATCACTATTTTGGAGATGATGTAGTAGATGATGTAGTCCAATTCGTTATGGGCTTTGCCACCTCAATCGCTCGGATATCATTAACTACACGAAAGGCAAAGTGTCGAGACGAGCGAACCAGACGTCGCCGCTACACGTAACGCTAACTGTCAATTTCCCAAACCATTCCTTGTGGCGTTCCGGGGTTCCACGCAGCTTTCATTCTTTCCCTCTTCGTTTTTCGCACCGCAGTTCTGTTGTGTCCTGTCATATCTTCTTCTTCTTCTTCTTCTTCTTCTTCGGAAGACTACATGTCCTTCATGAAGTCGTCGAATTCCGTCCTGGTCTTCAAATGCTTGGGTATCATCAGCTCCTCCAGGACGGAGGCAATACTAATCAGAGCGTCGAGCTGCTGCTGCTCGACAAGCATGTACACGTAGTGGTCGCGCACCATCTCATCGCTCCACTGACGATGGTCCGTAGGATTGGACACCAAGTTGCAGATCTGCATGAGACGCACCGTGAATCCGTCGAGCGTCTTCGGGTCTAGATTGCTGAACTCGGCGTGGGAGAGTAGCCCGATTTGGGCGCGGCCGAGGTCACTTTCTAGCCACTCGGAGCCGTTGTTAGTCAGGGCGAGAGAAACGGCATTGAAGGAAGACCCCAAGCGTCGCACAGTATCGGAAGCGCTCCCCGACGCAGTTGCGGGGAGGAAGTTCTGGCCGATTGCCAGAACTTCCACCGTCTTCTGCAGCTGGTCCTTCAACCGGTACATGGCATTCCGAATTTGGGAGAGGCTATCAGTGGGCCGGGGTGGAATGTTGCTCGCAAGCTTAGGGGACCTGTGTGCCTCGTCCATCTCCTCGGTGGGGAAAAGCATGTTCTGGGTCCGGTAGTCGTTGAAGTCGCTTCTTGTACGTTAGCATTGTCTTGGCCCTGGGAACCGTGTACCAGAGGAATGACTTGATACTTACACCTGTATAATAGGCAGGAAGTCGTTCATCTGCTTAATGTGCTTGTCCAGCGCATCGTCCAACTTGAGTAATGTCGATTGGACATTCTTGCCCTCCTCGGTGTTGGCAAAGGCTCGCCAAAGTCTGCTCTGCACGCGCAACATCTTGACAATGGTCCGCAGGGACGACAACCACAGGGACAGGCTGGGATCGAGCGGTATGTCTTTAGCCCCAAGAGGCTTCTCCCACTGGGTTGCATACTCGGCAAGGATGGGGCGGAGTTCAGTGATCTGAGCCATCAGGGCGTGGAAGCTGCTGGTGATACCAAGACACTTATTGAGGCCAGCAAGCAGCTTGTCGGTGAGCTTGAGAGTATCCGTGATGTATTCGTACAGTGAATCGAGTGCCTGGCTGATGCAGACAGGGTCCATCGAGGAGTCGTCTAGGTCGAGAGTCTCTCCCAGAGTACCTTCAGGTTTGCTCGTCGACTCTTCATCTTGTTGAACACTGGGGGCCCTGGTTAGGCGTCGTAGCATCCGAAACATGTCCTCCTGGTCTTCGTCGTTGTGTACGGACTCGCAGCTGCCCCGGGTCCCTTCGTGTGGATTAGGGGATGCGGGGAGTGAAGCGGATTGGTGTCGCAAGGGTCTTCCCAACCATTCGAGACGCTTTGAATAGCGATCGTGTAGGCCCATGCCAGCGGCAGTGGTGTGTCCACGAGATCCTCCAGCGTTGGTGGATGTCTCCATCTCTTCTGTGTCTCCATTTCTGGACGGGCGTATTGCCCAAGCTTTGCGTGCGCTGGTAGCCTTCCCAGGCTTTTCAGTTGGAAGAAGTTGACCGTAAACTTCAGTATGGGGACGAGCCAAGGGCTTGTATACACGGTCAGGGGCCTGCCCAATGACGACCGAGGTGGAGGACAGGGCTGTATCACGCGATGTGGAGGTCTCGCCAACGACCTCTGATGACGCGCGTTGTGTTCGGTCGGTCTGGGCAAGACTACTGGGTGTTTTGTTCGCTGCGGTCTCGGTGGAGCCGAGAGGAGCGCCGCGGGGCGCTGTAGAGGACGATGCGGCAGGAGCGGCGTCTTCCTCGTCATCGGACGATGACAGCGACAGGATGGAGAAGTTATCAGTAACCTCCTCCCAGTCGTCGAGGTCGAATTTGGCGGGGTTCTGGCGGGCGGCCATGTTGCTGTCGATATCGTCGTTACTCTATGGCCACTGCAGGGGACAGGTGTCAGGGGACAGGTGGACGTTTGTCGAGATGGGAAGCTGGAAAGATGGACGTCGACTAGGGAATTCGGTCCGAGAGTTCCTTTTCTTTCCTGCGAGAGAAGATGTCAGATCCGTCCTACCGGGGGGGGTGGAACGACGTGCAGGAATAACGGAACGAAAACAGTACCTTGCGTCCTCCTAGCCTGGTCTAAAGAGGGTATCTGGATAATCGAAACGAGAGAACTGCGATGTCTGCTGGCGATGAAGGGTCGATGTGTAGCTGCGGGCGGCGGCGAATAGTCAAGTAAGGGAGCTCCCGATGCGGCGAGGCAAAGGTGACGCGGAAGCGGTCGATGGAAGTATCGCCTGATCCGGGATTACGACTGGGGATGGGATTGGGGAGAGGCAGGGAAAAGAGGATGCAAGCAGAGAACCTCTGGTTGATGAGAGTGTGTGTGTGATGAATGAAAGAAATCCGGGCCTCAACAGGTTCTTGCTTGAGAGACACTTTCGTGCCTTATCTGGGTAGGTAAGTAGACATATTATGCCTTGGTCAGTCTCTATCTGCCTGGACCTCCTGAAGCTCTTCCACCTGTCACTGTCAGTGAGCTGATGCGGCGGGGGTTCAATTGACGGTTAGGTAGGTAGGTAGGTATACCTGCTCTCAGCCCCCCTCTGCCCCAGGGCCTTGTCACCCTGCAGATCCCACGCCCCACGACGGAGGCGGCTCCTGGCCCGTGCTCCACCTAGGTAAGGTAGCTAGCAAAAAGCAAAGCTGTTGGTTCTTATCGGGGGCTGTCTCGATAAGGATAACGATAAGCTACCGACACGGAGCTTGAATCCTTCCTTCCACTAAGAAAGAGCCTAGACTTAGAGCAGCCGTTTACGACGTTCTTTTATAATCCTGTTGCAAGCTAGGAACGCAGGGATGGGACTATTGGTATAGAGAAGTGCTTGTCTAAGGCTACGAATTGCTGCGGTAACCAGCTTGCAGATAAAGGTGGTAGGCAGAGCTTACTAATTGCCTTCATAAGCGCTCTGCGGTCACCAGCTACATTACACCAGCCACAGTGGCTGCGCAGGACCTCCTGCGACAAATCCTTCACACGACAAAACACACGATGAGTGTCAGATAATGCTTGAAGAAGCCGATACCGTGCTTCTTTTCATCATTCATCCGGCGCGTTAACTGATCTCGATCGTGATGCTACACCACGAGAGAAAACTACTGCCTCCATATCAATGACACCAGATATCCCGGAAACTAATCTTTGATGCCCTGACAATCCAGGGGTTCCCAACCAAAGATCCTTGGCCTTGTCGGCCTCCTGTTACCATCCAAACATGACCCAACATTATCAGACTGTCGCTGGTGTTCTCGTCCACTTGCAGGTCTGCCCCCAGTAAGCGCCATCACCCCGTCTCCAACCCATGCTCGGCGCTCTTTTTCTACGCACTCATGCTGCTGCTCTCGTTCTGCCCCTTTCCAAACCTCCTCCCAACCATGACGAGCTCGAGGCCGTTCTTGATGGGACGCTCGCCGCGCAGCAGCAAGCCGATCTCGCTCGGGTGGAACCAGTTCATCCACACCATGACGAGGAACATGAGCGTCGCGTCAAAGACGTACACGTACGCCTCGTGGGTCATGAGGTGGCCCTTGTTGCCCTCGAGGTACTCGATGACGCGGAAAACGCTGCGGACCCAGATCAGGACGCTGGTGACGTAGAGCGTCAGGAGGTAGTAGCGCCATCGGATATCTGGCTGGTGGGACTTGGCCGTCGGCACCAGCGTCATGCGCCGGTGGAAGAGTGCCGCCGTCACGATGAAGAACCCGAACACGGTGAGCTGCACGAAAAGACCGACGATGATGACGTTCTCGCCAATCTGCATCATGTTGTTGCCCTGGCCGGCGGCTGCCATCATGCCACCACCTGGATGTACGTCGTCAGCAACGCGGGGGAAGGGTGACAGGAAAGGTCCACGGGCGGGAGACGCATTCTACATACCACTCGATTGCAACAACAGAGACAGGACGTCGCCGGAAACGAAGACCTTTGTCAGCCAGCGTCTCCTGATCAAGGCGTGGCTCTCCCCGTCCGTCAGCTCGATGATGCGGCCGAGGATCATGTAGATGGAGGCCGCCATCAGCGCCGGGGCGATGAGCAGCAGGACATTCTGGATGATGTACGGGAGGAGGGTCCAGCATCCGGGGTGCTCCATGGTGTTCTTCGCCCGGCTGGCGTATCCGACGAACTCGCCTGTAGCATCATCCGCCGTCAGTCTACCGGCTTCGAGCGTCGACCCTGGGTTACGCTTTCAAACTTACACACGCCACCAATGACAAACGCCGTCATATACCACGTCTTGGTCCTGACCATCTGGACGGCGTGAAGGCCGGTAGTGAGCAAGAAGATGATGCAGAAGAAAATCGCCGCTGCCGTCGACGGCTCGAATCGGTAAAAGGACCAGGTGGCGTTGACATAGTCGGGGTTACACGGCCGCGCCATCGTTTTCGGTAACTATTCCAACGAATAGGCAAACGAGCGGATGTCGATACCGGGAGGTCGGGCACAGGCGGTGGTGGTCCACGTCGTTGGCGAATCGAAGCACGGCTTAATGAAGGCCCTATGCTACCGTCTCTTTCGGCTCCGGGGGTCTCTGTTTGTCGGTATTTGGATGGGGGGGATGAGGACGAGGAGATTCTACCCCCAAGGTAGAGGGCCACGTTATGCTTAAGTCCTTTTCAAGTCTTGCAGGCCTACTGTCTTTGATGGCAACGAGCTAACCCCCAACGCAGTCCACGTGTGGGCGGTGCATCGCGCAAGGGGGGAATGGGGATCAATCAGATCGAGGCCCTGCAACCCGTTCCGCTGCCCAAAACATGCCCATTCTTGCTAACAAAGGACAATTCTCGATGTTTTTGTCGCGCCGCCCCGCTGGCTAGAACCCGAGTATAACTGCGCCTTCCCCTGCGTCCCGAGTATTCGTTCGTCTCTAGGCGCTTTTTGGGGGGGAAGATATCGGATCCCGCACGTATTCCCGTATTGGTGGCTCAGTGATCCAATCGGAACCGCTGCAATACGGCTTGGCGTCTCCCTCCGGCCGCAGTACGTACCGTTCTGTCGGTACGTATCTCCATAGCGCGGGAGGGGCCCGGTGGGCCATGTCTGCCAAGCGCCGTAAGGTCCCGCTCTAGGCCGGAAACAACAGCCCCGCAATTGCGAGCATTCGCTTTCCGTCTCGTATCGGGGGCTCCGCAGCCTCCGCTTCAACGCTTCAACGCTTCATTTTCTTCGATGATTTAACGCTCGGGATGATTATTCCATTAGGCGAATCCGCGGCTATGCTTGGTATGAACCGGCCCATCCCCTCATTTCGCAGTCCAGCTTTCGTTCCCCTTTTTTATGAGACCGTACCCGCGTGTTCGTACTCCGTGCTGCCCTCTCCCTCATCCTCTCTCTCACTCGAACCTGATTCGCTCCAAAGAGACTCATCAGTCAGACGCCCTTGTCAAGTTGTCCGCCAAGATCTGTGTTGTGCCAGCAACGGAGATTTCTCCAACCGAAACCTTGGACGAACAACTCCATCTCCACCCCGCGGCTCATCCAATGGCAACTCGTCGCTCCCATACCAAGTCTCGCACCGGCTGCCGAGACTGCAAGCGGAGGAAAGTCAAGGTGAGTGACCGAGTGCCACCCGCCGTCCTCCGCTTGCGCGCGCCGAACCCGCGGGTGGGAATCGGGGGTGGGGGTCCGCGTTCGCTGGTCCGGCGGCACGAAACCCCCCCCCCCCACTTCTCTTCCCCCGGCCCGGTGCGGCGTGGAAGAACTCTCACTGACGGGCTGCGTCTCAGTGCGATGAAGCCTATCCCTCCTGCTTCAACTGCACCAGGCACGGTATCCCGTGCAGTCTGTCGTCCCCCCCCGAGGGCAACGTGTCATCCGGCGCTACTCCCCAACGCTCGTCCAACACGCCGTCGGCCGGCGGCCAGAGCCCGGAAGCGCCAAATCATTTTCTCGATGTCGTTTTCCATCGCAGCCGAGCCGTACCGCAGGTGCCGACCATCGAGCTCTGGGGCCACGGCCTGGAGCTGATGCACCACTACTCCCTACGCACCGCCAACACAATGTCCTTGAGCCCCGAGATACAGCACGTCTGGCGCGTCACCTTGCCCGAAATCGGGTACGACTGCCCCTTTGTCATGCACGGCATCCTCGCCATGGCCGCACTGCACAAGGCATACCTGCTGCCCCCCCGGCGAGACAGGTATCTCAACCTGGCGATATCCCATCAGAACGCCGGCCTCGAGGGGTTTCGCTCTGTGCTGCACACGCTGGACGACAGCACCTGGGAGTCCGTCTTCTGCTTCGCCTCCCTCACCCTGCTCCACGTTTCTTTCCACCCCGTGCGCAAGAGCACCGATCACGACGCCGAGCTCTTGCCGGACATCACGGCTCTCTTCGTCTTCGTGCGGGGCATAAGGGCCATCCTCGAGCCCTACAACGGCGGGCTCGCCCGGACGAGGCTCGGCCCCATGGCCCACGGTATCTGGGTCATTGATCCGGGCGATCCCCAGTACCAGTATGTTCCGCAAACAACAGTTTCTAATAATACGTCCGTGTCGACGCACGCCAAGGATGCTGACGACCGCTCAGGAACCCGTCTCTCCGCCACTCGCCGCTGCCCAAAGACACCTTTGACGCCCTGCGCCGCCTCGCCGCCTTCTTCGAGGAGACGCTCCCCGACGGCGCGCGCGTCGGGTACGCCACCGCCGTCCGGGAGCTCGAGAAATCCGTCCGCCTGATGGCGCACGCCGGCGCCAACCTCGAGGTCGGCATGGCCGTCTTCTGGCCGTACGTGATCTCGGACGCCGTCATGGCCGACATCCAGTCCATGAAGCCCTACGCCATGGTTCTCCTGTCGCACTTCGCCGTCCTGCTGCGCGCGATGGAGCCGACGTACTGGTACCTCCGCGGCTGGTCGGCGAGGCTGATGGCCGCCGTCGACCAGCAGCTGGCGGGCCGCCCGGCGCTTCTGGAGGCGGTGAGGTGGCCCAAGGAACAGATATCCGAGTTGTACGGTCAATGCTGAGTCGACTTGTGGTTCATTAGGGTAGTGTGGGATAACATAGCTTAGACCAAACTCGGGAGGTACGTATTGGGGCATAATCCGTTGCGCACGCCTACGATATCGACGAGACATGACCGTCAGTCCGTACTGCTTGTCCAGTATATGGCGTGTTTGCTGTCATGACGGTAAGCGCCTTGGACTGGGTTATTGATACCAAGTTGACATACGCGTACTGCCACATGAAATCAGGTGCTGTGTCGGGTATCTGCAAACCTTGGCTACACGCTGGCTTGACCTTGTCCCGAACTTCTCTCTGTAACTTTCAACGTAGATTAATTTGCTGCTAGCAGGATTCTTCGTTGAAAACATTTGGTGATGCCTAGCAGGTCAAGTATTGTTAAGCCCCTAGAATCGCTATTGCTAGGTAGTGTTATCCCGAACTTCTATGTTTCTTGTTTTACTCCCCCGAGTTGTGTCTTACGTCTTTGCTGCTTCGCTGAACTAAGTATGCTAGGCAGATCTTACTTTGATAAAAAAAAGTGGGCTTGAAGACAATAAGATGGATTCAAAGGGGACTTACGGTATCCAAAAGTAAGGGCAGGACTACTACGGTAGGCCAGTCTGAACAATCTGGGAAACAGCTTAAAGATCGAGGGTTTACATGCTCGTCAAAGTGGCCAAAGTCAAAATCGTCCGGCTCATGGACTTGAGCTCTAGTACGGGCTTTCTTCTTGTCGGCCTGTGGACTGTGTCTAACGATTCCCGTAGTCAGTCCATCCTCCGACAGGGAGGTCACATCTCTCACTTACCGAAGCCCCGAGGTCCATTTCGCGGCCAGTTCGCGACGGATTGGTGGTGGATTTTGATCTGCACTCAGTGCCATTGTACGCGCATGACGAGAAATGCCGAGCCTTGGCACTTGCTATCGCCGCCTCAACCAGACGAGGCTTACATGTGGGCGAACAGCATGGTGGAGAAGGGTGTTTCCGGCGGAGACACCCAGTTTCCTGTCGAGGTCCTCCACCCTGACCCTACCTACGTGTTGATTGAATGGCGGGGAGATCCTTGAAAGCGATCACTTCGAGCTCTAAACGTGGCTTCTGCTGGGCCGCTGGTGTGGAATGACTGGATGGGAGCTAGGTCACCACTGAAGCAGAATATAAACTTTCGACCCCCTCACACCATTGACCTTGGTTGTCCATCAATAGTAGAGAGTTATGATTACTGAAGATACGAGACTCAGTGCCTGCCTGAACATAGGAGCACTTCCGTCTTCCACAACGGTAGAGGTGGGTATTGGCCTATTTGCCGCTGTTTTCTCTTCTGTTTGAACTTTGTAGCCAGTCTTGACTGCCGGGTTCAGATCGGTTCTACATCAGTTGTAGCTGCGCTCTTACATCGACTGCGGCAAGGATTTCGCTGCGACGGATTGGGTCCTGCAATCCATGCGTTCGGGAGCAGATCTGCTATCCTCATATCCCCGCTGGTGAGGCGCAGCCCGTACGTATTAACCGATTTCCGTCCGTCGGGTTGAGAGCCGAGACGGAGACATGCTCAGGGTGCAAAGCACCGGGCCTGCCGCACCTAACACGGTACCAGTCAGAAAAGTGTTCTGCTCTGCACCATTCATCAAACACGGGCTGCCAGTTCCAGGGACAAAACCTGTTACCTGTGTGGAATTCACGGCGTGGATGAAACTATCGCGGGATCCGAACGACACCGTCGACACGAGCCACCAAGCACCAACAGCCGTTCCGTCATACAAACACTACTACACCAAAGCTTAAGCGGGCGGGCACCTACACAACCCGTTCCCAGATGGCAGAACCGGCCTGGCCATAATGACTTCATTGTGGACATTGCTGCATCGCAAAATGTGGAAACGGAATGGTAACGTGATCCGGTGCTGGCCCAGGTAGATACCGGTAGGCTTGGACAAACGGTTTCCGACGTACATGGCAAAACAAGCTGCAACGGTCGCAAAGGGGGCAAACGACTCGGAGGCAAGGGCGATCTTACGACGTCAGGATAGATTAGGCCGCGTCGCAAAGAAACAAGCGCCGCCGTATCCTCGCTGATTAATGCCTAATTCCGTCTGAAAAGCGAGAGCCGACGCTGTCGAACGTGGTCTTGGCCAATGACGACGAAGCCATGATGACGATCCACGTGCCTTTTGGAGCCTCGGACAGGGCCACCCACCACCCTGCGGCAACGCGTGGGAAACCGAAGACATGCTATGTGTAGACAAACGGTGGAATGACGTCAAGGTGGGTTTTGCATCTCGCCCAACCCTCCCATGAGTTCAGAGTCAGCGCGCGCCTACACGTGTATAGTTGTCAAGGTTCAATGAGGGACCGTCCACTCGGTAGGACGATCATGTCGGGATGGCGTTTCGGCGGGCCGATGGTACGCCGCTCGTGACGCATTCTGATGGGAGTACGTTCAATGGTGTCTTGCACGTTGCTTTTCACTCGCATCGGCTAAGCAAGACAAGACAGTCCAGGAATGGGTCCAGTATGAGAGACCAGAATTTGTGAAGAACGATGTACCGGCTTGGACAACAAGGTCCGCGGGGTTGTGAATTGCGAGAGTGCTCGAGTGTGCGGTGCGGACAACATTCCCGAACCATGTGGGCCGGCGTTGGACGATTGGAGAAGCGAGACGAGATACATTCAGAAGTGTGGCTGGTAGCGCCGGCAGCGGAAAAGGAACGCATCTTGGTGTGGCTGGTGCTGCAGAAAGGGTCCAAGGAATCCTGTTACTGTTGGTGCCAGACGGAGGACTGGGACTGACTCCTGGAGGGGCCAAGGGAGAATCATGGAAGAGGGTGGCCTTGACCTGTGCGGAAGCAAGATCTACTATGTAGATTAGTCGATACGCCACCCCTGTGCCTTTGGGTTTTCGTTCGCAAGCGGAAGGCCGAAAGCGCAAATGAGGTTGTCTTGTATAAGTGCATCGGACCGGGCTTGGAGAGTGCTGGAATGCAACGTACCCAGGCTAAAGGGGATGGTATTGATAAGGGAAGCTGACCTGGTCTTGGGGCAGCGAAATATAAGGTCATTATGAATCGCATGCAAAGGGGATGAGAGAGAGACAGAGGGCAGAGGGAAACCAAGCTGTTGGTAATCCAGACTCGGCCAGGGATCTCGTGTCATTGTAGGCGATGTACGGGATGCAATGACAGGCGTATTGCTCGCAAGTGGCAGACGATGGCCGAGGACACCCGTCAATAAACGATACAGTCAAATAGACGCGACGCAGACGCATCGGGCGTCGCCAGTTAAATGAAGGTGGCGTGTGTGGCTTGCGCATCGCAGCTTATGGTTCGCGGCGGGGGGTGCTTCTGTTTCGGCAAGTAGCGAGGGGCAAAAGGCGACATGATTGGTTGAGACGAAGCTGTGCTAGTGTAGAGCGAGTAGGCAGTGTATTCGTGAGTGTACAATGAATATTTTGGCCGCAAATGTGAGCTAGGGGAGGCATTTCGACGCAAAACTGGATGGGTGATGAATGGTGGATGGTGGGTGGATGCATGGGCAGAAGAGAGAGAGAGAAGAGGCATGAATCATGAGCCCTGGCCGGTGGGCTGCGCCATTGCTTCCGAAGGCCTCAGACAAAAACAAGGACCCCACAAGTCCCGTCCAATGATGCGCCTGCTACTAGCAGCGTCATCCCTGTCGCACAGCGGGTATGACGAAGCGACCGACGTCATGATGGAGAGCCCCGCCATCCAAACGAGTGGAACACGCTCCGATCCTGGATGAGCTTACGGATACAGAGTCATAATAGGAAGCAGCTGGGCCCTGGTCGTGGCTCCCTGTTTTTTTCCCAGGCACGAATGCTCCGAGCTGCAAATAACCAACAGAGAGCAATGATGAAAATGGGAGAAAGCATGTTTTGCTCTTTTTCGGGAGTCGACTCCTTCGGGCATCAGTGATCACCAAGCATGTCATGTCCACGTGCATGATCACCCCTAAGACAGACCCAAAAAGCAAAAGGCCGACGATTGGCGCCACAAATGCCCCCCGAGCGTCGCTTCCTTGGCATCATGGTAGCGGCATCCACGGCCAAAACACAACATGGCACATCAGACCGATGACAATGGGGGGGGGGGGGGGGGG
>NWBT01000048.1:5285405-5299593 GCA_003386485.1 Colletotrichum lentis
CCACACACACACACAATGCATGATGGGGGTTTCATCCGTGCATGCGCTACTATCCCGCGCCGGGTTGGGACGACCAGAGGGGGGGGGGTGTTAAGAGGTACAGACGCACCACGCCCGCAGGTCGCCAACGATAGGTGGAACCGGCGCCGCCAACTGACTGGTCTTGCTGACATGGGCGTGGTGTTTTTTTGTTGGCTGGTGGTGTTGGCTGTGTGGGTAGGGGGGGGGGAGCTGAAGCTGTAATCGGAGGCTTCTGCAATTCGCGGGGGAGGAGGAGTTTATGGGCCGCGGATGGCCTGTCGGTATGGGATTTGTGGTTTAGTCTGGTGTTTAATTACCGGCTGAGTAATCTAACGGTGTGGGCTAAAGGGCTGACTTGTTTTATCGACGCCGAAGTCCCTCCCTTTTCGAGGGCCTCGAGGCCCAGGGCTTTTGGGATCTGGAGCAGCGGAAGAGTCCAAGTACCGGGGCGCAGGACAATATCTGTCCCCCCCCTACGTCTGTTTGTGAGCGAAAGCAGATGCAGAAAGACGGACGAGGAAATCACTGTACTATATCCGGCGAATCTTGAGTGCGTATCGATACTTCTTGGGGGCGGGGATGTCACGAACACGCCGTCCAGGTTAGCTGGAGTCACGCATTGCACACTGGTTGTTAAATCTTGCTGTATTAATTACTGCAGCGTCGGGTGCTTCATAAATACACGCCTATTACGGTCTTCTCTGGCTGTGGCCATCATCGACTTAATTACCCAAATCTCTGCCTATACCTGTCGATGACTTCTTAACCCTGCACCGTAGCATTCCACCCGTTAGACCCAGGGTTTCGACGTTTCGTAACCAGATTTTCCTCCCAGGATTCTCTTCAAAGGACTACTTGCTCGCCATGCTCTTGGCAGGTTCGCCTCCTGTTCCAGTCAGACGCAGAGGGAATTGGCCACATTGACCTGACCCGGGTCGACGGCTCAACCTACCTAGTTCACACGATGATGCGCGTGATCTTATCCTCCCAGGAGACTACTCGATTATTTCAGCGGTCATTGTAATATGGCAAAAAGATGACATCTGTCAACTACAGCTGATCAGGGCAGAGAGGGAACATCAAAACACTCAAAGGTGAGGGGGAAGGGCTCGTTAATCCCACGAACAAACCGTCGTCGGCTCGGCAACATAGACTTTGGTGCTCTCCCGGGGGTAGAGCCTGCGGCCCTCCGCGGAGCTGTCAAAATCCGGCCATCGTCCCAACCTCGACATCGCCGGCAGGGAAGATGCCCGTAGCCGCTCGCGCGGACAATACTCGCCAAGACGGGGGAGACCATGACAGCGGGGTCAGGCTGATAATCCAACGTCAGAATCTGTCCTTGCGTCCCTGATTCGGGCCAGAGAGTTACGGGTGATTGGGAAAACCCCGAATCGCATGACAAAAGCCAGGAAAAGATGCCTAAATTCGAGCAGAGTTGTCGGCTGTGGTGCGACTTCACCCGGGGGGGTTTACGCGTGTGCGCTGTACGTGACATGTCGCCGTCCGAACACGCCAGCTCGCATCGCATAGGTCACCGATAGGCGGTCGGATATGCAGATCTCCCCTCCTCGAACCGTCGACGCGGCGGACTTGGGGCACTTTCCGAATCTAACCCGGGTAAAGGGGGTGCCGAGCACCAAAGTGTGATTGACTTTCCGACGGCACGGCACGGCTGGGGGTTCGCCCATGCCGTTTATCAGGCGTCGAAGGTATCATCCGCCGCAAGGTGGCACCACGGTCTGACGGGCGCGCGGTGACGCATCAGAGGTGTGTCAGACGTGACTCTTTGCCGTCGTGCGAAGGGTGTCGGCGGCAGAAGGCAAGGGAGACGACATGTCGCCGAGCCACGGATGCTCGGCCGGTCTCCACGCGGGAAGAGTGTCCAGTTCAACGGTGGACATATGGAGGGACCAAGGCTTTCGCAGAGGTCGTTGTTGAGGACCAAAGCACTCGCTGGAGGGAGATTGACGCACCAAGGGCCAAGGAAACGATACCATGTCGGTTTACTGTCGATCCTGAACCGAGTCTTCCCCTTCGAATCCCTTCAATCTCATGACTTCATCACTTGAATTGGTCCAGAGAACTAAGCCTGCCTCTTTCCCACAACAGGCCAGGAATTCAATACAAGTAAACTCATCCTGGTGATGATGACGGGGTTTCCTTTTCTAACAACTGCCCCCCGGACGTCTTGGCTTGGCCACCTCCTTCTTGTCCTTTGCCTTGAAGAACAACCTGGAATCTATGGAAGGTAACTAGCACAGATTTTCATGATCATATGAGTTATCTTTCGCTCAGGTTGATTATCAGATGAGTGTTGAACATTAGACTATAGAAAGAAAAGAAGAGGTTCAAAAATCAAATTGGACATGAGGACTCAGACCAACTAGCGTGGAAGTCTTACGATTCCAGTAGGAAGGGGAGTTTGGCTTCGTTATAACACCATGTCGAATCTCGAGGTCAGCAACTTTTCTCAGCCTTTCTGTTCAGACTGCCTTCCATGCCATGACGGTTGATCAAGAATGGCTGATTCGCCTGAATGGACAGCTAGCTCTGTGTCCCTCAAAAAAACCGGGTGCTGTGATAAAACCATGCCATTTAAACGAAACATCGAATGAACAAGGGACCATTCGGCATTCAAACGACATATTGAACCTTTTTATATCTGGTTACGAGTCTTTTCTTTTGTCGCTGGCTGGGCGGAACATGATGACCCCATTTCACTGGCATCAATGTTCATGTGAACCTTGCTTCGATATCGACTCCCCCCCTCAGTTCCAACCCTGAGGTTTGAGAAGATGCAGCAGTGAACGATCCGCTGGTCTCAGGATACCCGACTCCTGTCGAAACAGTGGTCTCGGGCGTCAGAGTCAAAGTTTGGGGGCTGGTAACGAGCGATGGTGCAACCGAGGCCAAACTGCCACGCCGCGTAGCTCTGGCGGGTGCAACAGAACCAAAGAGAGACACGGCCGATCTCGGCGTCATTGCCCTAGAGGTTGCCTTCAAGAGTCGCTTCTCCTCACGCTTTGCCTTCTTTTGCTTGTTTTGTAGCCCAATAACCTGATCGTTGCTTGCGCCGTCTTGCCTTGCAGCCGTCTCCAATTTACTGAGCTCGCCTGTGGGCGAAGACTACCAGTTAGCAGCAGATACAATAATGGTTCTGGAAGAGTAATTACCAGAATTGAAGATGTGCCTGACCACCGGGAGAACGGGTTCGGGAGGAAACCTCTCTTGGGCCATGTCCTCGATAACCCACTTGCTGCCGAGCAAGACGTTGACCGGCAGTTCTCCGTTGTGCACCAGAAACTCTGTGGTCCTCGTTCGCGCCTGGTTTTCGGAATACCACGTGACTGAGGTAACTCCAAGTGGCTCGAAAGGAAGAGCCTCTTTTCCCGCGCCGATGAACTGACCAAGATTTTCTTCTGCGTGAAACGATATAGCAGCTCTGGAAAGGAGCTGGGCACTGATCCAGTTAGGCCTACTGCCCGTGTCCAACTTGACGCGCGTCTCGAGAGGGTCAGAATCCTGAACCACGATGAAAAACGGAAACGTCATGCGATCTCGGTCAAACTGGTCGTGGTTTCTCATCTTCACGTGAACGATGGCCCGAACCTCGTCAAGCTTTCTCTGTCTTTCAATCGATGACCATTCGGGATGGTCCTCCTCCATCTTCTCCAGGGTTGCGGCAAGCTCACTGTCAAGGTTTGCGCCCGCTTCCGTGTGTTGTTTGATTGACCGAACTGTTTCCCACGTCTCCATTCTCTCTCTCGACGATTCTCCAAGCATTTCGAAAATGGTAACAAGTTGCTGCTGTATCCTCTTCGAAGCTTTACTGATGTTCTTCTTTCAGTCTTCTTTGCGCTCACATATGGATCCAGAATTGACTCACAACTGAGCTAGATCTCGTAAACGATCCACCAGACGCTCAATCCTTCCGGCCAGCTGAATCATGTTCTCGGTATGCTTACCCCTTAGGCCACTTGTGATCGTTCTTGGCTTGGGGAATTCACGAAGCAGCGAGTGAATCTCCCGGATCTCATCACGAAGGAAATCTCGGTAATACTCATCCGAGGTCTGGCCTTTGGAAGGCTCATCGAGGCCAGCCTCTGAAAGCCATAACGGCACAAGAAGATTTGAACGGCTGATTCTATGCGACACAGACTTTAGTTCTGCTGAATTAGGATAAAGGTTGGTTATCGATTGCTTGAATTCGTGCCGCCAGAGATCGACGACCGCCAATATTGATGCCGCCAATCCCACTGCTTCCATTTTGGGAACAGGTAGAGAGGGTCAAGTTCAACTTGTGGCCAAATTTGATGACAAGATCGGACGAGTCTACCTGATGGTTTTGATTTTGTTACGATTCTCGCAGAAAAGGCCTTGAATCACTCACCCCGCACCGGGAGTTGGGCTTATCCCACGTGATATCTTACCTGCGTCAACGCTGTGCGACGTACATTTTGCCATATTAATAACTAATACGCATTCTGCCTTGTTTGACGTCAGAGGAGGGGTATGAAAGGCAAACAACCCCCAAAGATTTCTCTTCATGAATGCTTTGCTTATTTCATCTTTCTAAACTGGTGCCGATCCGGTCTCAGCTGAGATACCCGAGGGCGCAATTTCATACTCGGGACCAAGCCCTACAGTTTCAATGTCAATATGCCGCTCCTCACTACTCCAGATGACGAAGGCTACGGAAAGCTCGCCAAACTGTTCGCTGAAGCCCAGGAGATTGCCATCTTCCGTAAATTCGATCACCTGAACATGTTGAATCTCTTGCGACTCCAGGCAGAGATTCACGAGCTAGAAGAGGATTTGAGAGAGATACGAGCCGAAGACAGAGACTCGAATGACATGAATCGGAGATCATACGGGCTCAACTTCCGTGTTATGAGAGAAAACGCTGAAGACGGAGACTCCGAGCAGTTGGAAATTCTTGAGAAAATTGGCCTAAGGCTCAATGAGTACAGTACGTGGAACCTCACGTCACCCTTTTTCCCATTCGGCCCTATGTGCATTATGATTGACCTCATTTAATGTTTCCAGATCAAGCGTTGCAGAATGTTGCGTTCCTATACAAGGCGTCCCAACCGTCAGATGCCGAGATAGACTTCTTGAGGATATGGCTAGTGAGAGACAAAATGGGAGATCGGTTTCTCAGAAATGCTGGAGTCGAAGCTACAGTATGGGATGACAGGTACCGGGCCGACCTACTCACTATTGGAGGATCTTCGGGATCCTCAGACAGGCTCAGCCGGTTGATGAATGGGAGATTGTTAAACTGGTACCATTTCGCCATCGGGCGTTTCACCAAAGTGAGTGTCCATTGTGAACCATTATGAGTTGGAATCATACGCAGCCCAGCATCCAAATCCCTTGTGCTAAAAAGCTGACAGTTTACCAGTCTGGCAAGAGGACCAATGACGACATGATCCGGGACTACGACTCAAGGAAGATTCAGCGGTTCAGCGATGTCGTTGTGGGAGCCTTGTCAGCTTCGATCCCAACTGTTGCGATTTTAGTTCTGTACTTTGTTCACAACATGACGTATCGGATCGGCCTCGTCATCGTTTTCACTTTCATCTTCTCAGTGGCCTTCTCCACGATAACCGGGGCCAAGAAGGCCGAGGTCTTTGCTGCAACAGCGGCCTTCGCCGCAGTGGAGGTGGTGTACATCGGAAGCGTGGCTTCAAACGACACGGTCTGCGTCTGCTCGTCTAGTCAAACCTAGAGATCTGGTAGCGAGATCCTTTCTCAGCCAAGAGGCAGGACTGCACGGCTGATATCATGGCCAACGAAATGGGGTGGGGGGGGAACGATTGATGCATCCAACAACGTGTAAAAAGATGAACCGCCTTCGTTAGTCAATGAGAATACTTAAACGGTTGCGATATACTATTACGAGTGAGTGTAGTAATAACACTCATTAACATGGAGTCAATATGCATAATTCAGCTATCAAAGATAGAATAAAGCAGCCCGGCTTAGCGAAGTTTGCATAGCTGCTTCAATTACCTGCTGAAGGGTTTATCTCACGTGTTAAGTTCTGCAGAGCCTCAAACAGCCTGGAAGAGGCCCGCTAAGGGCCAGTTGAACAGATAGAAGCAGCTGGTCGCACGCGTGAGGACAGAAACACACGCACTTGACCCTAAAGGTTCTGATTTGCCAGGGGATGATGGTTAGAAATCCGCGAATGGCAGACAAGAGTCCACCACTCGTGACCGTGTACGGGATCGATAATTACCGAAAGATCCAAAATCCAGGGGATTCTCGCCGTGCGTTGCCCCGAGTCTCGAACGCCGTGTGGCCGGGACACGCACCGGCCGGCCCACGGCCCGCTGCCCGCCTCGCAGTAACCTCCTCAGTCCCCCGACAGCCGAGCCGGAATCGGGTGTGTCGGGGTGATGGAAAAGAGAGAAAAGAACGGCTTCTAATTAGCAGCGGCAGCCTGAAACAAAACCCGCTAGGTGTGTGGCGCGGCGTGGGTGGGCAGAACCAGGGCTGAATGCGCATCGGCGGAGTTGAGCGCAACGCAAATGGCTGTGAGAGGCTCAACTAGACATGGCGGTGAGCTGTCTCCCACTCACCGCACACGGGGCTCGCATCCTTCTCATTCGGCCAAACCGCTTGTCGCCTGCGGTTCGAAACTATCCACTTAGTCACACTTGGGCACAACGGCATCTGGCGATGTCTGCCCAAAGCAAAAAACAAGCACCCTTCATAACACTACCACAAAGGAGCATCCCAGGTGCACAGCAACCGTGAGACCGCCCTCGACAACAAGAAACAAAGTTCGCTGCATCTATCCCACACGAAGCAAAACCCACGACGATAATGACAAGTCCCCACCTCAAGACACTCATAACCAACGTCCCGAGCGAGTACGCCACCTCGGCCAGGGTGCGGCAGTGGCTGCTCGAGCACCTCCAGAACCGCCACGTCCAACTAAAAGACGGCCCCAAAGCCTTCGTCTGTCAGTGGAATGGCGCCGAGCTTCACTCGCTGCACCCGAACCACATCTTCGGCTCCCTCATCTCCCAGGGCGTCGCCTCAGAAACGGCTCACCATGTCGTGGGTGACATAATGGAGTGTCTCCAGGTAAGACACGGCTCCAACTACGTCAAGGACTCAAGACCTTCCTCGTTCAGGCTCTGTGCTGACGGAACCCCTTCAAGGATTATCGGAATAGACGCGCGGCCTGCGTGGCTGCCGGCCAAGTATGGTTTCCCGACCCGGAGCCGGAGTCGCAGCCGAGTCCGAAACAGAGCCCCAGCCAGGAGCAGCGCCAGCGCCTACTCCGCGAAGATTGCGAGGCAGTCTTGGAGCCGCCCGAGTCTTCTCAGAGCTGGTATTCCTCAATTACCAATGCCAAGGGCGGTTTCCTCGCTGCTGGGCTCTCTCTTGCTGTTGGACTCGGTGTCATGACGTGGTGGTTGGTCAGCCCGCCGTCTCGGGAGGAGGTGGACAAATAGTGTCCGCAACTGCTCGAGGCCTGATGATGAGGGAATAACCGAAAACACTCTCTTCGTTTCCAGAACTACGGGTGTTTGTTGGAATACATCACCGTCCCTTTTAACTTGAAGAGAGTAAAGGAAGCAAATGAGAGATATTAGTGTAGACGACACGGATGGATCGATGTGTGACGCTACCGAACGAGATACATTTGCAATACGTCAATCAACATGAACCCAACCAGTTTGAACAAAATCATCAACATAACTTGGGCAGTCAAGTCCCTATGCATCAGCCGCAAGCCGTTCTAGGCTTGTGTCCCCTACTCGCGCCTGGCTGGTTCTTGAGTTGTCCCAAGACGGCTCGCTTCTTGGGGTATGAAAAACAGGACGAGGGGCAAGGAAAAAAAAACAAGAAGGATAAAAACGAATTATCGAGAACTCAGAATTGCAGTCCTGGGAGTCTTATCGTTTCTTTCATGAAAAAGAAAGCTGCTCCCTGGTCGATGCTTTTCATCACTGTTCTCCCAATGTGACTTGGTCGTCGTGGTGTTCTCTCCGGGGAAGGAGTTGACGTTCCGAGGATTGGCATCACCCGACTTTCCTTGAAAAATCACCAACTCTGCTTGCCGGCAAGAACCAGCCCAACCCTGCTTCTCTCATCACGCGGCCATAAGCGTCACCTTTTCCCTCTGCAGATAGGACATGGCTATATCATGTCAGTATTTGTCGGGAGATTCCAACACAGTGGGATACAGCCCCAGTGATGACACAGTGTACAAAGCTTAGCTTTCAGATGCTAACAACATCAAAGAGTCTGAGGGGCGCTTGACTCTATATACGTGGGCGTGGCATTCTTTTTGTATTTTTCGTGCTTTTTTGAGTTTTGTATAGTTTTCCATTTTTCCTGCTATCAGGGTGCACAAAGTGTCAAACCCTCCTCCATGTTTTAGGTTCCAATTTCATTACCTTATAATACGGAACCATGTCCTGGTTTGGGGGCAAAATGGAGATATCACCAGGGTTCTTGGACGTGATCGAACCCGAACCGCTGGGATCAACAGGATGTCGGTACAAAAACCACTCCGTCACGAAACCTTGCACGGTGGCATCCATTCAAGAAGTAGCAAGAAATTGGGAAGAAGCTGGGACGTTTGCTCTTGCTGGTCTTGAGATTGGGTTGGTCATCGTAGGCTTGGAGGAGAAGGAGGAGCTGTGAAGACACTCGACTCGCTGGTTCCTCCCAACCCACACAGCATTTCTCACCTGACTGACTCTGCTGACGTCAGGTGGTACCCAGCCATCCCAGGAACCAACACTTTTAACCAAGTAAGTGCCTTGCTTGAACTGTGAGATTCCACTTGAGATGTCAAGAAGGCCTGCTGCAAGGTTTTCGACGACCTTGGTGCTGGGTTCCATGAAGCAATCGCCGAGCGACTCACCTTCCCAACGACCTTGGGAGTAAGTTTTGTAAGACCCAGATTTGTTGGAAGAAAAATAGAAGCGGCCTGTGTAGTTTGCTGTATGTATCTAACTCAGAAGACTAATCAACAAAGACGAGGTCAGTCAGTGCCCACCAATCGGGCAAATGCGGACTCAAAACATCGTCCTTCCAGCCTTCACCTTGCTTTTGGAAACTCAGCCCAACATCTTCGAAGCCCACAACCGTATCCGTGAGCATCCACTCGCACTCAGGGCCGGCCGATATGGAGATGGTGACTGGAAGTTTCTCCTCCAGTTTGTGATCCGGGGGGGAAGAAGATCGCTCGCCGATAGTAATGCTGAGGTCCAGACAGCCATGTAACAAGACTGCACGATATCGCATCTAGACTTTGTTGCTTCATGGATGTCTTGTGAGAAACTACATGGCAACATCGCTAACGCTACTTGGCCAATAAGACGTGACGCTCAGGGAAAAGCTATCGAGTTCAGAAACGGCCACTCAATGGGCCCCTGTGATGTAGCAGCTACACCTCGTATATCCTGTGACGGCAACTTACGACTCAAAATGGATGTGGCGTCTTCTTTAGCCAAATGTCAATAGCCAAGCGGAGGCATATCTTTGGACCCCCCCCCCTCCCCCCCCCGGCATGCATGCAATATTGGGACGATGCCGCGTGCGACTGCAAAGGCATGAGTAAAGGTCACATCAAACCACCGCCCGCGTCGCACACGGCAGGACACTCTCGGCCACTCGAACGAGGACGAAAATATAAAGAGGACCTATTAGATGCTTACCTGCCGAAGTATGGTCACTGTCTGCATGGTGCTTACACACACCGTTTGGCCAGCCCCGACCAACGTACGAGAACACTATAGCCTGCATTGGCTGTCAGGCATTCCTTCATTCCCCTAGTGTTTGATAGGTTCGCCGCTTGGTTCTAGACTATTCATGGAGGCATGGCTGTTTGTTCCAGTCTGGCTTCAGAACGTGGCTGGTTACACCAGACATTCGCTGCATATGCAATGCCATCATCACTTTCACGACAGTTATTCAGGTTGTCGAATTTTCCCCACGATGTTTTCACCATAAGACGACTGATTTCCCCTTTGTACTCCTTTTTTTCTTTTCTTTTTTTCCTTCTTGGAATGCGGTTGTCTACTATTGTTCAAATTGACGCGAGGCAGGAAATCGCCAACGCAAGAAAGCGTCACTCTGACGGCGTAGTCCTTTTTGAGACCAACATGACTTCTTCCAGCTTTCTAACCCTCGGCGTCCTCGTACTCTTGTTCACTCTGGCTCTTGCTGGCCCGTACCCGAGAGACAGAGTCGATCGGCTGCAAGATGCCGGCATGAGGAAGCTCAAGGCGCATCTGGCTCGCCATCCGCCGAAATCTCGTTGCACGCTCAAGAACGCCGTCAAGCGAAAGGAGTGGTAAGCTCTCACCAAACTGAAGCGCCGAGGTAGCAGGAACCGTAATACTCATGAATGACACATGAACCCAGGTCTTCACTCACGCTCGACGAGCGACGTGGTTACATCTCGGCTGTGAAGTGTCTCGCGTCGAAGCCGCCGAAATCCTCACCGTCAATCGTCCCCGGCGCAAGAAGTCGTTACGACGATTTCGTAGCCGCCCACATCCAGCAAACCATGAGCATCCACGCAACTGTTAGACCCCCGCAATGCCTAGGTAAAAAGATGATGTTTGCTGACCGTCTACAGGCCAACTTCTTGTCCTGGCATAGATACTACGTCTGGGCGTACGAGAAAGCACTGAGGGAAGAGTGCGGGTACAAGGGTTACCAACCGGTCCGTCTCACCATTCGAGTAATAACGCCCCCGTGAACAGAGTTGACATCGGCTTGCAGTATGAACATTGGCCATACTATGCCTCCGATCCCCTGAGTTCTCCCGTTTTCAACGGCAATGAGACAAGCATGTCCGGCGACGGATCATATGTCCCTCATCCCGGAGTCCCATTCGGCACCCTGACCATCCAGCCAGCCAACGGGGGAGGCTGCATCATGAGCGGACCGTTCAAAGAGTGGGTGCTTTCCAAAGAGTCGAGACGGTTTCAGCAGCTTACAAATTCAATCAGCTTCAAGACGAACCTTGGTCCAGTAGCCCCGGTCCTCACCGACGTCCCGCCCAACCCACGTCAAGACGGGCTGGGATACAACCCCCGCTGCCTCCGTCGCGACATCAACCCCAACTCGTCCAAGTTCACGAGCGAGGCTCACACCTACGACCTCATCACCCAGAACCCGGACATCTACTGGTTCCAGACCGTGATGCAGGGCGAGATGGAAAAGGGGCAACCCGGCGTCCACGGGGGCGGGCATTTCACCATCTCCGGTGACCCTGGCGGCGTAAGTTCATGACTTCTGAAACGCGGGGACGGACGGCCTTTACAAATTTGAGGATTATACGACGGGGGGACTCTGATATTGACGACTGCCCGTCTTTCCAGGACTTTTACAATTCCCCTGCCGACCCGGCCTTCTTCCTCCACCACGCCATGGTTGACCGCACCTGGTGGATCTGGCAGATGCAGGACCTCAACGCGCGCTTGAGGGCGGTGTCCGGGACGATTGGGCCGATGGGCGTCGGGGTGAACGGCACGCTCGACGATGACGTCGACCTGTCAGTGAATGCTCCGAAGGTCAAGCTGGGTGACTTGCTCGACACGATGGACGGCCCTTTCTGTTACATCTATGTGTGAGAGAGTACCCCGGCGCTTTGCCGGTGGGTGCAATGAGACGTTCTATAACCGTTGTTTGTACTTGTTTCCATATTCCCAATGCTTCTTGTCACTCATTTTTGGGGTATATACACCGCAATTACGCAGCACGCGCATTATCACCATCTTTGTCAAAGGGAGTAGGAGAGCAAAAGAGACAATTGCCATGCCGCGTTAGATATTTTCTGTCCTCTTCGCAGACTGCTTACGTAAAATGAAGGCATCAAACATCAAGTTGTAGGCGCGAAAAGAGTACCGTCACATTTTGTCTGATAGGTTAGTTGTTGCTGTCTCATTTTGTAGATCGCAAACTAAAGAACAATCGGGATTCAAACTGGCTATCGGGTCGGGCTTCATTGCGGTTGTGATTCGAGTAATCATATCAGTAATAGTGAGGATGAGGCCAACATATGGTGTCCAGGAACCAGTGAATATGGAGGAACTCGTCATCATACTTGCTGGGTCTAGTACAGTGACGAATACTCCTTGGGCTTCTTATCAAGACTATCTTTATCAACTAATGTAAGTAGCTGAGGGCGGTCTCATCGGCCAAGACAATTTCCATTAGCGAGGTGGCAAGAAGCGATTGTTAACTACATTTGAGCATAGGAAGCCTGGAACTGGACTCGCGTCTCCGTCGACGGAGACATCTTGGCTTGCAGCGGCGTCAGGTCCATGGTTATCAAACTGGCGGACCGAAGGAGTGCCCAGTCTCGGACCGTGGACATACCTCGCAGGTCACAATTGGCGACGGAGAAACAGCACTGCCTGAATATACCATTTGTCGACGGATGTGTGACGGAGTTGCCTCGGTGTTGGTATGTGTAAGAGAAGATCGAGGCATTGTACGGATAAGAGGCCTCCACAGGTGTCCCTTGGCGGATAAGACTCGATGACCGCACCAATGCCGCCTAATAATGATAGAACGCGCGGTTTCAGATGGGAGATTCTTCAAATGGAACATATTGATTGCCACTCAAAGTTGCCATTGTCTTGAGACCAATTGCAAGTAGGGAAACCTATTTCAGGTCTCGATATTGTTACACATGTCCTCACTTTGTGCTCATAACTTGTACAAGACGGGAAGCTCTTGAACCCCTTCCCCCCGCGTCAAACGCTGCTTACCACCAGAGACCAGTCTGACAGATGCACCAAGTGATCGTTGAACCGGATTAAAGGTTTTTGTTGGCACCGGAGAAAGTGTTCCGCAACTACCTTATCCGCAGCCATGGCTCTCTGGGCGATTGATTTGGACATAATACCGAAGCCAGTTCGTACTGCACAACACAGGGGAACTGTTGGAAGTTTGTCGTGGATTTGTCGCAAGCCTTTCCAACTCCCCCACGTGAGATTGGACTTGGGTTCGGGGCGGTTTTGGAAGAAGAAGGGAGTGTGGGGTACGGATAATACAGCATTCGTGCTCTTCTGTATCCGTGACGTTGGTGCCCATGATGGGGCGGATGCCCGTTCTGCCCCCCTCGGAGACATGCCTTGGTTTGATATTGAGAGATTGGCGGGCGAGAGTGAGCAAAGGGGAACAATCGACGTGCTGGGCAAAGGTTTGATCGACCATGACGTTCCTCGGTCAGGAACCCGCGGCCGTCTGAGACGATGCGTCTGTGAGCGAGACAGTAATATCCGTACGCACTAATAGTCCCAACCAAGGAGGCTTGGTTTCGCCGTCGACCATGTCTCTGCACACGCGCCTCCCGGCCAGCGGAAAAGTGCCAACGGCGAATGAATCTCTACCAGCCCCGGTTGATGAAGCTTGCCCCATCCTCATTCACTTAAGCTGCATCCTAGAAGCATCCGAATAGGAGCCAAGACGGGGCACAACATCCCACGGTGAGAGAGAGAGAGAGAGAGAGAGAGAGAGAGAGAGAGAGAGAGAGAGAGAGGGAGAGAGAGAGAGAAGCGAAGGAACGCTCAGAGAAGGGGATAGCGTGAACCCGGCCGATTCGGCTCGAGCCAACCCGTCATACCCAGTCAACTGTTTCCCGGGTCATATCGCAGCGAAGAAGAAGAGAACACGGGGGGGGAACGGCAACGCCAGAAGTAACCTGACCTCGAGCCGCCAAGCGCGAAGCGCCGAGCCTCACCAAGAAGCGCCCGGCGTGAGGTGGCCCCCAGCGTCAGCCAGCAACCCCTGTCGGCCAAGGAGCCCCAAGAACATGATAACGACACCAAGAGGCGAAAGGGAAGTCAGTCCTAGGACCATGTCTGTCCAAGGCGATTCTTCCTTGGCGGTCTTCACGGCGGGAGTCTCGCGAGTCTGTCCCAGTGCGTGCCAGCCACTTCTCCTCGCCCCCTTCTCACCACCTCCACACCCTCTCTCTCCATCTCACGGCGGAAAACCACGGTTCGCTTCCTCCCGCTTGGCGCCGAGGCCGCGGTGACACCGCCGCGAAATACGGGCCCCCCCTCCGCCGAGAGTCTGAGGGGCGGGCCTGGACAAGCGTACGTAGTAAGTAATGTACGGGATACTTGGACGACATTTCATCCAATCGCCGCTCCGCTGTCCGGTGGCGGCCCCC
>NWBT01000048.1:5306154-5317336 GCA_003386485.1 Colletotrichum lentis
CCCCCCCGAGCCAGCCCTTCTCTACATCGTACCATCCACATCCATCCCATCCCCCAACGGCCACGCCTCTGTGCGGTTGCACCGAGCAACTCTCGTTCAAAGCTGACGGGATAATCCAACGTCTGGGCGTCGATCTGCTGGTCTGGTTCAAAGCATGACCCCGGCCCCTACGGTTTGGTTACCCTGGGCCGCCTGGGGGGGGAGGCAACTTTCCTCCCGCCCGGGGTGGGTTTGTTTCCCGCCCATGCGGGTCCTGCTCCTCTCTTGGTCCAATTTTGTGTTTTTGTCTGTCTGTCTGTGTGTCTGTCTGTCTGTCTGTGTGTCTGTCTGTCTGTCTGCTCTGGCGAATGCTTATTAGTATACCATCCCTCTCTCTCTCTCTCCGTTCTTTCTTTGGTTTCTTTTCGAGGGTTTCGGTTGGATTCTTTGGCAGGTTTGTTGTAATAACTTGTCGTTATTCACTCTGTTTCTTTACCTTTTTGCTCCGCTCTGCTCCTTGGTAGGCGAGACAAGTTCACCTATTATTCTGTGCCTCTTTCATAGACGAAACACCAACACATCTCGGCACTACGAGTTGCCTTTTTTCTTTTCATCCCGGATAACTCATTACATGTTCGGGGAGGGGTTATTCCTGTTTTTCCGTCTTTGGTAGTAATCTGACCATGTCTTCAACCCTGGGTGTGTTGAGGAACGTCGTGGAACCAGCTTGTAAGTTCCTGACATCAACAACTGTTACAACAAGTCGCGACCAAAGACCAAAACCAAAACACGGTCCCCCTCCCATCTTCTTCCGCCTTGCCCGCACCTTGACTCGTCCCTTTTGGCTAAACCCTCTCTCTCTCTCTCTCTCTCTCTCCCTCTCTCTCTCTAGTCATCATCTTCGCCTTCACAGTCGGCGCCCTCATCAACCGCCGCCGGCCGGACCACGACGTTCATGACGACGTGGACTCGTGCGAGCGCGGGTCGGAGGCTTCCTGCTCGCGCCCCACGTCTCCGCTGCTCAAGCCGGGGATGCGGGCCGAGTCGGTCGAGGCGTCCCGCATCGACGGCAAGCTCCTCGTCCGCTTCTACCGCACCTTTCCCTTCCTCGCCGAGATTTGGTACTGGAACCTGACGTACTGGTAAGGAAAATGCTCTTGGGCCTTTGGCACTTGGCACCTCTTCCCCCCCCCCCAAACTCACATATCGTATCCGGCTTTTCGAGGCGCCTCCCCCGCTGACTCTTGGCTCTTCTCTCTCTCCCTCTCTTGCAGGGTTTACCAGCTCCTCCGCGCCGTCTCGGCGCGCATGATCGCCGGCGACGAGGCCGTCTTCGCGAGGGCGCGGGACCACGCCGTCGCCATCCTGACGCTCGAGCGGCGCCTCGGCCTAGTCGACGTCGAGCTCGGCGTGCAGCGCGCCGTCCTCGCCCGCGCGCCCTGGATGATGCCCTGCCTCGCCAAGGTCTACTACTCCCACATCAGCCTGGGCATCTGCTTCGTCGTCTACTGCTACACCGTCCTGCCGCCGGCCACCTTCCGGCGCGTCCGCCGCACCATCGCCGTCGACAACGCCGTCGCCTTCGTCGTCGTCACGGCGTACCGCTGCATGCCGCCGCGCATGCTGCCGGCCGAGTACGGCTTCGAGGACGTGCTCCACGGGCCGAGCAGCAGCAGCAGCAGCAGCGGCGGCGGCGGCGGCGACGGCGGCACCGTCTGGACGCACAACAGGTTCCAGCTGACCATCGCCGCCATGCCGAGCCTGCACTGCGGCACCGCGCTGTTCCTGGCGTGGTGCCTCTGCCGCTTCTCGCCCCATCGCCCGCTCCGCCTCGTCGCGCCGCTGTGGCCCGCCGCCATGCTCTTCACCATCCTCGCCACCGCCAACCACTTCGTCCTCGACGCCCTCGTCGGCGCCATGGTCCCCGTCATCGGGTGGCGGTTCAACCGGGCCGTCCTCGTCCTGCTGCCGCTGCAGAACCGGGCGCTGGAGCGGCTGGGTCTCAAGGCGCCGGGGAAGGAGGAGGAGGAGAGCCCGATATACGCGCCGAAAGAGTGGTGATTTGAACAGTGTCGCGATGCCCTCATAGGCATCGTGCAGCCTCGTGGGTCTAGAGCCCGGAATAACCGTTATTCCAGCCTAGATCAGACTAGCCCTACTACATTAGTAGTATATAGTCGCCCTAGGAGGGGCCTTCTTACATATAGGTAATTTAAGCTGTTTTCTTATGTTAATTCCTAACTATATATTACCTCTATAACAGTTATAAGCCTAGTTTATACTATAACCTTAAATTATTATATCTAAAGCGCTAGATATATAAGAATAACTTCTCTTAAATAAACTATCTCTTTCTTAAGATATTTCTATTATTATTAATAATACTAACTATAAAGAAGCTTACTTTATAAAGTAATTAGCCTATATAGTATATAACCTTTTAGCTTAAAGCTAAATTAAAGTATATTTAGGACTTTATTAACCTAATAGTATATAAGAAGGCCTTAAATAGAACTAACTTCTTAGATAAAATACCTAATGTAATACGTTTTATAACACCTAAAGAGTTTATTATTTAATATAACTCTAAGTATGCTAAATAACCTCCTATAATAATAGCAGACTTAGATATTAAAGCTGCTTATTAGGCCTACCTTTTAGATATAAGTATATATAAAGCTATTTAAAAACAAAGGGAAAAAGCCTTTAACGCTATAGATATATAAGTTAAGTCTATAGTAGTAAAATCTATTCTTATACCTATCTAGATAGAAGCCCTTTTATAAAACTAAATATTACTTTAGTTAATACTTAGTATTCTTAGATAATAATATACCTTAAGTAACTTATCTACCTAGACTATTATTTAGGAAGAATACTAGGCTATTTTAAAATATATAGTCTTAAGTATTAATCTAAACACCTAGCTTTTAGAATAGTATAATACCTATCTCTATATAAAAGTTAATAACCTACCTAAGGTTAAAGAGGCCCTTACCTTAAGGATCTTTCTTAAAGTAGTATTATATAGGATTACTCTATCCTAGGTAACCTATAAGCTTATAGAGATTATCTAAAGTAAGGCTATAAGGCTTAAGATAAAAGATTTAGATATATATATAATAATCCTAAGTAGGGTCTTATAGGAAGATTTTTTTATAGCAAAACATAAGGGCTAAGGTAATAAGGTCTATATAACCCTTACTAGCTGCCCTATACCTTTATCTAAAAATAACTTACTATACCTTATAATAAGAGGCTTAGATAAATCTTATATCTACAGCTGTTCCTATAACTAGTCTACACTTAAATATAACTATATTAAAAAAGCCTTTATAGGCTTCTTAGTACACTTAGTAGAAGTTACTAACTAGTTAGCCTAATAGATTTATAATAACCTTAACTAGCTAAAGAATAAAGACCTCTAAGTTAAACTTACTTAGAAAGGCTAGCTTTAAGCTGTCCTTATGCCTTAGATAACCTTTAGTAACTAATCTAACTATAGTAAGAAGTCCCCTAATAAGGACTTACTATTAAATATAGTTACCTATATTATTAGCCTTAACCTACTTTAGCTAAAGCTAAGAGATACTACTTTAGAAATATTATCCTATAGTGTATTTATTACTTTACACTTAAGCCTATATATTCTTTTATGTAGTATAGTATTAAATAACTATAATGTTATATACCTAGTAAATAATATTACCCTCTTAAAGCTAGACTTAATTATAGTATTAGAAGAAGGTATAAAGTAGGTAGAATCTAATACTACTTTATATTCTATTCTTATAAAAGGGGTATAGGTTATTAAGAATACCCTTAAAGACTAAGATAGAATAACTAAAGACCTTACGCTTTAGAATGTAGTATATATAAAGAACTTCTATATTAATATTACTTTAGAAGTACTTCTCTAAAAGATAGGTATCTAGTACTCTAGTCTAAATTATATACTTTACTATAGGGGATATATAGAGGGCTTTATAGTTAAGCAGCTTATAAAGAAGGTAAATATTACTTTTCTTAAATATAAGCCTCTTTCTAATTACTATACTTCTATAAGAATTCCTATAAGCTATATAGTAATAGTTAGTATTACTATATTACTGCTGCTTTATAGGAGGCCTCTAAAATAACCTTTATACTATAAAAAGAAGGAACATAAGGACTCTACCTAGCTTTAGCACCTTTAAGGTAGCTACCTTAGATATAATGCTTTTAAACACCTCTCTATTAATATATAAGGGGTTAAGATAAAAGCGTTTAAGAGGCTTAACTACTTATACTGCTAGACAGCTTTTACTAAAAAAGTAGTCTTAAGATAGCATTTAGAATAAAGGTTACCTTACCTATATTATAAAATCTTATAGGACCTATTTAACTACCCTAAAGACTATAATAAGAACTCCTAGCTTATAGTAATTAAGAATAAATATATTAGTTTGCTTTTTAGCTTCCTATAAGTATATAAAACCTATAACTAAGTCTTTAAGGTCCTTTAAATATTTAAGTAGTAGGTAGTTAGATAGTATAGCCTTACTCTATATAAGATCTACTAGGATGTAGACTGCTTTATAATAGTAATTAATAGTAATATAGAATTTTAACGCTAGATATAAGATAAAAGCATTAAGATTAAGATAACCCCTTTATATATAAAGGAACTAAATAGTAAAGCTAAATAAGCTAGCTAGGAAGCTATTCTCTAAGGTATTATACTTCTTATAGAAGTAAACCTCCTATATAACCTTTAGGTAGAAGCTATAATAGCTAGTATTTACCTTTATAATATTAGCCTTAAGCAGTATAATATATAGCTTAGTCTAATTAAGAAAAAAGAGAGATAGTTTAGATAATATTTCTACTAGTAAGCACTATAATACTAAGTAACCCTTAGCTAGGACTTACATCCTTAGTAGGAATAGCTTTATACTTATAGCTGCTAAGTATACCCTATCTAAAGAGATAGAGAGAGGAATATAAGAAGATATTACTTTAAGGTAGAACTAAAAGGATATATTAGGTACCTTATAGGATACATTTAGAATACCTATAACCTATACTATATATAGATTTCTTTACTTTAGTAGGTTATTATTATATAAAACGTTATATTTAATAAAAGTTAATTCTATATAAAGAATAATATAAAGAAAGTGCTTCTAGCTAAGGTTATAAGGGAAGTTATAAATAATATCTAGCACCTAAGCACCTTAGATAAACCTAAACTATATATTTTAGAGATTATAAAGGATAGTAATATAACTTTAATCTTATAAGAAGCATACCTATTATAATAGCCCTTACTACTAACTCTTATACTATAAATAGTATCTTTACCCTTCTAGGCTATACATTATGTAAACGTGTTTTATTTTCTAGGGGTCTAGTAATATATATTAAGTATAACTATCGCATTAAGTTTCTAACTAACAGTATCAGCCTTAATTATACTACACCTACTAGATAGCGCAGATTACTGCCTGCAGCCAGCCTAAGTGCTCCTTTATTATTATAATTTTAGATATATTATCCTACTTCTAGGCTATCCTGCTAACAAAAGAGCAGAGCTGCTGCTATAAGGCCTACCTTACCCTAATAATTAGGCCTGCATTAGCTGCTAGGCTGTTAAGAAGTAAGATTACTAATCTAACGCTAGTAATATTAATTACTATATAGTTATCTATTCTACTATTAATAGTAATAATATTATATAAAGAGTTCCCTCTATACTACTTAATAATAAAGCTTATCTAAGCTGTTATAAACTGTTTTATAACCTCTAAGGGGTTATAATTAAGAGGGGTGCCTAGTTTAAAGGGGTTATCTAGGTTAAGCGTAGGTATAACTAAGTAGGATAAGGAGTTAATAAGATTAGACTTAATAAGATTAAAAAAGAGGATTTAATTTAGTTACTTTAGTAGGTTTTAGGATAATTTATCTAAACTATAGGTTTAGTAGGTTATAGGTATAGTTAATAGGAGAATCCTAGGAGATTCTATCCTAGCTAACTATATATACTTAATAAGCCTACCTCTTAAGGTTAAATACCTCTATAGTTAAGAGTTCTTACTGCAGACCTTAGTAGTATAGACCTTAAGAGTAAAGCTATCTCTAGTAGACTATACTAACCCCTATAGTACTATATATTCTTAAATAAGCTACCTTACTAAGTTAATAGCATAAGAATAGGGTATAGTACTTGTATTAGGCTAACTGCTGTTATTTTTTTTTACATTATGTAACTAATCTTAACTATAGGATCTAATTAGTTCTACGCTAGTTTAATTAGCGTTCTTAAATAAATAGTATCTTTAGATAAATTAATATTAAAAGATAATAAGGTAAACTAAATCTAGTAGGGAGGGTAGCTATTAACCTCTAACCTATTACCTAAACCTAGAGATATCTAGAGCTAAATAATAGAGGTAATAACTACCTAAGACTAGTAATCTATAAATAAAGGTAAGACTAGCCTTAAGGAAGCTAATTATATAGATAAAGTAATTAGAAATAAGATAGTAGTCTAAACTAATATACCTCTAAATAAGGGAGGTAGAATAAAAAAGGACTCTATACGTTTAGAACTAGTATTTATAAGACAAACTAGCTAGAGGTAGGGCTTAAATCTAATTAACTAAGACAGCTTAGACTATACTACCTTAATAACTAACAAACTAATATATTTAGAAACTACACTTATAAGCTATACTACCTAAAAGTAAGAAGTAGATACTAGTAACTAAAACAGCCTAGTCTATATTATCTTAACTTAGTAAAGCTAATACTAATAAGGCCTCCTACCTAAAGTAGTAGGAGATACCTACCTTAATATAATAAAGATTACTAGCTTTCTCTCTATATTAATCTTTATAGAGTAAAGCTAGGCTAATCTCTTTAATACCTTCTTACTAGACTAGTAGAAGGTAATTAATAAGGAGGCTATAAGCTACCTAATAATATATAGCTATATCTATATATCTATTATTTAACTAAAGTATATTTAAAAAGTACTAAAACTATAAAATAAGAAGCATATAGATAATCTAATCTTACTACTACTTAATTAAAAAGGGTTCTAAAGTCTCTTATAATCTAAGTGTAATAAATTTATATAAGTAATAGTTATAAAGATATAGAAGCTTAAAGAAATAGATATATAGAGAGTAGTAGACTAAAGTAAAGTTACTTAGAAACCTATCCTCCTTAAGTAGGTCTAGATATATAAGGTAGACTAAAACAGCCTTCTTAAATAATATAAAGCTTATATCTATATCTAAGGTAACATATAGGAGAAGCACCCCTTAGAGTAGATATATATAGTAACTCTTATAGTATAAACTTTTTATATTATAATAGCTATTATAGCTAAATTTAACCTTAAAATACACTAATTTAATATAGTTAATATGTTTCTAAACGTAGTATAAGGACTAAATAAACTACCTATTATCTACTACCTACTAGATAGCTTTAAGATACCTAGTAAAGTAGTAGAACTACACTATATACTATACAGCCTTAGAGACATACTACTCCTTTAGTATAAGGAATTCTTAATAACCCTCTAACGCTTAAGACTAAAGCTAACAGCTAAAGACCTATATCTTTTCTAGACTCTAGATAAGAAGGTACTTATCTTCTTCTATATTAATAATATCCTTATGCTTTACTATAAGTCTTATATAAATAAAGTAAAAAAGGTAACTAATAGAATTAAAGTAATATATAAGGTAAAAGACTAAGGCCTAGCTAAATAGTACTTAGATATTTAAATCCTATATAATTAGGTAGAGTATAAGATCTTCCTTACTTATAACTAATATATTAAGTATATAGCTAAGAAATTTAACCTTATTAACTTAAGAGTGCTTATTATCCTTTTGCTAATAATGCTACTAGAGAAGAATAAGAACTAAGTAACCCTAGCTAAGGTAAAGCGCTTCTAAGAGAAGATTAGATCTATTCTCTACACTATAATTATAATCTAACCTAATATTACTTTTATATATGCTCTGCTGTTATAATTCCTAATAAACCCTTTACTTACTTATTACTAAGTAGCTAACTAAGTTATTTAATACCTTTTTTATACCTAATACCTAGTAATATACTATAGCACCTTAGGGGGTGCTTAGGCCTTAGTAATTATAAGTAATATGTTATTTATAGATAATAAAGAGATATAAAGGTTATCTTAAGGGTATATTATTTTGTTTTTTAGAGGCCCTATCTAATAGAAGGCTGCTTAGTAAGACACTATAATAACGTTAATAGCTAAGGCTAAACTCCTTAGCCTTAAGCATATTATAAAAGAAACTATTACCTTTAAACGCCTCTTCTAAGATATCTAACTTAACCTTAGTAACGTCTAGAAGATTAATTATAATAATAACTAGATAATTTACCTTATAGTAGGTAAATATAAGTAAATTTTAACCTACTTATATTATATTAACGTCTAGAATATATAGCTTTAGTAAGAATATACTAAAAGCATATTTAATATTATATATATACTAATAGATAATATACTAGCAGACAGTCTTACTAAGAGCCTTATAAGGTTAAAATTTAAGCGCTTTAAGGCGCTTCTTAAGCTTTAAGATATATAAATAAGAATTACATACGCTTAAAATAACTATTACTAAGAGAAGAATTACCTATAGGCCTATTTATATTTACTATTCTAGCCTAAAGGCTGCTGCTCCCCTTAAGAGCTTAAAAGAAATTTTTGATTAGTATTACTAACCCCCTAGAAGTGCTATATACTAATCTATAAGGATCTTATATATAGGTATAGCTAATATAGGTATTAACTAACTAATAAGGCTGTTAATTATAGACTAAATAGTAGTTACCTAAGCCTTATTTATAATATTAATAGCTATACTAGAAGGGTAACTACTAGATAAGTCTAGAAAGATAAGTAGGTTTACACTAAAACTGCTAGAAAGGCCTACAGACTGCTCTAGAGTTAGTAGTACTAATACTACCTTACTACACTTCTATATACTATAATAAATATCCCCTTAGGAAAAGGTATCCTTAAATGTAATATAGCTTTATAATATACTAGTTACTTAGCTAAAGACTTAAGTAATTATTAGCATACTATTAGAAATAATACTATTTAGAAACTTATACTTAAAGCTAAATTACTATACTTTATAACTAAGAACTTCTAAACTAAATAGTAAAGCTTAAAACCCTTAATAATCTTAACGTAAGGGGTTTTACTAAGTATATATTACTAGCACTTAAGAGACTAGCTTCTACTAGCTAGTATATACTACTTTAAAGAATTACTATATAGTGCGCTCTAAATGTACTAAAGGCACTTAAACTTATTCTTTAAGGTAGACTTTAGGGTCCTAATGTAGGTTTACACCCTCTCCTCTTTAGTAACTATAGCTACTAACTTTAAATAACTAGATTAGAATAGGCTTTAGGTAGTAATAAGTAACTAATAATATACTCTTTATAGAGGCTTAGATAGCCTTATCTAAGGCTGCTTAACGTTAGGCTAAAGCACTAAGAGAGAGAGAGGGTCTTAAATCCTCCTTATTCTTATCCTTAGTGCTTATAATAAAGTTATAAGAGAAAGGGGACTATAAATTACCTATCTCTTTATTACCTTTATTACCTTTATTACCTTTATTACCTTTACTTATAGTAATAGAAGTCTTATATTATTTACTATCTAGGTAGGAACTAGTAAGGTATTCCCTTACATTATTCTATATATATAATACTTATTAATCTATATAGGTAGAGAGAAAAACCTCCTGTAATTTATATAAGAGGAAAACTACTCTATCTTATTAAACATTAGAAGGTTAGCTTATTTTTACCTAATATAATATAGGATTATTATAAAGGGAAAACATAATATATAGGTGTAGTGCACTATTATTAAAGCCCTATTATATATGTAGGGCCTAAGGCTCTACTTTTATAGGGCTCTAGTAGCTAATTAGACTTCTGTAAAAGTAGCTTCCTGCAGTTAGAATTAAACTAACTGTCTGCACGCAGAGCGTACAGACGCTGCTAGACATATGCTACTACGTTACATAGGTATTACCTTTACTTATATCTTACTATTTCTAACTATTAGCTTTACTTAAGAACTATATAACTAGGGAGATATATATTAGCAGGAGGGACTATAAGTAGGTTATTAGAGGGGGTAGAAAAGCTACTACTCTCTTTATTCCTCTTATATACCTTAGTATAGGCTGCAGCTTACGCTATATATACTGCAGCAGTTTAGGTATATATAGCCTCTTTTTTATTAATTAAAGGTATTTATCTTAAATATTAGTCTTATATAGAAACAACATAACCTATATACTATAGCAGCCCTTTATTATATATATATATAAGTAATAGTAAGGGTATTTAAATATATATAGTTACTATTATTATTATTATTATAGAAGAAAGAAAAATAATAACTTTTTTTATAAGCTAAAATAGAGAATATTATCTCTTAAGGTAGGTACTAAACTAGCTAAATAACTAAGCTAATTAGAGCCCTTTATTTAGTCTTAAGTCTTCTTATAATAATATAAAGGGAGTATATATTTACATACTAGTTATAGTATTACATAATATTTTCTTTTATATTTATTACTTTATAAGTAACCTTATTACTCTAATTTACTCTATTTATAATAATATTAATTATATATAGCTCCTTATAGGTAAATAACATCTAGCAGACGTCTAGTCTGCCTAGGGGGGTGTATTATAATACCCTTATAGGCATTATGCAGCCTTATAGGTCTAGAGCCTAGAATAACTGTTATTCTAGCCTAGATTAGACTAGCCCTACTATATTAGTAGTATATAGTCGCCCTAGGAGGGGCCTTCTTATATGTAGGCAATTCAAGCCGTTTTCTTATGTTAATTCCTAACCGTACATTGCCTCTGCGACAAACAGCGTAAAAGGGGTGGAAAGGGAGGGTTGCAAACAGACAGGACTGCACTGTTTGGTCTCTCGAAAAAAATGTAACAACATATGTCAATTATACCCCGGTTCTTCATTACTCGCTGCTCAAACAACGCTGCTCCCAGACCTGCTGTCCGTGAGTTGCAGTGGGCAATCTTCCCCAAAGCCATAACATCGAACCAATCGAGTTCTGCTCCGGGCGATGTGACTCTTCCAGTGTGAATGGGTTTCGTTTCGCCCCCCCCC
>NWBT01000048.1:5323462-5333577 GCA_003386485.1 Colletotrichum lentis
GGGGGGGCGTCTCGTTGATGAAGAAAATGAGAGGGTTTTTTTTTTTTTTTTGGGTCGGGATATCTGGAGGAAAGGGGGTATTTTCTCCCGGAGAATCTTAACGAGTGATGAATGAATATGTGGTGCAGGCAGTTAGTCATGGACTGTTGATGATGAGGGCCCGACAAATGATAATGACAATGCTGAAAACACCCGATTTGCTGGAACGACCCTCTGAAAATGATCATCTATATCCTGCACATGCCGCGTCAGTAGGGTGTACTCGGTGGCATCCGCTATTTTGTTGAAGAAAGCATTGGTATGATTTGGATGGAGTTCTTTGGTATTAGGAGACAGGATATCGAGTAGATGCCCGACTGTCTCTCCGCGCAAACCTTTCAACGGGCTTTTTGCTTTGCGCGCATTCATTCAACTTATGCAGGTGTGTGTCAGTGAGATTGCCGTCCGCGCGAGCGACCTGCTGTTGGCACCCCGGCCACCTCCGGCCACCTCCGGCCAAGCCTCGGAGGACGGCCCCACTCCAGGCCGGTATTGGCCGGTCCTGGCTTCCGGCGCCGCCGTTCCACTTACCTTGAACAGAGGCAGCGAGTGGCCCCCCCCCCCCCCNAAGAGCAAGGGTGACCCATCGCTCTACCAGCCAGTCCATGAAGAGGGAAAAAAGGCCATTATCATTTATTTTGTCTTTAACCAGAGTAAAAAAAAAAGGGGGGGGGGGGGGATTACTACCAAGTCTTTTTTTGCATCGAGAGACCTTACGCCAACTCGAGCCTATGGTCGACATCCTTGGCCGCCTCGACGCTCTGCTCCAACACCCCCGTCTCGTGCGTCGACAGCACCCGCGGGTTCGTCCCGACCATGCAGCTCATGTCCTTCTTCCTGGCCCCCGCGACCCATTCCTGGTCCATCATCCAGTGCGTCGGGACGGCGAACTCGGCCGAGTCGTCCGTCTTCATCTTCAGCAGCCCGACGTCGCCGTTGTTGTAGTCCTTCATCTTGAGCAGGCCGCCGTTGTACCACAGCAGGCCGTCCGCCTCGTCCACGTGCGCCGTCACGAAGCTGCACACCTGCGTCAGGTAGTCCCCGCCCCCCTGCCCGCCGGCCACGGGCCTGCGCCAGCCGATCATGCCGCCGTAGTGCCGCGAGAAGGCGTAGGCCGCGCCCGTCGTCTCGAGGCCGATCCACCACGTCTCCTTGTCGCCGTACGTGATGCGGTACGTCCACGACGTGCGCACGTCGTACGAGTTCTGCCAGCACGTGTGCAGCAGGCCCGTCAGCACGTCCAGCCGGCCCTTGTCGAGCACCACGACGCCCGAGTCGCCCTCCTCGGCGTACCCCTCGGTCCACACCCGCGAGTCCCGCTGCAGCGCCTCGCTCGGGCGCTTGAGCGTCTCGCGGTACCACGCGCGCCGGTCCGGGAACTGGTCCTTCCAGCGCAGCCGGTCGTGGAAGAGCAGCGCCCCCGTGTCCCGGTACGCGCGCTGCTGCAGCAGCTGCTCCGGGGGCTGCAGGAAGACGACGTCCGGGTCCAGGAGGACGACCTCCTCGAACCGGCTGCCCAGCGCGGCGAACGGCTTGATGGCCCACCCGCCCTCCGCCAGCCTCAGCGTGGTGTCGTTGAAGACGGTCAAGATGTCCAGGAACTCCACGTTGTGCCCTTCGTCGCCGCCGCCGCCGGCGGCCTGTGCGATGGTGTCGCGGTGGTCCCGCGGGAGGTCCTCGTCTCCGGCGTAGACGATCTGGATCGGCAGCGTGGTGCGGTGGACATGCCGCAACGAGGCCACCAGATGGCACGCGAAGCGCAACGTGTGCCGTCCGGTGGGGATGACGATGCCGGCGTTGCGGTGCGCGTAACCCAGAGTGGCGGTGTCTCCGTCTCCGTCTATGTCTCCGTCTCCGTCTCCGCCAACGCGCTGCTGCTGCTTCTGCTTCTGCTTCTGCTTCTGCTGCTGCTGCTGCTGGGCCCGATGCCGCGCGCGGGTGTCGGCATTGGAAAAGCTTCGCCTGAGATCGGCAAGCGGGGATCGGCTGTGGTTATCCCTCGGCGGAGACCGCAGGTAGGGGAACATGGACGAGGCGACTCGCTCGACCGTCTCGTCGAGGAAGCGCCTCTCGGCGCCCACGACCCGCAGGCCGGCGGCGTCGCTGCCGGCGTTCGTCTCCTCGAGCGCCTCGATCCACGACCGCAGCACCTTTGTCCGCTCGCCGAGCTCGCCAAAGACCTTCTTGTAGGGGGGCCCGAGGGGGTAGTCGACAAAGTACTGGGCCGTCGAGTTGATGGCGTCGAGGTTGAGGCCCGAGACCCTGGAGGTCCGGAAGCCGAAGGAGGCCGACGTGAAGGCCGCTATGTGGTCGTTGGAGCGCAGGAGGTAAACGACGGCGAGGGCGATGAAGGCGGCGGCGGCGATGACTGGGGTCGGCCGGGAGCCGTATCGGGGGAGGACAAGGAAGCGAGCCATCGTCTCTTTCTGTCTCTCTCTCTCTCTCTCTCTGTCTCTCTCTCTGTCTCTCTCTCTGTCTCTGTCTCCTACATGCCCCTATCGAGATGCCGTAGTGCTCGGGTTATTTCGCGGAAAGACGCTCGTGAAAGACCGGTGGACACCGTCCTCTCGACACCCTCGGACTGGGCGGGCAACTCCTTAAGAAGCGCCTCCGAGACCACTCTTCCATATTGCACCTCCGTAATCGCAGACCCACGCCTTCTCTTGGCCAAAGCTTGTTCCTCCCATGGCCCCCTCCTCCCGCGTCGACAATTAATTTACTTGACTGGCGACAATTGCCAGGTATGGACTCCGCGTTNGGGGGGGCTCTCTCGTAACCTACACGCTGCATACTGAGTCACTGACAGCCATGTCAGCCAAGACTATCCTGTTTGCCGTTAGCTTGGCCGCGGCTAAAGGCAAAAGCGGTTACAGAGTAGACCGGGTAATACACCAAATCGACCCCGTCAATTTACCAGCTAAGTACCCAGGCTCACGGCTCATTGATAGGGCTTCCCCCCACCCCTGGCTTTGTTGCCGCCGTATGAGTACACACATACAAGTACATATAGAAGCGAAGCCTCTGAAAGGACTAGCGGCATTGGGGTTCCGGGATGGTCCCCTTTGGAGCCCCGGGCCACCCCCGGGCTGCCGGGACGAGTCCTATGGACAGGCACCCCGTACGCGTCTTGGATATACAAGGCGTGGACCCGCGGCCTCATGGTCTCGGCCTGTACGGATACATCGCAAGCCTGCCCCGCATTCCCGAAAGTTGTCGAACCCCCTTTTTTTTTTCCCTCTTTTTTTTTTTCTTTTTTTTTTTCCTCTCCCTTTTCTCTCCCTTTGCTTCACTCAGTTAGCTCCGAAACCCGTGGTCAATCTCAGCCGCAAGCAGGAGGCCTGTCAACCGACATTGAACTTCCATTCCGGGCCAAGCTGCCGCAAGACGTGCCATGGAGACGCTGTCGGGACTCCTCGAGGAACAGTACTTAGCGCCCAGAGAACCGTCCCCCNGGGGGGGGGGGGGGGGATCCGGATGATGCTGACTGACTGACCCCTGGGGACAACAGCCATGACTCGTATCGAGCGGGATTCTCATTTGAATACTCCGTAATAATACCATTGTTGCCTGTCGCCTTCTGAGCCATGATCCGTCGAGTGACATATTACATAGTACAGTCATGTATTAATTGCGACAAGTTCTGGGGCCATGTCGGAACCAACTTCAACAATGGATGTGCGACTCGGTTTCATCGTTCCAGGACACAGTTCATCAACGCAGCCGGAATCGCCGTAATTCTCGGAGCATCGAGCCGTGTCTCGCTCCTCAAAGTTTATCGTCCCGTGGGGGGGGGGGTTCTTACGCTTGTCGATCGTTTGCGCGGTCCCTATCCCCCCCTGTCCACCTCCATCGTCCTTTTCGTCACTCTCGAGCCACATGTCGTCTGTCGAGTCTAGCCCGAACAACGTATTTGACAAATCGCAGACCAAATGGCAGGCAACTTGCTTCGGTGGCCACGATCGCGTCCCCATACCCGTTCGGGCGGCCAACGATGTATCCGTACATGGCTATTATTAATTGCTTCAGCTCGTAAACAGCCTTTTCCCACGGTCGAGCGTCAGTTTGGAGAAACAACGTCTGCGTAATTAGCAGCGTATGAGCTGGCCTTGGGGACAGGATGGTGCGCGTGAGAACAACGACAACAATTTTTCATGTTCATCAAGGGAGAACATTCACTCTTGACCGGACTGTGGTTAGCTCAGGAGATGGCCCAAAAAAAAAATTTACCCTTGGTGCCCGCACGGGAAACTGCTCGGATTTTGCTTCGTTTCATGCCTTCATTGCAGGGCACTTTGCGAAGGAAAAAGATAAAGGGGGGCTCCAGGAACATACTTCGTATTACTGTCTTCGTTAACCGGCAGTAGACCACCACCACCACCACCCACCCAGCTGTAGCCTTTGGCTGCATGTATTCATCACCTTGGTTCGATGCCAAGATGGCTGTAGCTGCTTTTGCCTCGTTTCTAGCAGGCACTTGTCGGCCGTCCGGGCTTAGTCTCATTTCTACATTGTAAGTCATCCCTCCCCGGAGCGCAGAGGCTTGCATATATTAGATGTCCCGCGTGTAGTTAATCATATTTGGGTCTTACAGCTGACGTTGAAAGCCCCAATCGTTGCAAAACAACATGCCTTTACTCTACTTCTCTTGATTATAATTACAACCTGCCACTGCGGCACAAGGTACTGCACGGCATTTTATATGCCTAGTCCTTTCGTTTTGAGTAAATCCTTGTGTGCAAATGTTGAAACAAGTAGTAATAGGGTCACTATTGCTCCCTTGCGGTGCGATTTCTGCATCGGACACGTGATAACATCAGTTATAACAACAGGCAGCAGCAGTATAGTCTCTCTGGCAGTTTGGTCAATCTTATGACACTTTTCCCTAGAGGACGGAGCAACATACGCAGCAAGCTTATAACGGAGACATGAGTTCCAGATTCTCAGAAAGACTTGCATGATTTCGAAACTCTGTTGCTGGCCAGTCGACTAGACTTTATTCCAAGAGCCATGATTCATGAACAGTGACGCAACTCCCTCACCAAAGCAGAGCATCTCATGTCACGAGTTAGAGCACGCAGTAAGGCATAGGAGAATAGAAGGGAAAGATGCTTATTCTTCTAGAAAAGTAAAGAGAGAAATGATGTCCTGGTTATATACATGTGTACACGTGAAAAGGCACGTGAGGAGACTGATTCAGTGAGCCTCGAAGTATCGAGGGTTTCCTTGTTACATCTCAAGCCTCTGAGTGACAGCGGCCTCAAAACTAACATGGCATCCCAACACATCGCTTCCGGTTCTTGTGGGCGCCACCCCACCACAGAAGTCATATGTGGCTTTAATGGGCGTGAGCTCTCGACCTTGAAAGCCTGGCAGCAGTCGCAGTTGACATAGCTTGCCTCTTTTACTTTTGCATTCAATTGCATCCTGTGCGTAGGTATGTACTGATAGCTCATGTTGCAGGTTTCCAGTGAATTCTAGTCCTTGGGCATTGGTTTGCATCATACAGCGTTACCAACCAACATTGAAAATCAGCTTGAACGCGGTAATACCAACCAACGGCTTCAAGTTCAACAGCTGGATACGTCGACTAGCCCTCATTCTAGTTCTCCCCATCTGTGTCTGTTGACTACCGGCACCTCCACCAACACACACAAACACACACCCGACAGGACATTTGTACCTCGCCGGCTCCGCATTCCTTCTCCACGTTGAGGGCTGTCGAGCGGACCCCGTCGTCGGCGGCGGAGCGGGGCCGGGACACGCGGCATCGGATGGCCGGTAATAGCAAATAAGAATCTCGGGTGTCTCTGCTTCGGAATCAGCGCTGTAGATCGCGGGCGGGGCTACTGCGTGAGGGAAGATGCTTGATGCCCGCCAAGGTGACGTAATGTGCGTGTCAATATTCCATGTCAACCCCCCCCCCCCCGCCAAGCGAGCTTCAGGTCGTCGTGATGCGATCATGCGCGTCAGACGGGCACATGTCACCATCTCTTCTCACCTCACCTCACATCACCTCACCTCACCTTACCCCCATCTGTACGATCACACGCCGCTTGAACCGCCCACCCCGATACCAGAGTTGGAGTTGCGCTTCCATATTGACTCACAAGAACAAGGCTCTGCTCATTGTCTCTTGTTTGTCTCTCATCCTCTTCACATAGCGCCCGTCCGATCGAGCAACGAAGCTCACACCACACTACTACGAACGAACGAACGAACGGACGAAGGAGTCCCGCGCCTGCCTGCACCATGAAGTCGATCGGCATCTTCCCCGGCTCTGGTGCCCTCGGCGGCTGCACCTACGATTACCTCTTGAAGCTCCTGCCCGCCGACCACATCATCCTGGTCAACCGGCACCCGGAGAAGGTGCCGCAAGAGCACATCAAGAACGGCGTCCGCGCGCGCAAGGCCTCGTACGAGTCCAGCCCGTCGGACCTCGAGGCCGTCTTCTCGGGGATCGAGGTGCTCTTCTTGATCTCGTACCCCAGCCATGTGCACGACTACCGGAAAAAGGTAAACAGACAGACCCTCCCCCCCTCTCCCCGAATATTCCGATACAAGTAATAGTCAGAGTTCCTTGGTTTTCTGGGGTGCTGACCGGCCGTGGCAAAAAAAAAAAAAAAAAAAAAAAAAAAAGGTGCAACTTGCAGCAATCGACGCCGCGCGGCGGGCGGGCGTGAAGCACATCTTCTACAGCTCGCTCGCCTTCGCCGGCCACCTCGGAGACTCGTCCGTGGCGGAGGTGATGCAGGCCCACCTCGACTCGGAGCGGTACCTCGCCGAGGCCGCCGCGGCGGACCCGGGCTTCACCTACACATCCGTGCGCGAGGGCCTCTACTCGGAATCGTACCCGATCTACACGGCCTTTTTCGACCTCAACGCGCCACCACCACCACCACCGCCGCCGACGACGACGACGACAACGACGACGACGACAGCGACGACGGACGAGATCCTCATCCCGCACGACGGGTCCGGGCCGGGCGTCGCCTGGGTCAAGCGCGCGGAGCTGGCCGAGGCGACGGCGAAGCTCATCTCGCAGTACTCGTGGGACCCGGACCAGTTCCCGCACGTCAACGACAAGGTCCTCCTCACGGGGCCCCGCGCCTGGTCGCTGGCGGAGACGGTCGACGTGCTGGGCCGGGCCGCGGGGCGGGACCTTGTCCGAATCCGCAGGGTGGACGTCGACGAGTACGCCAGGCTGCCGCAGGTGCTCGCGCGCTTCGGGTCGCGGGAGAAGGCGAGCACGTGGGCGACGGCGTGGGAGGCCATCGCCCGGGGGGAGACGGCCGTCGTGACGGGCACGCTCGCGGAGGTCCTCGGACGGGACCCGGAAGAGTTTGACGTGACCATCAAGCGGCTGGGCCAGGCGACAGACGCGTGAGGACCGGCGGTGGAAATGACTGACANGGCTCGGCGCTCTTTGTGTATAGAAAGGGGCCCAAAGAAAACAGAATCGAGATGATTAAAAGAAAAAGAAGAGAAAGAAAAAAAAAGTAAGATTAAAGTTGGAACGATACGCGGTACTATTACCAAGAGGACGACTCCATCTAATAACTATTAGCAGCCAGCCTCGAAAGTCAACAGATGGATTGATATGGTATTATTACCACGTTTGTGATGAAAATTAGTTGAAAAGTATAAAGCTGCATCCAAGCCACAACCTCCATTACCACCATGAAATCGGTCTCCCCAAACCCAGCAACTGGCGTCCTACGTCCATTTTTGTTCTGGAGTGCTGCCTCGCGTGTTCCCCGCTAGCCGAACCCCCCCCCCTGGTCAGATCTGCTCGATGGCGATGTTGTCCACAAAGTGCTCGACGTAGGCCTGGCTCCTGGTGAAGCCGATGGCGACGACAAAGTCGCCCTCGTACTGCGCCGGCACGGTGAACTCGCCGCTGAACCGGTACCAGCCGTTGCCCAGCCCGGCCCCGTTCTGCAGGGGATACCAGTTGGCGTTGATGCCGAAGTTGCTCCTGGTGTTGACGTTGAGGGAGACGTTGGGGAGGCCGTTGCCGGCGCCGGGGGACGTCGTCTTGCCCGACATGCTGACCCGGTACCGCGATCCGCCCCGGAGGCGGAAGTACTGGTTGGTGGTGGTGCGCAGGTCGGCGTAGCCGAGGTACTGGCGGTTGATGACGCGGAACGCGCGGGTGGCCTGGCCGTTGGCGCCGGCCACGGACACGACGTCGCCGTCCCAGCCGGCGTCGTTGTTGTCGTAGTACGACCAGCCGTTGAGGCTGCCCTGCTCAAAGTCCAGGTTCGGGAGGGCCGAGGGCGGCACGGTGACGGTAGCAACACCGCCCGTGGTGACGGTCGATACCGTCTCCCAGACTGTCGCGGTGGCGGAGGCCGTGAGAAGGGAAGTGAGCGTCTGTTGGAGGAGATTTTTTGGCCTCCCGTTAGCTACAAAAAAAAAACGACCCGAGTCCTGCTTTCTTAATATGCTTACATCCGTAACAGTGACCGTGCCGGCTGTGTATGTGACGCTGACGGTCTGGGCGGGCACGTCGATGCAAGAGCAGGCGGACGTGATCCGAGAAGCCGGGTACGTCGCGCCGTTGGTCAAGCACTTGGGAGGCGCGGCAGCCGCGGCGCGCTTCATCTTCCGCGCACCCGCTCCGTAGAACCCGGTGACCGTGGCGGTCGTCGACGGGACTGTCGCGGTGAAGACGGTGGTGGTGGAGGTGACGGTGTCCGTGTGGGTGCTGACGACCACGTCCGTCCAGACGGTGGAGGTCCTGAAGAAAGTGGGAGGAAAGTCAGTCCGCTGCGGAAATCCGGAAATCCCTTTTCAAGGACCAAAGCCCGCTGGGGNGGGGGGGTGGTCCAAGCAAGAATCTTACTCTGTGGCCGTGGTGGTCGCGACGGTGGTCGTGAAGGGCGTGAGGCCCGCGCAGTACGCGCTGGCCTGGGTGGAATAACGCTGGTCGATGAAGCAGCGGAAGAGGTTGTCGCGGTTGCATGCGGCGCGTCCGAAGAGCTCGAGCGGCGAAGCGGCCACGCTGGCGATGAGGAAGGGCAGCGCCCCGATGACGGACTTTTGATAGACCATGTTTTGGTGTGATGCAGTGTTTCTTTTTTTTATCCAACTAATAGGCCTAGAGGAGAAGGGAAGTTCGGAGCAGCAGGCGAGGCAGGAGAATGCGCAACAACGGGAAATGTAAAGTGTGTTGATGTTGTCAAGCGGCGTGGTGTATTTCGACAACGAGCTCCTCTCGTTCTTATAATACAACCGCAATCCGACGAACGAGGCCACGAACTTTAGATTCACGGCTTGTCTACTCTCACCGCTTCGCAAAAAAAAAAAAAAAACAATTTCACCAGCTGAAAGCTGACGCTGAATCAATAGTTGTTTCTGTCTCTTGAGCCCCGAGCCCCGAGACTCGGGCTGGGGTCTAAGGAAGCCCCGAAGCGAGCTGAAGATCTCCGACCAGGGTGCCGAGCATCATCACCACCACCACCACCACCACCACCACCACCACCAGGGTTCCAGCGAGAAGCTGAAAAAGAATCCAGACCCGAGTATCCGGGATTGCCAGTCAGAAGCTGCCTAGCTTCTGCTCTAGCAAAGTCAATAGCTCCCTGCGTTGCCACGTGCCGGTCCATTCTGGGCAACCACTGCGGGCAGTTCCCAGTGTCGTGTAGACAGTGACAGGTCACAGAATCAAGGACCCATGTGTCTGTCTCTCTCGTTTGCCTGCAGCCCACAGACGTGGAAATGAACCCCCTNCCCCCCCCGTGGCCACCCGAAAGACAACCTTGCCCCTTTGGGCTGTCTTCGCGGGCATTGTTGGGGGACGTCGGGCAGGGGTAAGAGCGGTATAGGCGCCTCCAGACCGTTAAACCCCCCTGGCTGGTAACGTGGAGAGCTGATTTCCGCCCGATTGGGACGAGTTGCAGCTGCATGTCGACAGATCAGAACTGCGACATCCCAATGGCCACCGCCGCGTTTTTGGGGCTGACTCTAGACTCTGGTTAAGCGAGCTGACTCTGGCTAAAGACTTTGGATATGTAGCAAGCGTTTGTTCTGAATCACATTGTCCGTTCTAGGCTTTTTGGCTTGGTGCAGGGAGG
>NWBT01000048.1:5363345-5384822 GCA_003386485.1 Colletotrichum lentis
CTTCTCTGTTGATACTTGATGTGATGTTGAGAGAGAAGGGGGGAGGGAGACACAAGAGGGGGCCAACGACTCACGCGTGCAGAACTGCGCCATGCAGCAGATGATGACGAACAAGACCTCGCGCGGGGGGGACATGGTCTCGGCGACCCAGACGGAAGACGCGTTGGACCGTTGCGGCGCGAGACCGTGGTTGTTGTTGTTGTCGTTGTCGTTGTCGTTGTTGTTGTCGTCGTTGCCATCTCCAGAGTCGTCGTTTCTGCTGGATCCATCGTGGACTGTATTCCTTCCGTCATCCTCTTTGCCCGCGTTGACGTCGGGAGTCGCCGTCGGCGTCCGGTTCCCGGATACCGCGTCGATGCTCCTCCGAGGGAATTGCTGCCGCCGCTGCTGCTTCTCGGACGACGCCGATGGAGAGGCCATCGTGAGCTGGAAGATCCCCCGGTTATCTCGATTTCCACGCCGTGTCTTGTTGTTGAAGTCGGAGAAGAGACAGGCTGAAGGACCAGGGGGGGCACCGGGCATATCAGATTCAGAACAAAGGCGGGCGCCAGCCGGGTTTTAAAGTGGCCTGGATAGAATCTACCCNCCCCCCCCCCCCCCCCCCCCGGGCAAAAGAAAAAAGCAGACATGGGTAAACCAGTATTAGAATTTAGGGGGACCCATTTGACCCATTTGTAATATGCAGATGCCAGAGTTCGCCATTGCTGAGGCCGGGAACGGAGACAACCGGAAAACGGGACCGGGAGATGAGAGAAGATCCCTGCTACCGGCGGCCACAGTAACACACTGTCACACAGTCAGTAAGGGGGCCCAGAGGGCCAGAGGGGAGGCAGAGACGACCAAACAGGTCTCGGAAGTATTCACACATTTTTGTTCCGGCGGAATGGGACCCGGAACCATCCGCGATGTAGGACGGGGGGGGGGGAGGGGGAGGTTGACAGCGATTTGTTAAAGGTCGAGCTTCGCAGACCAAACAACAAGGATGAGGTTGGTTTCCAATCTGTCTTTCCGCTTTATCTGAAATCCCCCCTGGGCTCCTTGAGGGTTGATGGACCGTTGCCTCCGCTCTGTTGGTGCCTCATTGAGTGCCCCCCCCTCTCGAGTCTTTGGTCTTTACTCACCTCATGGCGCGGCACGCGAGTTCGGCAGTTCATCATCCACTGCGTGTGTGAGCATCAACCAGTCAGCGCGTTTCGTAAAAGTAGGTACTCATCCGTAAGTAAAGCTCTCTCTTTTGTGGATCTCGTCAGGACGCATTTCCTCGTCCGGGCTTGTTATACGGCGGCAGGGATCATGCCGTCTTGATTCGGATCTTGGATTCGGTTGTGTGTGTGTGTGTGTGTGTGTGCCGACGGACCATCGGCGATGAAGACGTCCGACTCGGACAACATTTATGACAGGCGTCGTCGCAACAACAACATGAGACGAAGCACTTGTTTCGGGCCCTACCTCTAGGAACCTCTAGAAAGGGCCTGGAGGAGGCGGCTCAGGTCTGTCTGGAGTTGCATTCGACACGGACGAGTTCTCCAAGTCCAAGGCAGGGGGAGCCAAGACAACTGGAAAATCCGACATTTGTTATTAACTATCCTCTGCAGCAGCCATCGGCATCACAAAGCTTGGCGNGGGGGGGGGGCTTTGCATACAAGACAGAGTATCCGCATATACGGTAAGGACAGACAGAGGTCAGGAGATCGCCGCGACTCCACGGTATCTGCCATATTTATCTAGTTGGGCCAAGAGCATATCTGTACGTCCGTCCCTGCGGATCCGCCCGAGATCTACCTGCATGGCGCTAGCTAAACAATATATCTACATTATATCTCACTATAATAGGTCTACCCTTTACACCATCCATCTGTTGTCTGCTTAGGGCTAATATTGTCTTGTTAGTTCTCAAGAAAGGCGGGGGTAGTAGTTACACTGTAACACTGTGCTGCCCGATTCTAGTATTCTCTCCTCAAGATCGAGAACGCCATTAGAGAAGTGGTCTAACATGGAGAATCACATATGCCTAGGTTAGAAGTAGGGCATTTCAACGACAAGATAAACCCTCCGAGTATTTACCTGCACTCTCTTGCTTCTCGCGAGTCGTCCCAATGGCAACCAACCCACGTAGCATCACATCATCGCCTACCACGCCTCATCGACCTCGGCAGGAGAACTTGCCAACCCTTGCTCGAATGCCCATATCGTGTCTTCCTTTTGGACGGCTCTGAACTCGCCGACGGGACTGAGGACCAAGAGGACCGCAAACATGTTTGGGGCTTCGCAACACCGAGTACACTGTACTTCAACCAACGGTTCGAGGGTTTATCAGGTGTCCCTTGGTAGTCGACGCTATTACAGCTTTGACAAACTCCTCTGATGCGTCACAAAAACCGACAGCGTCAGTTCGTGCGGTGCATAGCATGGGCTGATTCCATCGCAACGCAAATGAGAATCGGCGGGTCTATCACCGCTCCTGAGAAAGCTATAATTAATTACAAGGCCAACGTCTTGGATCCAACAGCAATTCGTCGTTGTACGTTGGGCACGGGAGCCGGCACTACCCACAACTGTGCTCGCATTTTTTACCTCTTTGCTCCTTGTTTACCACCATTATGAAGACGCGCAGGGGGCGCGGTCTTGTAGCTATTATCAAGCCCGCCGGCGCTCTTTTTTTCTTTTTTTCTTCTTTCACGCACACTTGGACTAGGACTTTCTTAGCCGATGCCAGTCCCGAGTCATCAAAGACTTGCCGATGGTTGTATGCTTAGAATCGCCTTCGCTGCTGGAGGACGGGGGACAAAGAAAAGAAAAAAAAGGCCTCACGAAACGTCGAAATCAGTGCGGTGTGGCTAATAGCGAGGCGACCAGGCCCTTCTTTGTCTCAAAGCCTGCAGCGGCTCTATCCCCGAGGAATCATGGCTAAAATGCCGGCCACATGTTCTGATCAGGTAAACACATAGTAACTATGTTGCTTGGTTCAACCCAGCTCAGAGGGCTCTATTCGGAATAATAGCTGGCGGATGAGAAAAGGAAGGCCTTTCTGACGAGGTCACGACTTGGTACTTGACACAAATGCAAAAGTAGGACAGGAAGAAGAAAAGACTGGCTGAAGCGCTGGCAGCGGGACACTCACTGTGCATCAAATGATTAGAATCCGCAACATACCTACATTCCTGAGTAGCTGGCCGGAGGGGGAGGTGGTTGCACTTGAATCCGCCTAGTCAACCGCCACTCGTGACTCGTCCACAACCTGACATCGTTAGCAAGCATAAGGTCGATACATTGGGACTCATGGTACAATTGCATGGTTGCCATTGTGCGGATGTTTACTGGTCGTCGTACAGGTGGCTTGGGAAGTGCAACTCCTTGCCTTCTTGTCTCGTTGGCGCCATTCATGAATCATCGCCACCCTACTTCAAAAAGTTGGTCGATCTTTCTTCTCATCACGCAGCCTTTCATAACGAGTTTCTTAGGAACTCGTATTCTTAGTTGAAACAATCGTTGGTCATGGGCCAGCTTGGCTCTCCTCCTCTTCCCACGCGATGCGCGGCGCCGGTAACATTTGGNGGGCTTGTAGATAGTAGGCCAACGCTAGCTTCCTAGTACAACCCCAAAACCCGGAAACAGCTCCAGCAGTTTTCGTGGGTTTTTCGTGGGGTTTCTCAAACTGATCCGGATTCTGGGGAGTGAGTGTCGGGTTGTTTGGTACACGGCCACGACGAGCCTCCGGCACATCGGACTCAAGTTCCACAACCATGGTCCATGGCTGTGTGGCCCCCTCCTCGTGACGATGCGTGCTCATACACGGCGCAGTCAGAGCCGAAGAAAGGTAAACAAAACATTGAAGCCACGAAGGGAAACGGGGTTCCAAATCCAGCAGCAGGCCAAAAGTNACCCCCCCCCCCCCCCCCCCCCCCGGATAGGACCGATCTGTGCCGTTTCTCCCGCGCTTAGACGCCGAGCTGAATCTCCCGGAAGCGCCACGCGTACGAGCTATCGAAGGCCCCAACGGCGATTATGCCCAGATGAGTGAGACCGGAAGGGCTGGATGGCATAAACTAACTAGCTTAACTATATCTCTAAGTTAAAGCGTGTAGCCTGCTGCTAAACTTACTGTTTTAAGGCTAGGATCTTAAAGCTACGCTGTACGTTCTAAGCATAGAGCTATCTAGACTTAGGCAAACATAGTGTGCTTTCGCTTTTAACTAGGCAAAAGCTTAACCTCAACCTCTTGGAGGCTAACAAGTCCAAGACGTGAGCCTGGGCGGCAACACGATGGGAATCACAACATGGACGGGCTCTATATATGAAGCCATCGATCCCTCCCTCCCTCCGTCCCTGCCTCACTCACTCCCTAACCGCTCATCTCTATCCAGCATCTCCAGTCATTCAGTAACCAAACCCCTACACCCACCTCCCCTCCGTGCACATCTGCCTCNCCCCCCCCCCCCAACCAATCCTCTCTCTCTCCCCCAGTCACCAAGATGAAGGTCGCCGCCACCATCACCTGCGCCCTGGCCTTCGCCCTCTCCTCCGCAGTCGCCGCTCCCGAACCCAACAAGGCGCCCCCCAAGAAGACGTGCCCTTGCCCGACCAACGCCGCCCAGCCCGACGGCAGCCTCGGCAAGTCCTTTGTGAGCACCAGCCTGCTCGTGCCCATCGCCAAGAGCAAGCCCAACTACGCCTTCCCGGCCACCAAGTGGGCGCAGGTGACCCCCAAGGACGTCTGCACCGTCTTCAACCTCGACCTGCCCGTCGCCGAGACCCAGGGCAAGGTCTGCAACCTCGTCTTCGACTTCCCGAGCAAGGAGCAGGCCCCCGGCGAGTTCTACTTCAAGGGGCCCGGCACCTTCACCTTCACCGGCTACGCCATCGGCGTCGGCGCCGTCGCCGGCCAGACGACGTACAACCGCCAGCCCGCCCCCGGCCCGAGCCCGCCGAACCCGCCGCCCACCATGACCCCGGGCCACAGCTACGNTTTTTTTTTTCCTTTCCTCTCTCTCTCCCCTCGGCGTTCGTTCGCCTTGGTATGACGACCTCCCAGACGGGCTAACATTGCATGTCCTATTTTTTTCTTCTTTTTTTTCTTTCTAGATCATCAACAGCGCCCCGTGTGGCATCCCGGCCGACCTGCCCGGTAGCGTCACGGTTTCCGGCAGCCTCTGCTCGCCGGACACCACCTTTTCCTTCTACCAGAGCAACGACGGCTGCCCGCTCGGCTTTTTCGTCGTCCTGACGGATGCCTAAGCGGTAGGGCCATCGATGGGTTGGCGAGTGATGGCGAGTGGGTAAACGAGTACGATTTTTGTACACGTGGGGGGGGACCGTTGCGGCGTCGATGAACATAAAGGTTCTGATCTTGTCAAGTACATACTGCTATTTTGTCACGAGATATTCGTAAGCTATAGCCTTATGTGGCTGTGTTATAGCTCAGCTGTACAGCCTTGCTAGGAGCTACGTTATGTAACTACTTATAGGGATTGTATTTCTATAAGCTTAGCTTATAATCCTCCTTTTCTTAATTTAAGCACTTTATAAACCTTTAGACCTATACTTAGCTATACGCTTTAGCTTATAATAGTTATAAGCCTAGCTCCTATTAAATTATTTTAAACCCCTATTTTATAATTATATATATAAGATTATAATACTTAACTACTATAGCTTCTCTTAAGGTTAATTCTATTACTAAGATAACTAAACTTAATAGCTATTATAACTAGCCTATGCCTGCGTGACGCAGTGGCATACATCTAGCAGCGTCTGTATGCACTTTATGCTGCAGACGGTTAGTTTAATTCTAACTGCAGGAAGCCACTTTTGTAGAAGTCTAATTAGCCACTAGAGCCCTGCAAAAGTGGAGCCCTAGGCCCTACATGCATAATAGGGCTCTAACAACAGTGTAACCTACCCTACGTATTATGTTTTCCCTTTATAATAATCCTATATTATGTTAGGTAAAAATAAGCTAACCTTCTAATATTTAATAATAGGGTTGTTTTCCTCCTATATAAATTGCAGGAGGTTTTTCTCTCTATGTATAGATTAACTATATTATATATATAGTATTAGTGTAAAGGAATACCTTACTTATTCCTACTTAGATAGTGAATAATGTAAGACTCCTCTTACTAATAACTAGCCTATATAGTTTTAGTAGCTTAAGTATACCTATAAGATCTAAGGTATATAGAAATATATTAACTTAGATGCTTATAATATAGTAGATCTCTTAAGCCTCCTAAAGTTAGTTCTAACTATTTATAATGTTATTAAAGAACGTTAATATACTATAATAAGGTGCCTATTAGTGCTAGATTTCTTTAGTTCTTAATTACGTAACTAAGAGTCTTAATTAGAGATAGATATTAGACCTTAGCTGCTTACTTCTAATTAGGAAGATATAAGGGGTAGAGCTGTTATTAGTTAACAATAGAGGTGCCTTAATTAAATGTATCTACACTAAAGAGGGGAGGTAGAAGAGTCTGCACTCTAGCTGCTCTCTAGGGGATAACTAGCAGCCTATTAGGTAGGCTGTAGTTAGCAAAAGGTTGTTCTATATATAGGCTCTACTTATACTTATTATCTATAGTAAAGCCTGTAATAGTATCCCCCCCCTTAGGCCTTAGTGCCCCCCTAGTGGCCTACTTATAGTCCTCCTAAGCCTATATATCTTTAACCTAGTCTAAAAGTTCTTAAGTAGGCTTACTATAGCTAACCTATTTTACTAGCGCCTATAGCGCCTTATTTCTACTATACTCTCTTATAGCTAAGATCTTTTTAACAGCCTACTTAGGTTTGCTCTTAATATAGGTAATAGACAGTAGGTAGAAGTTATCTACTTATTATCTAAAGAGGGGGTTACTAGATGCCTACTAGAGGAGATCTATATTAAACACCTTATACACCCCTCTTAGTATATCTAGCTCTACTATATTAAAGGAAATAATCCTTATAACTATATACTTATAGTGCAGCTAATTAAGTTTCCTTAAGGGTCTAGGTGTAGTTATATTAGCTAGAGATAGCTAGACTATATCTCCTACTTAGTACCTCTCTATAGGGCTGTAGTAGTAGTTTACTAACTCCTCTTAGTTATACTTAGCTGCTGTTATTATAGCCTATACTATATAGAGAGTGTCCTTCTAGCGCTACACTAGCTTAGTAGTAGCTACCTCCTAGCTATCCTCTAGCTATATATCTACTATAGGAAATAGGTCTATATAAAACCTATAATTAAGGAAGAAGAGGCTAAATCCTATAGTAGTAGCAGTTTAGTTATTAAGCGTTAGCTAGGTAGCTAGTAAGTACCTATCCTAGTTATCTTAAGTAAAGTATATAACTATCTAGAGAATAGCCTAGATCTCCTAATTAAACTGCTTAATGCTGCTATCTATTTAGAGGTAAAAGGAGGTGCTAAGCAGCTAGTAGGCACTAATAAGCTTATAGAAGCGTCTCTAGAAGCAGCTAGTCTAGTTACTCTCTCTATTACTAACTATAGTCTTTAGTATCCTATAAGTAGCGTAAAAGATCTTTATAAAGCGCTTTATATAGGCCTTTACTTCTATTATCTCTATATCCTCTAGTATAACGCCTTTACCTAGCTAGTCTATAATAACCTATAGGTAGTAAGCACTTTTTATCTTTATTAGTAGGAGGTAGGTAATAAAGTCTATAGAAATCTCTAACTACCTCTAGTTAGGCACTAGTAGGGGCTGCAGTAAGCCCTTCTTAGCTTACTGCTAGATATAGCTATAACTATAGATATTATAGTTACTAATAAACCTCCTAACTAGTTTCCTTAGGTGTAGCTAGTATTACTTTTATGTAATTAGTTTTAGCGTCCTATTACGCCCTAGGTAGGCAGCAGTTAGCGTATTATATAATTTCTATATAATTACTATTTATAGCTAGTTAAGAGGATTATCTAAATTATAGCTTCCTAAGACCTATATCTTATCTCTAAAAAGGAGCTAGTAGTGTTAGTTAATATAGCACTCTACAATCTACACCTTTAGCTAGAGCTCTAGCAGGAAGCTATAGGCCTACTAGTATACAGCAGTATATACCCTCTAGTAGTCTTTATCCCTAGCTACTATATTGTTTTATAACTATTATAGCTTATTATTACTTAGAAAGACTACTATATTAGGGACCTTAGGTGTAGTGCGCTAGGTAGGGACTAGTTAGGCCTTATTAGAGATTACTTAGATAACCTAGCCCTACTCTCTCTTATTATCCTATCCCTTTAGCGTATCTTATTCCCTATAAGATAGGGTATCTAGTACTACAGCTAACCTTCTAGGCCTATACTCTAGGTAGAAGTTATACTAAGTAAGCTCCTCTACCTACTAGCTCTGCTGTTTAGTAAGCTATTACTTTTTTATAAAGTACTATAGGCTTTAGTAGTTAGTTAACACTTAGAACCTAGTAGTACTCTAGAGCTCTACTCTCTACACCTAAAGGCATATTAGCACTACTAATAACTTCTTATTATGTATAGAATAGTTATATTATATAGGTATAAGCTTTTATAAGTAGTAGGCTACTATATAGGTATTCTTATTCTTATCTTCTTAAGATATTACCTCCCCTAAGGTATAGCTAGAGTAGTTAGTCTCTATAGTAGTAAGGGCATTAAGGTTAAACTAGTAGAGTATTAGTTATCTTATAAAGAGCTTCTTTAAGCGCTAGAAGGCTATGTCTTCTACTAGTAACTACTAGAAAGTTACCCCCTTCTTTATAAGGGCTATTAAGGGTTCTATAAGTGCTATATAGTCTAAGAGGAAAATACAGTAGTAATTTATAAATTCTAAGAAACTTTACACCCCCTTTACGCTAGTAGGCGCTAGCTACTTAATAATAGCTTTAACCTTATCTAGGTTATAGAATAGGCCCTACCCTATATTAATAATAAAGCCTATGTATTTTATAGTAGTAACTATTAACTTACACTTATTAGGGTCTAGGTTAAGACTAGCTGCTCCTAGGGTATATAGCACTTAGTGTATCTTATCTATATAGTTCTTTTTAGAGCTACTTATAAAGATAAGTATATTATTAAGGTATACTATAATAAAGTTATTAAGGTATTTCTAGAGGATAGTATTAATATACTGCTAGAAGGTTGCTAGCGCCTTAGTAAGGCTAAAGGGGGTAACTAGCTACTTAAATAGGCTGTATCTTATATAGAAGGCTGTCTTCCCTTTATACCCCTTTGTAACTTAGATCTTATAAAATATAGTAATAACATCTAGCTTAGTATACTACTTAGTAGTAACTACCCTCTAAAGAGTCTCTAATATTAGGGGTAGTATATAGCAGTCTTTCTTTATAATAAGGTTAAGTGCGTAGTAGTTAATATAGAAGTAAAGTCCCCCTCCTAGCTTCTTTATAAAGAGTACTAACGCCTTAGTAGTAGAGCTGCTAGTATATATAAAGCCTTTATCTAAGAGGTCCTTTAGGGTCTTCTTTAGGATAAGAAGCTCTTTATAAAACATATTATATAGGGGTCCCTAGGGGAGCGCTAGCTTCTTACTGTCTAGCCCCTTCTTTAGGTTAATCTTATAGTTAATATCTAGCTAAAAGGGTAGTAAGGGATTTACCTTTACTAGATTAAATAACAGGTAGAATTCCTCTAAGAGGTCTATTAGTATTCTTTTATTAAGGTCTATAGGCTTTTTAGGCCTTAATGCTATCTTAATATCCTTTAGGCTAATAGATATTACTTACGCTGCTGCTCCCCTAGAGGGTAGCTTCTCTTAGGTAACTTACTAGCAAACTGCTATAAATAATAAGGCTAATAGGAACTAAGTAGAGTAAATCTCTTATAGTTACACTAGCTCCTTTTAGGTAGTAAGGTAGGCTCTTACCTATCCTATACTGTAGTAAACTAATTACTTCCCTACGTTATATACTATATAGTTAGCCTCTATCTATAGTTTCCTAAGAAATATATCCTTATCTAAACTATTAATAATATATATATAGATAGTCTGTATGTAACTACTAACCTCTAGCTAGAGAGTAGCTACCCCTTAGGTGTAGACTATTACACTCCTATTAGTAAAGGCACTAAGTGTGTATCTAATATAATCTATAAGCAGTAAGTAGAGGGAATAGGTAAAGGTGTAATTTACTATAGCGTAAGTATTACACTTAGTGTCTAATAGGGCCTCTATAATATATTCTTTATTAATTTATACTGTAATTAAAGCTAATAAGCTCTCTATATAGCCCTTCTCCTTAAACACCTTCTACCTCTCTTATTCCTCCCTAGTAGGCTTAGGTACCTAACTTTACACCTAAGCTACTCTTTTTCTAAGTCTATATTTTTAGCTAATTAGTTAACCTCTTTATTAAAGTAGGTAGGCGCTAGCTATTAAGGTAGTACTATAGACTTTATAGCCTTAGAGACTTAGAGGGTCTTAGCCTTAGTGCACCCTAGGTAATTCTACTTTAGGTAGCCCTTTTTATAGTAATAGTAGTAATATTATATTTCCTCTTTACTAGAGGAGCTATAGTTCTTTCAGGCCTTAGCCTTATAGGCTTTAATAGCGCCTATTATCTAGACGTCTCTATTATAGTTAACTTAGGTAGTTACTAGGTGCTTTAGTCTATAGGAGTTTATATAGTCTAGCTTCTCTAATACAGTTTAGACTCTTATAAGCTAACTACTATAGTCTACTAATAGGTTAACTACTACTAAGCTTCTCTATAGACTAGGCTTTAAGGCTTCTTTAAAGAGGGTAATCTTTATATTATCTACCTAGCTGCCTCTATTAGCTTTAGCTAGGACTCTCTCCTACTTTAGCAGGAAGTTAGAAAGGGACTAGTTCTCTCTCTAGTAGAGAGTGTATAGTAATATAGCAGTATAGGACTAGGTGTTTAGGTCCTTATATATCTAGTTAAGGTATGCTATAAAGTCTTTAGGGTTATATATACTGCTATTACCTCCTAGGGTATAAAAGGTAGTAACTACCTGCTAGGGATTAGTTTTTAGGTAGGAGTTAATTAGGTACTAGACTTCTCCTTTAGACTAGTAGAACTACTAGTCTATAGTAATTTTATCTCTTATCTATTAAGCTTAGCTAGTATATTTACTTCTCTTACCTAAAAACTTTAATAGGTTAGGTAGAGGTTTATACTAAATAGCCTTATAAGGAACTACTAAGAGGCTATTAGTAGTATAGCTTAAGGTTATATTCCTAGTTATAGGTGTAACTTTAATCTACCTTAATAGTTTATTAGTAAGCTTAATAATCCTCTACTAGAGGGGGCCTACTGCAGTATTTACTGCTGTAGTAATCTAAGCCTTTAGGATCTCTTAGTTAGTTAGGGTGTCTATAGTATAGGTATGCAGTAGATTAGTAGGGCACTAGAGGGACACTAGGGGTTTAGATAAGTGTAGATATATAAGGGGTAGAGCTGTTATTAGTTAATAATAGGGGTGCCTTAATTAAATATATCTACACTAAAGAGGGGAGGTAGAAGAGTCTGCACTCTAGCTGCTCTCTAGGGGATAACTAGCAGCCTACTAGGTAGGCTGTAGTTAGCAAAAGGTTGTTCTATATGTAGGCTCTACTTATGCTTATTATCTGTAGTAAAGCCTGTAATAGAAGATAATAAAGACATAACTAATTCTTCTCCTTTAATTTAGATATAGATCCTTTAGATTAACCTAAAGCCTTTTATTATAATTTACCTCTAATTATAGTTATATATAATATATAGGAGTTTCTCTCTTAATTAGTTATAGGAGTAAGTCCTAATTAGAGCCTTTATAGTCCTAATTAAGATAGTTTACTTACGCTAATTAAGAGGTATCTTACGTTAGCTTTAGTAGGTTGTAGTGATTGTTCCTAGTTACCTTACTGCTCTAGCTATCCTACTTTACTACACCTTTTTAATACCTAAGAGAATAAATATTTAAAAAAAGTAAGTAAAATATAAAGCTTAAAAGGCAGCTTAGGATGCTAACTAAACTCTTATTAAGACTATTAAGAGCTTATAGGAAGATAACCCTCTAAGGCTGTCTGCTAGAGTCCTAAGGGTCTCCTTATTTAAAGGGGTCCCTCCTAAGCGCCCTCCTCCTATTATAATAAAGAATATTAAAAAAGAATAAAATTACTATATTAAGGTAGTAACTACTTAAGTGCTTTTATACTTATAGCTTACCTCTTACTACTAGTATATCTAGAATTAGATTATAAAGACTATAAGCATAATACTCTTAATAACTACTTAGCTTAAAGCTAATATATATAGTATAACGTCTCTCTAAGGCACTATATACTCCCTCTAGCAAAACCTAGTACCTAATAATACTACTACTTAATCTATAGTATATAAAGAATATAGGTAAGTTCTAAATAAAGTAAGAGGGGAAGCTAACCTTATTAAGTAGTATAAGGAGTAGCACTATACTTACCTCTAAGCTTAAGTATATAGTATCTAGGATGTTAATAGTATACTTACTGCTAAGGACTTCTTAAATACTATTAGGGCTTAAATAAACCCCTTATAAGGTAATTAAGCCTATAAGATATTAGTTTAAGACCTTAAGATAGGTAAGCTAATACTTACTTTAGATAAGCTTAAAAGGATCTTTAGCGTTATATCTTATAATAACGCTATATATAAGCCTTTAACTAAGAGCTAAGGCGCCTACTCTACCCTTATAGGATAGTCTAACGCCTATAAGAAGCAGCTCTACTAATACCCTTATAGCTAGAAGTATTTATAGACGCCTTAGTAGTATACCTAAGTTAAATTTACCCTAATAGGTAAGGTTAAGTTAGGAATATAAGTTAGGGTTAATAAATTAAAAGCTAAAGGAATTATTAAGGTAGTTAATAGCTACTAATAAGAGAGCATATAGAAAGACCTTATAGAAAAAGGATAGCTTAATAAAATAAAGAACTCTAGAGCTAAGGCCCTAGAGAATACCTACCTAAGTAATATTATTACAGTCCTAATCTTACCTAAGCTTATACAGCCTAATAGCACCTAGTTACTATATACTATCTTTTTAACAGCCTATAGGGGGCCTTACCTACTCTCTAAGAGCACTATTATAGATAACTATAGAGCTATATACCTTATTAATAATAAGAGCCTTCTAAAAGTAGACTCTTATATACTATTAACTTATAAGGACTATATAAAAGTAGGCTCTTCCTCCCTCCTTATCTTTAGGCGTAGAAAAAGGGTTATACCTAATACCTTTAATAGCCTAAGAGGTCCTAACACTTAGCCTCTTATGCTTAAGAATGTAGCCTACATTAAAGATTTCTATATTAATATTATTTTAGAAACGCTTCTACTTAATAGTAAAATCTAATACTGTAGACTTAACTATACTTTATGCTATAGGGACCTTATAAGTAGAATTATTATAAAGAAGCTTATAAGAAAGTAAAACCTAGTCTTCTTTAAATATAATAAGCTTACCTATTACTATAAGTTCTTTATTCCTATAAGCCTACACCTAGTTATAGTAACTATAAGACCTAGATAAATATAACCCTTATATAGATGCTACTAAGATTAGGTAGATAATATACACCTTTAGCACTTATATATAAGATATCTTTTGCTAGATGCTTTTAAGCACTTAGTCTACTACATAAGGGGAGTTAAAATTAACAGCCTAATAAGAATTATATATAAACACTATACTTAAATATATATAAAAAACCTTATCTCTAGAGGATCCTCTAAATCTAAAGTAATTTACCTTTAGTATTATATTTCTTAGGACGTCTTTAACTATCCTTACTTATAAGAAGGGTTTTTCTAGCTGTTAGTTATAAAAGATAAGTATATAAAACGCCTTATTAGGTTCCCCTTATATAATAAAACTTAAAGTTTATTTTTTAATAGCTTAAAGTAACTAGAAGCCTAGGTGTTATGCTAAAGGGGACTATTAATCTATGTTTTTTATAGTAATAGGGACTATACTGTTATTAGCTGTAAGGGTAATAGGTAATCTAATTATAAGTAATAAGTATAAGAGAAAGAGATTATTATTAAGCTTCTACTGCCTTATACTAAAGAGCTAGTAGGAGGAGGTAAATAAGCAGGCTAAAAGGCTATTAATAAAGGTATTATTATACGCCTAGCAGCTAGACTTCTAGCAGATATATAGGAAGAGCTAGTTCTTACTAGCATTTATATTCTTAATTTAAGCCTATAAGAATTACTAAGCTAGAAGTCCCCCTATAAAGTTAAGCTTTAATAGTTCTACTACTACTTTAGGTAGTAGAACACTATACCTTTTGTTAGGTATGTAGAAAGCCTACTTCTATACTAAGGAGGGCTTTTTACCTATAGCTATAAAGTATACCTACTTATAAGAGGTTATAAAAAAGATATTAGGAAAAGGGATTTTAAAGTGTTTCCCTATAGGTATATTAGATATCTAGTAGGCTATATACTAGAGATATATAACCTATATAGAATCTAGGTGTCTACACTTAAGTAGGTAATTATTATACATAACGTTATATTTAATAAGTTACTCTTTTACCTAGGATAATAAAACCTTAAAGAGCTGTTAGGTAGTGTAGCTAAGGAGATTATAGAGTTTATTAGTAAGTTAATTAATATAGCTAATATAGCTATTTAGTCTCTTAGTATCCTAGATAATAATATAAATGTAAATAACGCACTTATAGATAAGATGCAGTTAGCTAATCTTCTATTAACTTAAGACGTTAAGTATAGGAGATTAGCTTTAGAGAGTGTAGACCTAGATAACTAGGCTTATAAGAACCTAGAACTAGACAGCCTGTAGTTAGGAGGACTGCTTACTTTAGATCTAACTTCTAACCCTCCTATAAGGCTTAGGGGTAGAGGTAAAACTATTAAGATTAATATTAATAAAGCAGATATAGATAAAAACCTAATTACTAGAAGTAAAGTAGTGCTTAAAGGTGTAGACTACCTACCTAAAGACATAGACTATATATATACTATAGATAGGGTATAGAGGCCTAAATACCCTTATAGTAATAAGCGCCTAGCTGTTATATAAGGTAGATAAGCTGCCTAAGGTAAGGAAACAATCTTACTAGAAATTATAGTTAATATAAACCTATAGGAACCCTTATAATAAATACTAAAACTAAAGTAATAGAAGGTTTTTTATAAAGGAATACACTTAAGTAAGTATATCTAATAGAGAAAAGCCTATAATAATCTAAATACTAAGAGCATCTTAATAATAATAACCTTATTACACTTATAGTAATAGGTTTATAATTAGAACTCTTTTTTCTCTACCTTTTTGCCTAATTAGCAGAAAGCTAAGGAAGAGGGGAGTTTTATATACTACACTATATATACTATAGTAAGAGAAGCTATTAAGAGGAGCTTTATAAAGCACCTCTTAACTAGTAAGAACCTTACTTTCTGTAAGGAGGATCTTATTAATCCTCTATACTACTAGAGAGATCTTTCTTAACTGCTACCTATAGTTAAGAAACTATTTTAAGAAGCTTCTAATAAGGAGATAAAGAAGCATAAAGATATAGGTATTTATAAAATTATTAACTATATGTTAATAGATAGTACTTCTCTACTATTAAAATAGGTATACATCTATAAGTTTATAAATAGCCTTCTTAACTACTATAAAGTAAAAGTCTATATATATAGAGATATATAAGAATTAGATTCTCTTTAGAATATATATACTACTATACTTATAGTAAAAACCTTTTAGTTAGTTATAGCCCTTATAGTATAATTTAATCTTAAAGCTATATAATATAATATTAATAGTGTCTTCCTTTATTTAAAGTTAGATCTAAATATACTACCTATCTATATTAAGCTTCTAGATAGGTACTATTAAGTAGGTAAGTATGTAAGGCTTTAATATGCTTTATACAGCCTCTATAATACGCCTCTGCTCTAGTACTTAACGTTCTTAGCAACCCTTAGGCGCCTAGGCCTAACCCTATATACAGAAGATTAATATATATTTTAGACTGTAGATAAGAAGGTAATTATTATAGTCTATATTAATAACTTTATTATGCTGCGCTACTAAGATAATAAAGCTAAGGCCTAGAGGATTATTAACAGCATTAAGGCTAAGTATAACCTTAAGGACTAAGGCTTAGTAAACTACTTCCTTAGTGTGTATATTATTAGAGATAAGCCTATAAGAAAGGTATACCTAGTCTATAATAATTAAATTAAATAGATTACTAAGCGCTTTAAACTTACTAATAGAGTCTACCTTACTACTCTACTTCTATATATTAAATTTAAACTATATAAAGGATAAGTAATAAGGTAAGAGGTAAAGGACTACTAAGAAAAGGTTAGCAGTGTACTATATATAGTAATTATAGTTAGACTAGATATAGTATTTACAGTAGTAATTCTCTTATACTTTCTTATAAACCTAAGACTAATTTACATATATATAATTAATTAATATATCTAATACCTATATAAGACTTAGTATCTTATACTTACCTATAGCTTAAAAGAAGCAGCAGAAGTAGTAGCTTAAGTGCTTATAATTACTAGAGACATAAGTTTTATAGATAATAAAGAAACTTAATAGTCTTCTTAGGGATATATTATTTTGCTGTTTAGAGGACCTATTTAGTAGAAAGTAGCATACTAGAATATAGTTACTACCTTAATAATAAAGGTAGAGCTACTAAGTCTTAAGTATATAGCTAAAGAGACTATAGCTCTCTAGCGCCTTTTCTAGGATATTAATCTTAAAGTTAGAAGTACCTAGAATATTTACTGTAATAATTAGCAAACTATTTACCTTATTATAGATAAGGGAGTAAGAATAATAACCTACCTTTAGTATATTAATATCTAAAATATATAGCTTTATAAAAAGCATACAGCAGGTAGATTCTAAGTAGTTTACTTAGTAATAAACTAAATACTAGCTAATAGGCTTACTAAAAACCTCTTATAACAGAAGTTTAAGCACTTTAGAAGCCTATTATGCTTATTTAATTTATAGTTACTTATTATAGGGGTAGACACTAGCGTATAGTAAAATAATTCTTATTTAGGCTACGCCTAGAAGAAATAACAGCCTAAAGGCTACCCCTCCCTATAAACAAACTTTTCTAGCCTATAGACCCTAACGCTAAAGATAATTCTACCCTAAAGGGCTATATATAAGAGAATAACTAGCCTAAAAGCCCTACTACTTTATGTAGTAATTAAGATAGCAGCCTATAGGGGCTATAAGAGTATCTCTAATAAGAGGCTTAATTACCTTTAGGAAGGAGGCTTTCTTACCCTTATACTTAGGGCTAGCTATAAGGGTAAAGCTATAAGCTCTACTACCTAACAGACTAGCCCTAAGTAGAGCTAGGTATATAGGCTTCTTACCCTTAGGGGCGTTCTTCTCTGCCTTAGTAAGAATGTAAGTAGTAACTAGCTGCTTTACATCCTTAGTATATATAAGGACTTATTATATAGTAGTTAGAGTATTAACAAACTATAACTACAGTAAACTATAACTACATGTAGTTATAGTTAAACTCTAACTACAGAAAGTGTAGTTATAGTTAAACTATAACTACAGAAAGTGTAGTTGTAGTTTAACTATAACTACAAATATATTTTAATACTACAACTATAACTATAACTACAGTAGTGTAGTTATAGTTTAAACTATATTTAAACTATAACTACAGCAGTAAGAATAGAAAATATATATTTTTATAAATATATATATAGTACTATATAATATAAAGCTATATAAGCGTTATATAATATATTAACTATATAAATAGTAATAAAAGAAGTATAAATACTTAGAAAAAGATATAATATAATACTAATAGACTATAGTAATAGCTTATTATTTAGTAGTAATACTTACTACTTAGTACTTACTAGTACTAAGTACTTACTATAATATATAGTAAGTATAGTTTATAAAGATAGTATACTACTACTAATTATATAGTACTATAATAAAGTTTTATAAACTAAAACTATTAAAACTAGTCTTTAATAGTAAGATTCTTTACTTTAGAGTAAAGACTATCTAAAATAACTATACTAATATAATAATCCTTAACTTCTTTAATAATATCTTTACTTAGTATATCCTTATTAGTATCCTCCTAGCGATAGAAACTATATGTAATAGCTGCCTCTATATATTTAATAATCTCTTCCTATATAAATAAAAAAGTAGTATTAGTATTAGTTTTAAGTTTTAACTATATAATAAAGGAATAAAGTATTAGTAATACTAATGAATAATATAATATCTTACTTACCTTAAAAGCTTTATACTCTTTAGTAGTATTAGATAAAATTTCATCTTTAGAAACTTTAAGTAGTAGTAACTTAATAATTTGTAAAGTTATATACTCTCTTTACTCTATAGTTATAGTATATAGAATTTCAAAAGTATTATTTATAAGATTAGGTGTATAATCTTGTAAAATAGTACTTAGATATTTTACTTGCTTATTATACCCTTCTTTTAGTGACTCTATAATAGTATTATAAACTAATGTTATAAAGCTATTACAGTTATATACTAGATTAGCTTGATTTTCTATACTAGTATATAGGTTAATAGTAGAGTATTGTAGCTTATAGCGTTGTATAATAGCTTCTAAGTTATAGAAGTTAACTTCTGCTACTTTTAGTTGTTTTTCTAAAGTCGACATTTTAAATAATATAATAAATATATTAATAATATACTATTAGACTTTAGTATTATCTATTACTAGTTTTAGTAGTTTATTACTATAATTAGTTATTAGTTATTACTTATTAGTAAGATATACTAAAGTAGGATATAGTAAAATAGACTTTAAATAATAACTTACTTTAATAAAATATAATAGTTTACTAGATAGTAGACAGTCTAGATAGTATAAGTAGATACTAGATTAGGAGATAAAGTAATACTAAATTACTAATAAAGTATTACTTTTAAGAGAGTAAATAATAAATATAATATAACTTTTATAATACTAAATAGTAGTATACTATTACTATATATACTTAGTTATATAAGTTACTACTTAAAATACTTATTAATACTTTAGCCTATATAAAGTTTTATTAATTAACTATATCTAAGATAACTAAGCTATATACTTAAGATAATTAAGCTATATAGTATATACTTAAACTAATCTAAGTAATCTATATAAAGTAAGCTAGGCTATATATCTAAGGACTAAGGTAACTAAGCTATATACTTATTACTTAAAGTATTAAGTAAACTAATCTATATACTTAAGCTAAGCTAAGCTATATATCTAAGATATCTAAGCTATATACTTAAGATAGGCTAAGCTTAAAGCTATATATTTAAGGGAAGCTAAGCTATATACCTAAAAGCTAAAGTAACTAAAGTATATACTTATAAGTTATTAAGTTATTACTTACTAGCTATAAGTAATTACTAACTTATAAGTATTAGCTTAATGTTGTACAGAGAGTTCCCTCTGTACTGCTTGATGATAGAGCTTATCTAAGCTGTTGTGAACCGTTTTATGACCTCCAAGGGGTCATGATTAAGAGGGGCGTCGATGTTGAAAGGGTTGTTTAAGTCAAGCGTAGGCATAACTGAGGTATAGACAAGGACTTAATGAGATCGGACTTGATGAGATCGGAAAGGAGGATTTGATTTGGTTGCTTCAAGAGGCAGGTTTCAGGATGATTTATCTGAATTGCAGGTTTAGCAGGTTGCAGCAAAGGAGATTTATCTAGATCGCAGGTTTAGCAGGTTGCAGGTATAGTCAATAGGAGAATCCTAGATTCCATCCTAGCTAATCATATATACCTAACAAGCCTACCTCTTAAGGATAAATACCTCTATAGTTAAGAGTTCTTACTGCAGACCTTAGTAGTATAGACCTTAAGAGCAAAGCTATCTCTAGTAAGTTAATCTAGCATTAAGACTATACTAACCCCTATAGTACTATATGTTTTTAAATAAGCTACCTTACTAAGTTAACAGCATAAGAATAGGGTATAGTGCTTATATTAGGCTAACTGCTGTTGTTTTTTTTTATATTATATGACTAATCTTAACTATAGGATCTAATTAGTTCTACGCTAGTTTAATTAGCGTTCTTAAATAAGTATTAGCTTTAGGTTAATATAAAAAGTATAATATATAAATAAAACATAAAACAATACTAATAATTCTTTAAGTACTAAAAGAGTGTATTTAATTACTTACTATAAAAGTAACTAAAAAGTAAATAGATAACAGTAAAGACAGACTAGATATATATATATATCTATTTCTTCCCTTTAACCTTATTTCTGTAGTCCCCCCCTCTACGCTTAATCTAGCGCCTATAAGCTGTAAAAGAGTCTAGTTTCTTCTAGGAAGCCCCACAAAGACTACAGGTAAATTTCTCCTCCTCCTGCTATAGTATATTAGTATATATATATATATATATATATATAACTATATATAAGGTATAATACTTACAGAAATAACAGTATCTAAGGTATCTTAAAAAAAGCTTAGAAGCTAGGTTAAAGCTAGAGAAGTAGCGCTATCTATCTTAAAAGGTTAAGAAGCCTGTTACTAGCTACTAGCTAGGTCGAAATCCACCTACAGACCTTTATCTTAAAGAGGAACAGAAGGAGCATCTTGCTGCAGCAATCTAGGGTCAATTTAGGTAGGAATTAGCTAGGTTATAGGCTGTTAAAGATGTTAAATAACAAGTTAGATAATAAACTGCTAGGCAGCTAGATCGTTAAGCAGCATAGAGTATAAAAGTGAATTCTAATCTATTTTAACTAGCAAGCTTAGGCAGAAGCTGCAGTCTAATAGAGAAGAAAGAAATAGAAGAAATAGAAAGGAAAACCCTAGGTTAATATACTTATTTCTATCTATATTTACTTAGTAATATAGGTTTATGTAATAAGGGGTAATACAACTAGAAAGATAATGAAATTCTAGTTAAAATGGTGGTATTCTTGCCTATAAAGGTTATATCTGTCGTTATATGTAAGGAGAAATTCAAAATAGGTTACTTAGAAAGTCCTATCTAGACTTACCTAGTAAAGTCTATAAGTTATACTTTAAAAACTTTTACTTCTATATTATATTTTTCTAGATTTGTTTCTACTAATTACTATATATTTTATATATACTACTTATTATATACGTAGAAATCTAAAATAGATTAGTTAGAAATTCTTAGGTAGGCTTACCTAGTAAAGTCTATAAGTTATACTATAAAAACTTATACCTTTATATTATATTGTTATAGATTTTCTTCTACTAATTACTATATATTTTATATATACTACTTATTATATAAGCAGTAGGTTTATTAAAGTTAAAGTATTACTTAAGTATAAGTAATTAAGTATTTAGATAGGTAGAGGTAATATACTATAGAGTAAGTATCTATAACTATATAAAGTACTTATACTTTTAGTCTATAAGTATAGTTTTAAGTTATAAAGCTCTTAATTATAAGAATAAGGCTACTCTAA
>NWBT01000048.1:5385976-5493731 GCA_003386485.1 Colletotrichum lentis
TAGAGGTAATATACTATAGAGTAAGTATCTATAACTATATAAAGTACTTATACTTTTAGTCTATAAGTATAGTTTTAAGTTATAAAGCTCTTAATTATAAGAATAAGGCTACTCTAAGGTACTAAAAGCATATAAGTAACTTTTTATACTTATATTTCTACTCTAAGGTACTTAACGTATATTAGTTATATAATATAGGTTATATCTTAACTATAGATCTCTAAAGTTGATTATTTTATAACTAAAAGCTTAGATATTAATTTAAGTTATATACTTAAAGACTTTAATTATATTCTAATCTTAGATATCTTAGATAGTTATACTTAGCTAAGATATAATAAGCTAAACTAACTAAGCCTAATTTAGTAAGATTAGTTATAAGATACTTAAGAACTCTTAGCTAATAGCTAATTAGCTATATCTAATTCTTAGATTTCTAATACTAAGTAGTAAGTATCTTATAACTTACTATATAGGAAGTAGGTAACTATATAGTTAGCTTATTATTTTAAGGTTAGATATCTAAAATAACTAATTAACTAATAACTATACTAACTTAAGATACTAAGAATAAATTAACTTAGCTTAAGTTAGTTAGATTAGTATATAAGATACTAACTAAGACTCTTAACGTTTAGTATTTACTATTTACTATATAGTAGGTTAGTAACTAGTAACTACTAACTAGTAACTATATAGTTAGCTTATAACTTTAAGATTAGATATCTAAGATAAGTTAGATAACTATACTAACCTAAAATACTAAGATTAAAATTAACTAAGCTTAAGTAAGTTAGTTTAGTATCTAAGATATCTAATATCTTATTAATATTATCTATATCTATTATCTTATAGTAGCTAAGTAATTAGTAATTAGTAAGTCTATAAAAAACTATATATAGGTAGTAGATTCCCTATAATATATTTCTAGATTATAACTTATAAGTAACACTATATACTGCCTTTTAAACAAAACAAAACTATATTACTTCTATTTCTAGTGTTAAGTTATTAACGCCTTATAAAATTAAAAAAAACTACTTTATTTCTATTTCTACTATTAACGCCTTATAAATCAAAAAAACCTATTTTATTTCTATTTTTACTATTAACGCCTTATAAAATCAAAAAAAACTATATTATTTCTACTTCTACTATTAGCGCCTTATAAAATTAACAAATAACTATATTATCTCTATTTCTACTTAAGTCTATTAACGCCTTATAAAATTAAAAAAGAATTATATTACTTCTATTTCTACTATTAACGCCTTATAAAATCAAAAGAAAACTCTATTAAAATAGATTCTAGTTATACCCCTTCTCAGCAGTCCTCAGCACCTTCTAGCCCTATTCTAGCTAGTAGATCCAGCCAGGATAATAGTAACCCTTTTACTATCTCTAATACTATACTATCTAACAGAAAATAGAAAGATAGTAAAGAAAACCAACCTAACTATAAATTATCTAAAATAACTGCTTATATAATACTTAATAGCTTATTTACAGCAGAGTTAGCCCCTATAAATACTAGTAAAGAAAGAGATATTATATGTTATTGCTAAGCTAAAGGCTATAACTTTAAGTTTACTACTAAAGCAAAGCGTTTTCAAGCTAGTAATAGAGCTAAACACTATAAAGATAAACATCCTACTGTTATAACTTCAGCAGAAGACGAAAGTAATCCTAATAAAATACATTGTAAGTTATAATCTAAATTATTACTTTATAATTACTTATTAATATTATATTAATAATAAATACTAATAAGATAATAGTTTAACAGTGGAATAAAGTTAAACAGATTTCACAGTCTAATATTAACGAATTTATAGCTACTAGTTTAGTATCTAGTTTTAAACGACCTAGATATTCTAATAGTTTAAGTTATAACTTTAATAACGATATAGGAATACAAAAAGCTATAGCATTTATGTTATAGTTTAATATTCCTTTTAGTACTATAACTTCTAATACCTTTAACAATCTTTTAAACTATTATAATAAGTAAGTAATAGTTATTAACTTATTATTATTAAATAATAATATTATATAGTATTACTTTATAGTATTACTAATTTACTATATAGTATTACTATATAGTATTACTATATATATAGTACTAAAATAGTAAAAATACTAATCTTATATATTATAGTACTTCTAAACCTATTTATTATTAAAAGCTTATACAAATAATTAATAATCTATATTTAAAAGAATTTAAGACTCTTAAACAACTTCTTAACATATATATTACTAATTATAGCACTATTTCTATACAGTTAGATATATAGACCTCTATTAACTTTAAAAGCTATTTAGGAGTAATAGCTTACTTTATTACTAATACCTTTAAACTAAAGTATATTTTACTTAGGTTTAAAGCTTTAAGTAAAGCCTATACTAGGACTTACTTAAATAACGTATTTATAAAGAATATTCTTAATACTTACTCTATTCCTTATAATAGTATTATAAGGTAAGTAAAGTACTATATTAAATAGTAATATCTTATATTATTATTTTACTTTAAAATACTTAATTACTAATATTATATATATAATAGTATTACTAGAGATAACAGCGCTAATAACTCTACATTTCTAAATTAACTATATTCTAGCTTTATTCTAGATATTAAGAATAAGTAAGATATAACAGAAAATAATAATATTTATAACTATTGTTACTTAGCATATACGCTTAACTTAGCAGCTAAAGATATAATTACTAGTTATATATCTTCTACTACATTAGATAAAGATATCTTAGAGTTTAAAAACTTAAGATTAGTAAGTAATATAACAAATAGTATTATAGACTTAAATAAAGGAGAAAAAGATAAGTTAGTAAAACTACTAGTAAGTAAGTAACTCTATATTATACTATAATATATTATACTATACTATATCTTATTATACTATTTTATATTTAGTAATCTACTAATACTTTAATAATTTCTAGGTAGTATAGGTTCTCTTAAAAAGGTTGTTATATTCTTAAGAAATAATACTATTATACAGCAAGAATTTAAAGCAGCACTTAAGATTAGTAAACAAAACAGTTATATACCTACTAATATACTTAAAACTAAGATTCCTCTATGTAAGTAAACTATTAATATTATATTATTATTAGTTAATTAAATTAGTTAACTATAATTAATTATTAATACTAATAATATTATAATAAATAGGTAATAATATAAGATGGAATTCTGTGTTCTGTATGATAAACGACGCTATTATATTAAAGGAACCTTTAAATTACCTTTCTAGAAATATAACTATTAAAGCTTTTAAAGCTATTTATCCTACGCTAGATACGTAGTTTTAACTTAAGAATTTAAGAGATATATTAGAGGTTTTTTTTATACCTACTAATTACCTACAAGGCCAAACATATATAACTAATAGTACTGTTTTAATAATACTTAATACTATTTATACTTAGCTAGATAATTATTTACAGTTATATATTGCTAACGATAAATAAGTTATAGAAGAGGTAAGACTAAGAATAAGATATATAATATAAGAAGATTAGTATACTATATATTATATATTATAGTATTATATTATTACTAACTTATTAATAGACTAATAAACGACTTTATCCTTTTGCTCCTAAGTTTATTACAGTAATTAATTAAGGCTTAACAAAACTTAAAAAATACTATCTAAGCCCTATAACTATACCTACGTGACGCAGTGGCATGCGTCTAGCAGCGTCTGTACGCACTTTATGCGCGCAGACGGTCAGTTTGATTCTGACTGCAGGAATGCTACTTTTGCAGAAGTCTGATTGGCCACCAGAGCCCTGCAGAAGTGGAGCCCTAGGCCCTACATGCATAATAGGGCTCTAACAACAGTGCACCCCCTCCCTACGTATTATGTTTCCTTTATAAAGTGTTATATTCTGTATAGTGTTAGGCAAAAACAAGCTAACCTTCTAATGTTTAATAATAGGGTAGTTTTCCTCCTACATAAATTACAGGAGGTTTTTCTCTTTATATATAGATTAACTATATTATGTATATAGTATAGTGTAAAGGAATACCTTACTTATTCCTACTTAGATAGTGAATAATATAAGACTCTTCTTGCTGTCTAAGCCTTATAACTATTACTAATTATAGTATATATAAGCCCTTTTTATTTAGTTTTATCTTAGACCCTTAATTTAATTATAGTACGCTATTAAATAACGAAATTATTACTTCTTTTATTAGTAAAGATGTAGTAAGATAGGTTTATAAGGATCTTCACTTAGAATATATAACGTAAGTAATATTATATATTATATACTATTATCTATAACCTATATAGTAGTTTTACTAGATAATATTTTATTATTTCTACTTTAATATTTACTAATCCTTTATTCTAGGTTAAAAGAAAAAGTTATTATAGACCTTCATAATAATAATAAGGACCATAATAAGTATTACTTAGCTTCTAATAATACTTATATACAGCTTTATTAGGAGTCTAATTCTAATTCAGATAATAATACTACCTCTAATAAGGGTAAAGAGCAAGCTAATATACAACAAACTAACTTTTCTATTACTTTAAATAAGGAAAAAGATAATAATAAACCTTATAATAACCCTAGGCCTATAGTTAGAGAATCAGTCTCATAAGGTTATTTTCCTATTAAACAAAAGGATGAAATAAAGAAATTACAACAAAACAAACTTTAATACTATTTTAAGTGCCCTATAGAAGACAATAAAGTAAGTCTTAATCCTTTATTTAATAGGTTATTTATAGTATAAAATATTAATATTAATACTATATTAAACTTATTAACTATTTAATATAATATTAAGTATAGTATACTAATAAGATAACATTAATAGGTTAATCCCTTAGACTAGTAGGCTGCTAACGAATTTAAATACCCTATTTTAACTATATTAGCTAGAAGATATTTAGCTATACTACTAACCTCTGCAGCTATAGAGGGTACTTTTAACTAGTTTAGTAGTATTATTACAAAAAGAAGAACAAGCTTAAAAAGTAAAACTAGAAAACAACTATTATTACTAAAGGGCTGGAGTCTAGACCCTATAATTAACAGAGGTATAGGCCCTAAATTATACCCTGATTTATATAAGGTAGACTATGAAGAGTTACCAAGTTTTTCAGATGAAGATAGTAGTAAAGAGGAGGATTTACAAGAGGAGGAGGATATTAATTTATAGGAGGATATTTTCTTTAAATAGGTTTTATTAGTTATATACTATACTATTAATCTATTATACTATACTACTAGTAATCTAGTATTTACTATTTAGTATTTATTTTAGATATTATTATAGTATAAGTAGTTAAGTACTTACTAAGTTACTATTACTAAGATTCTTTACTTTTAAGTAGTAATTATCTAAAAAGACTATACTAATATTATAATTCTTAACTTCTTTAATAATATTTTTACTTACTATATCTTTATTTTTATTCTCTTAGTCCTAGCTATAAAAACTATCTATAGTATTAATAGCTATCTCTATATATCTAATAGTCTTATTCTATAAAAATAAGAAATTAGTATTAGTATTAGTTTAACTTATATAATTAGGTTATAAATAACTAAATATATTACTTACTTTAAAATTATTATACTCTTTAGTAAAATATAGGTTTTAATATTTATAATGTAATAAAGATTAAAGAGTAATATAACTAGAAAGATAATAAAATTCTAATTAGAATAGTAATATATTTAGCTATAAAGGTTATATCTATTATCTAATTATCTATAAGACTATAAGTATATATAAAGAGAAAATTTAAAGTAGGTTAGTTAGAAATTCCTAACTTAACTTACTTAGTAAAGTCTATAAGTTATACTTTAAAAGCTTATACTATTATATTATATTCTTATAGATTTCTTCCTACTAATTACTTTTTACTTTATATATACTACTTATTATATAAGTAGTAAGTTTATTTAAGTTAAAGTACTACCTAAGTATAGATACTTAGATAAGTAGAGGTAAATTACACTATAGATTAAGTACCTAATTACCTATACATAAAGTATATATACTTTTTAATATATAAGTATAGTTATATAGCTTTTAACTTTAAAGACTTTCTACTTATAATTAATATATAGCTTATAATTATATATACTACTTAATAAGTAATTAAGTATATATATAGTCTTAGAGATAATAGACTACTACGCTTTATCTCTATAAGATAACGCTTATATAACCTATAACTATAACTATAAATATACTATAGTTATATACTAACTATAGTTATAATACAGTATTAATAATACTATATACACTATATATATAATTAAGCAGTCTAAGTTAATATACTATAGTTATATTATATATACTAACTATAGTTATAATACAGTATTAATAATACTATATACACTGTATATATAATTAAGCAGTTAAAGTTAATATACTATAGTTATATACTAAAAATAGTAATAATACAGTATTAATAATACTATATACACTGTATATAGAATAAAGTAGTCTAAGTTAACTAATAATATAACTAATAACCTTCTACACCTTCTTTACTTATATACACCCCTATTTACCTTAATTATATAGTATATAGTAAGTAAAGTATTTTATAGGTATAAGTATTTACTATTTACTATTTAGTTTTATAGGAGTACTACACTATAAAGTATTTATATATATATATACTAGAAATAAAATATTTACTTTATACTTTTATATCTACTCTAACTTCTAAGGAACTAAAACTTAAAAGTATATTAGTTACTTAGTATTTAGTACTTACTAATACGCTTATATTTCCACTCTAGGGTACTTACTACTTACTACTTTAGTACTTAATATATAGTAGTTAAGTATTTACTATTTATACTTATATTTCTACTTTAGAGTACTTAATATATATTAGTTATATAATATAGCTTATATCTTAACTATAGATTTCTAACGTTAAGTATTTACTTTATACTAATTAGTAATTACTAATATTAAGTAAGTAAGTTACTAGTATACTACTACTTAGTACTTACTCTTAGTACTTACTACTTAGTACTTTTTATATAAACCTATTTACTATTTCTTTTACTACCTAATTATTCTTTATTATCTTACTTACCTCTTATAAAACGAAAAAAGACTATATTATTTATATTCCTACTACCTAAGTACTAGTAGTAGGTACTAAAGTAGTAATTAATACTAATTATAGTTTTTCTTACTAGTAAATAGTAACTCTAACTAATAACTATAGACTGTAACTAAGTATATACTATATACTATATACTATATAGTATATACTATATTTTACTAATTAATTAAGTATTACTTAGTAATACTAATACTTACTTATAATATAGTATTTAGGTAAATATCTTAGTCTAATATATATTATATTTAATATAGTATTTACTATACTATAATATAGTATTTAGTATACTATAATATACTAATTAACTATAGAAATTCTATATTATTATTTTTCTACTGTAATCGAGAAGTCGCTGCTTCCTCCTCTGGTTTAGCGGCACCTTCCGATCAGGTAAGGCGCCCTCGCCGCTTTGCACGTGCACCCCTGTTCCCCTGATCAACGCCGCCCATAAATACGCCACAGCGCCCATCTTTCAACGTCGACCCTTTGTACCATCTACCCTTCCTCCCAACACTATTGCGAAATTTCCTTGCTTGGCTTCCCTGCTTCTCCTGAGTCGTGTCCTTATCTGGTGGCGGCTTGACTCTGTCTCTTACGTTCCTGCCTTGGTTCAGTCGCCCTGTAATCTCGCCTCCAGCTCTCCTTATGTCGAGACGTCTCATACGACCCTCCCCGGCTCCGTCTGTTCTATGTCTGACTTCAAATCACATCGCGATGCTACGGAATTGCTCTAACTGGGAAGCAGGATATCTGAACGGTCTTGAACCAGAGATGATGGCCGGGCTGAGTGTGTGACCATGAGAGGCAGAGTCAAGAGCGCCGTCATGCCCTACTGGAAACGGCTTTCTGCTGAATGGCGCGCGATGAGTTTCCGAATCTTGCATATATTGATGCCCTGGAGGTATCTCGGTCAGTGGCCCAGGCCCGCTGCCAGTCACAATCCCCCCCTCCCCCTCCCCCTTGGTCAACAAACGGCAACTTGGTGACACAAAGGGGCTAATCAGGCAATTTCGCCTTGAACTCGGAGTCTAGACTGGTCTTGATCATTTCGCTCGTCAAAGGCTCCTAAGTCACATTCGGACCGACTCATGAGATGCGCGCTCTGACTACCTGATTCGGTACGAGCCTCTTGGTATGGATGAATCACAAAGTTGCGGCACTGCGGGCTTCATTCGTGTCTGCCTTGCGCTTTCGCCTGGCCAGGATCCCTCTGCACAATGCATGGCGCCCGTGGCCAACCGGAATGGCAATACAGACGGAGAAACAGCCTATTTAGTCCTCGCGATAACATGCCACATCGCGGACGTTGTTTCCAAAACCTTGTCAGGTCAACGGCTACTCCGAGAACCATTGAGAGATGCATACGGGACTTTGGGCGGCCGGTCTCAGTTTAAGTGGCATTCATAGGGGTAAGAACTCTTGGTTACTGCTGATTGGCAACAATCCGACAGCGTCTACGAACAGCGGGGGACGAATGTGCCTGAATAGTTCAGACGCTGACACGCTGTATGTGCAGGTATTGGGATTCAGGGGAAACCTTGGCGCGCTCGTCGGTTCTCACTTTTAGACAATACGGAAGGGCTGACACATTAAACTTCTCGCTGCACATCGACTACTTAAACAGCGGCGTCTGTCTGATAATCTTCGACACTCTCATCCTCTCACACATCAAATCTTTAGAACCTTCCAAACGTTTAACCAAAAATGCCCATCAATCTTGATAATATTTCTTTCTACTCCCCTCAAGTGCAAGCTGGGCGTCCACCGGTAGCCAAAAGCGAAGTAAGACAGACTTTCGGTACTTCTTATTCAACGATAGAAAGAACCGTGGTGCTTTCTCCACACAACACGACAACCGTACACGATGAGATCACAAACCACAGTAACAAAAACCCAATCGTTTCATCCTCATCCCTTCTAGAGGCAAAGGTCGACGACACAGTCACTCCAAATGATATGAGACATCTGCGGATCGAACACTGCCCAGCGTCAAGCGATATGGGCCACAACTCAGCCGAGGAGCCTATGGCAGTGGACTCAACCATGCGGGAGCATTCGTCTGAGCCGGTGGCTTCGTCTGCCAACGATCCACCAGTCTTGTTGCCCTTGTTGCCGTCTGGGGATTTCACCTCCGCACTGTTTCCCTCGTACCAAGGTCCCCAAGCTGCCGAGAACACGAGCGCTCCTGTTCTCCCTCAAAATCCGACCGAGATTGTATCAGTGGTCAACTTTGAGACCTTTGCCAAACAAAGCACTCCGTGCTACACCGAGCAGTTGCCCCAAACGATTCAAGCGGCCGATGTTGGTTTTATGACATGGCTACAACGCCAACAAGCCGTGTCATCCAGCAGCGCAGAAGTTGAAGAGGCTTCAGGGTCTCCAAGACAAAGTACCGAAAAGTCCGACACAGAGCAACACCCAGTTCTGACCGAATCTGGACTGCCTTACTCCAGCTTGACACCCCCAGGTCAAGACATGCCCGATCACATCGAAATTTACACGCGCCAACTCATGTTGGGCGAAGAGACTCCTAATCTAATGCCAAACGTTGGTAGTGGGGAAAGTGACTCAGGCTCAACCGACCTAAGCGAGCCGCTGATCACAGAAACGGCATTTCATTCCAGCAATTGGTCACCTTCAGCGGACGAAATGCATGTGGATACTGGGATGACAATAGATGCTCCTCCTGTGTCCTTGTCTCCAGTCCGTCGCCGAGCTTGCAAATCACGACTATCGGCCGGCGCATATGCCGAAGTCGATTCGGACCCGGAATTTGGCGATAAGGATAACGCTGATCGAACCAACGATGACTGCATCGCAGATCAAACCAACCCTGGCAGATTCCAGCCAGGGCCCCAGAGCTGTAAGGACAGTTCTGACCAACGCGGTCAGCCGAAACGCAGACGTCAGAAAAGAAAATTCCAAGAGACTGTTGGCACTATCAGGGCCCCGAAACCACGAGACACGTCATCGCAGTCGTTATCAGAGCCAAGACGAAGGTCAGAACGGGTTACAAAGCGACGAAGAGCAAGCGGAATCATAACTCCACCGGTCTCTCTGACTTCTACTGGTGACGAATTAGACCCCAAATTCTTCTTTGCGCAATATGATGAGTGGCCTCTCAAAAATGCAGTCCTCAAGCGCGTGACAGATGGATGTGTAACGAGATTTCAACTGCAATGGGAGCAGCCGTCCACAGAACCACAACAAACGCATGGCTCTCACTCAGTAAGTAGGAGCCCGAGTCCTTCGCTGGAGAGGCGAAAGTCTATGAGGCGGCCTCCCAAGTCCAAAGTCCCTTTTACAAAAGACGAGGACAACCTTTTGGTTCAATTGAAAGGACAAAACCTTCCATGGAAAAATATCCATACCAGTTTCTCGAGTTCTTTTCCAGGCCGGTCTCTTGGGTCGCTACAGGTCCGCTTCTCTACTAAGCTAAATACATCAAAATGAAAGAGCTTGGTCAGGCGGTATGCAGACATGCAGTTGGTTTGATGGAGTTAGAAAAGGGCAATGGGCCTAGACCTGTAAAGGGAGACGTCCAATAAATCTTAAGATTATGTCAGATGGCGTTGTTATATGCACCTGGTATCATTGTATTAGCTTACAGGAATCCTGTTCTTTCGTCATTCATTGAAGAAACATTGCTTTAGTTATGTGGTCTCGATAGCAAAATGTTGACGACCTGCTGTTGATTCCCAACATGTCATGAAGCTAGGACGCTTCGTGTGGCGTTTCCAAACTGCGTCCGCAACACATGTGGCTGACTTGACGCACAGACCTCTTCGCGCAAGTATTTCTAGCCGGAATCGCTTCACACTTTAATTCTAGATAGATGAACTACTTCTACATCCTTTTTACAGACGCTCGAGGTTCATCACACAACATCATTATGTAAACCACGTCTTTTGATGTTTCTGTTACCTACTATTATCTTATCAGTCGCGAAGCTGATGTTCCAAATATAGCTAGAGCTGGCTGGCCCTAACCAAGAAGGTGAAGTGAGGTGATGGTTCGCAGCCTTGTTGCCTGGCTGAGTAACGACCTCCCATCACGTGCCTCGCTGGTCTAGCACCCAGGTGCCATCTATTCCAACAGGAACACTAGTAGGGAACCGCAAACTTCACGAGGTGGCAGTCAAATCGACAGATTTGGTGTGTAGTGTCTAGTAACATAATATGTGTGGGACAAGTTGGTTGTCTTGCTTAGCTTAATTTGCTGTGCTTGTTAAATCCATGCTCGACTCTATAATGCAATAAACGGTATATGTAGTATGGCCCTGTAACCTTTATCTGCTTCCTCTTTTAAGTCAGACAGTTATGTCAACACAAGATATCGCTCGCTTAGTGTGCAATAGACCAATATGCGTAATATTGCTGGCTGCCAAGCTGTCGCCTAACAACAAGGCAGTCCTTCACCGCCTGCCTGCGATGTGACGTTCCGGGTTGTGGCCCGGACACATCGCCTGTGAAATAGAAGCCCATCCCTGCAATCCCTGCCCTTGCTTTGGCCTGCACAACACCGCCTGCCTATTTTGGATTTCACGTTCCTCGCCAATGAAGAAATTCTACACCGTGCTGAGACCTCGATTTCCACATACCACGTTCTTCATCTTAACCGGCTTTGGAGACCGCCTGCCATATCGGTACTTAGCTAGCTTCCAGGATCAGTTCAAATTTCTGCTTGCCACCTCTATGATTTGTCGTAGGCTCTGGACCGCCTACCCAAAGTACTCTATGGGACAGACAGTGCTTGAGATATCACACTGTTTCACACTGCGGTTCTCTAACTCCGTCCGCCATAGTCTCAGCCTACCTAAGCTGCATCTCACTAGCCTCTATCAATGAAAAAGGACAAAACAGGTATAACGTCAACCTCAACCTGTGTGATCATCCGAAGAGCTGACCTTGCACACGGAAATTGCAAGATAAATTGCGCTTACTGTTACGACTCGAGAGACACAGGCTGCTGCACGAAGATTGCCCACGTCTATAGAGGACCGGTTCAAAAGTTTTCGCCAGGCTCCCAACGGACCCGGAATAACTACTATACAGGCCAGTACGAAGTCTTGTCAGAGGGGACAAGGTTCAGTCCCTATTTATTTCTTTTTCAGGGCTACGTAGCCGCTGAATCAAAACTATCACAGCGAGGTAATCCGAATCTCTTGTACCCTAAGTACTGATAGTGTTGGCGAGGTGATGCTTTACTTCACCCCGGTCCTCGGTATGCACCTGCAAGCAGCACTGACAACGTACTACGTTGACGACAGGAGTAGCGCGAGTCATGGCTTCGCTTTGAACCCCTTTTCTTACAGCATCACGCCGCTCGAGTAGCACGATGTCCTTTTCCTCAACCTGGCGCTGCGTTTTGTGTCTACATAGTACGTAGTATTGTTCGTTTGATCTTTCAGTATTCATTCCCATGAGCTGTGAGCTCCACACTAAAGCTAGGCGGGAATGGACGTTGTCAGGCGTAGCCATTTTCCTTGTTATCTTGTTCGCACTGTCATGGGGCTCCACGTCAGAAACACGAGTGGTCACAGCCATTACTGGGCATTGGAGCAGCAGATTGTGGCTCTTTCGGGTTGTGAAAACGTTTGAGAGTTTGTGTAACAGAGGAAGTTACATAAGTTTGCTTTCGTATATACATATGCACAGCGGTGGTCGAAGTGGATTTTCGGACCTCGACATTGAGAAACATACTTTGTAGACTGGGAGCCGTAATCAGAAGTCTGCAGATAGAGCATGCGGAGTGGAATAAAAGTGGAGTGGCGTTCTGCTGCAGGTGAGAGGGATACCCGTGCCCCGCACCCCCTAACTTGGGTTCGAGAAATCCCTCACCCGCTTACGCGGGTGAGGGGTATCCGAATCCAAATAAGTGGGGGCGTGGCACGGGTAGTTGTTTCTGGCTGTGCAGACATTGGGAAAATAATGTGCACAGTTCACCTATGTCTTGTATGCACTTATCGAGCTATGACCCTGAGTCATTTCGGGCGCTATAGCTATGACTCATGCTGTGGCCACGGTGTTCATCAGTTCCCTGCAAGTACCTACGCCAGACAGAACTACTACAGTGTGTGATGATCTACACACTGTCAAAATGTGTCCGTGCGTCAAGAGAACTCAAAGAGTTTAATCAACAGGACATCATCCCTTTCGGACATAGCTGTGGAACGTTGAGCAACCGAAGAATAGACTTCAAGATGGTATGCCGGTACTTAATAGAACCAATCCACGGGCATTCGTAACGAGAGCATAGGAACGAAAGAGTAGAAAGGAAGCTGGGACAATACGGTCTTCGAAGAGACCAAGCCACAAAGTCAGAATTGTACGTGCAATCTGCCCTTTAGGTTTTCGGTGCGATAACTCGTGTGTGTGTATGTGCGTAAAATAACCTGGGCCCTTGACTGCAGAGTGCAACGCAACCAAATCTGTCGAGCTAGAGTGAGGAGATTCAAACAAGAGTCCAGAAAGAAGCGAAGGAGGGTTTTGGGGCGCCATCTCCATATAGCCATACCTGGCTCACGCTGCGTAGTCGGCTTGACAGGGCCATAGTTGATGGGAAAAGCTGCTTGCAGAGGAAAGCCAACATCTGCGGTAAGTTATCGGGAAGGCTACGGTGATATAAATGTATGATAACAAGCTCAAGCAATGGGACCCTTTTGTCGACGTATGAATATGGCCATTTTGGAGAACCACAGGTTTGCGTCACGAACTTTCACAAGAGAATGGCCGGAGCCCAGAGTCATCATGAAACTAATTCTACTGAAGCGGAAATCTTTCGCCAAATTTTACAACATAAGGTGATACTAGATGATTATGACGGAACTCGTGAGCCTGCCCTCACCACCCACAAAAAACGATGTGTGAGACAAATTCTAGATCATTAAGGCTTTTATGCAGTGTTCTATAACTTATTGCGCATTCTGGGACTTTGGCTGGGAATTGTAGTAGGGACCCTCTACAAACTTATCAGTTTGAGATGCAATAAAGTCAGTACTAAGCTTTTACAGCCAGAAACAGAGACCAAAGAAAGACATACTAACCCTATACATAGGAATTACTTAGCTACCTCTACTTTATCTATAAGATATAGCTGCAGGTTGTAAGAGGAAATAAAGATAAATTAGAAAAGATAGACTAGGTTACAGTAGAAGCTGTTTAGCTTAGGTGTCTAAGATTCTTAGCTTTAGATAAGTAAGCGCTTTACAGCATCATTCTTAAAGGTAACGTTTTTAGAAACTTTAGTTATTCTAAGTAACTAGCAGCGCTAGTAAAGCTTTACTTATTTAACTTCCTAATCCTATTATTATTAACTTTCTTTAAAAACTTCTAATATCTTAAAGAATGTAGTAGTTATATTAAGCGTTTAGTTCCCTTTATAAGAGGTAGCCTAACTATTTAGAGAATACTCTTACAAAATTTTAACCTACTAGCGTTATAAGGACAGTTAGAATCTACACTTATAGAAAAGTTTAATATTCTTAAAACTTAGTTTTTGCTTAAAATAAGGTAACTATAGCTGTTTACAATAAGGGAGTTTTACTCTATTCACACTAATCCTAGCGTTTTGCTAAGATTTATAAGTCTAGCTGCTAAGCTAGGTTTCAACACTAAGAAGATTTATTCCCTTAAAAGGCTCTCTTCCTATTAGGAAATAGCAAGACAGGCAATATTATTTGCTTAGTCTTCATAAGATTAAGAATATAACTTAAAGGATAACAAAACAGTTATAAGTTAAATTATAAAAGCGTTTCCTAGCAGCAAACACATATTATAAAAACAAACCTACAGCGCTTTTATAACAAATATAACTAGAATAAAGCTAAATATCTATCTATAGCTTAATTAAAAAGCATACTTAATAGATACCCCTAATCTTATTATAGAAATCCTTAATCAGCAGCCGCTCATTAAGAAAAAGGAAGTCACAAGCTTATTCCTTTTAAGATCAATCTACAAAGCGATCTTTTGCGAAGATCTCCAGGAAATCAGCGACCTACCTCAAGTTACCGGCAGAACCAGTGGAGAAGCGACCTTTCGAGAAGATCTCCAGGAAATCAGCGACCTGCCTCAAGTTACCGGCAGAACCAGTGGAGAAGCGACCTTTCGAGAAGATCTCCAGGAAATCAGCGACCTACCTCAAGTTACCAGCAGAACCAGCAGAGAAGCAGTAGAAAACTATAAGGAGACAAGCCAGCTTGCTAGCAGTCAAACAATGGAAGAGTTTCAGGACTCTACGACAAAAGAGCAGGCAAATAAGACAGCCAAAATCCAGTCCACAAAATTAGGAAAAACAAAAAACGCCACATTAAAGGTCATCAAAACGGGGATCCTTTGTGAGGAACAGCATCTAAACATAGATTTAGACGATAAGAACGAACCTATCCAGGTTAAGAGGACTATTCAAGACTTGGTGGTTAAGCACAAGGTCCTACCTTTTAACTCGAAAGGGGAGTCGCTGTTAGCAGGGGAATGCTACAGAAAGATTGTACAAGAGGGTCATGAATGCATCATTATGACGGAAAGTCCACGACATGAGATTTTTGAGACTTAAAATTGACCCAGCTTCTGAATTGCCCGAAAATCTCACCGTTGTCCCAGGACGTCCCAATATTGTCCCAGGACGTCCCCAGTGTTGTCCCAGGACGTCCCAATGTTGTCCCAGGACGTCCCAGTGTTGTCCCAGGACGTCCCAGTGTTGTCCCAGGACGTCCCAATGTTGTCCCAGGACGTCCCCAGTGTTGTCCCAGGACGTCCCAATGTTGTCCCAGGACGTCCCAGTGTTGTCCCAGGACGTCCCAATGTTGTCCCAGGACGTCCCCAGTGTTTTCCAGGACGTCCAAGATCACGAGAACAGCGTTTAGTGGAGAACGTATTCAATGGAGGGAAGGATGGACACATTGATTTTGATTGGGACTGAGGCAGGCTATTGGCCAACAGAGGGAAAGGAGGCGAGGAACGTAGTGTAACTTCCATTTCACATACATGCCAGAATGAGATACAGACTTTTAGCTTCACCCAAGGCGGCTGCTCTGGAGGCGGAATCGACATCAATTGTAGCCATAACTGATCCACTGATCTGCTGTGTTGTCACCCCAAAGTTACACATGATTGACCTTCAACTCCACCACGCGTTCTTCTTTCCGCATAATCGACTGGCGACCTCGTTACCGGAACCGGGTATGTAGTCTCCTTCGGTAATTTAGCTCTGAGGTGTTCCTGTGTAACTTTGCTTACCAGTTCAGCCCTAGATCTGGGGAAACTGGGCTCATTCGAAGACGTGTACTCATGGAATCTATGCTTCTGACAGACTTGGATGTACACGTCGGCACCATAGCGCCTTCTTATCTGCTCACAACGCCACATGATGTTTTTGATCGCTTTGCCGCAATTCTCGTTGGTCCTATCTCGTTTCTTAGGTGGACGAGTCGGAGAGGCCATGTCGAGCTGTCGGTTACTGATTGCAACAAACGTTGGGTCGAGCCTCATACACACAAGTAGACTAGGTGCGTGCTGTGATGTGATATGTCTGAGAATTGGCGTTGACAACCAATATTGTTTCAAAACTTTGTTGACGTTCTCTTCCCCATATATCTTTTTCAAAGTATGTATACCGTACTTATGTATGGTGCATAAGGTGAAAGTGCAGTCGTATTTGAATCTGATGTCTGATTGTGTGTTTCGAAATGTCACCGTCGCAGCTGTTTGTAGATGATCTTAGTGATGGGAATCAAATACAGCATGCAAACTGCCTGTTGCATCATGAATCATACCTTTTGTTGGAAAGCAACAATCGGCTTTTGTTACAATTGCCGGCAAGACGGGACGGGGATATTTCAACCACGTACGGATAGAAAAAAGGTACTGCAGATGTATTATGTGTACTGTATCACGAGTCTGACAAGTGACACAATGAGGATTCTGGGAGCCAGAAAGAAAGCCGTCTTATAGGATGTGAGGTTGCTCAAAGTAGGCAGTTGTCAACATGGCCATTCCCGGCATTGCCACATGTCGGCAAATCAAGGTTTCTTGTGAGAATGTCTACAAGTCTATGTACGGACTCGCCGCACAAATTGTCCACCAAACGCCCACTTCTGCTTCACTTTTTATAAAGCAGATAAACAATAGAAAGACGTCGTGACAGAAACCAAGAACGCTCTTAAATAGTAGGCGAGTCTGGTCTCGGGATACCGCCTTCGGCAGAGGACATGATAGGGTCACTTGTGCTCCAGTTAAAACAATGTGTGACTATTTCACCATCGCTGCTGGTTGTCCTTAGGTGTAGCGACTGCTTCGTGGAAGCTTTCACATACACGTGGGCCACTCTGGATGACGGTTTTATGCCACTCTTCTTTGCTGTGACATCAGTTCGAACCGCTGCTGCTGCCGAGCAGGCGGTCTTTATTTCAGCCGTCAAAGGTTGAGACGCTATGCTGTTCGTGGAGCTCGCTTCCTGATGACGAGACCCTTGTGCTAACCACTTTTCCTGCTTGGCGCCACCGCTTTCTTCGTCAGAGTCAGAGAGGAGGAAGGTAGATACAAGGTTCTGTGGAAGCCTTGGCTGAGACGACTTCTCGCTTGCTGGGATGAGCCGCAAAGGGGAGAATACTGAGTGAAGCTTCGAGCTCATAATGTTTCTGGGCAATTTGGCAGTGCTCCAATGGTCATTGTGGCATGTGTGAGTGCTACTGTACTCAGTTCTGAGCATACATTACTTTGCCTGCAAACAGACGCGCCAAGTGTGTGGACCTGTTCCACATGGTGCCACTGCCGAAAGAAGCCACTCCGTAAACCTCTGTTTGTGAACCTTGATGGGGCTCAAGCTGGCGAGCAGGACCGGCCATAAGTGTTTCAAGTACAGCGATATGGCGGAAGTGAGTGGACACCGCTACAACTGGAGGAATGGGAGCAATAAAACCGACTCTCTTGCTTCACGTGCTGTTCACTATGTGCACAATCGCAGTTAAAGTGCATTTTTGGAGCTCGACCTAGAGAAATGTAGTCTAGGAGCCGGAACAGGATTCTGCAGACAGAGCACACAGCGAAGCAAGGTGCTTGCGGAGTCAGAGCCGTTTTTGGGTGGTTTAGAACGCCTTCTATGAAAGGCCAGAACCTGCTCCTCCAGGAGCTGGATATGCATTGTGCAGACAGAACACATAGTAGAGCAATAAAGCTCCTTATTACGTGGCTGGGGAAACTAATAACTAAGCGCTAGAACCAGCTTCTGCGTTGTAGTCTCAGGTGCGCTAAAACTAGCCTTCTAGGTTATAGCTTTCTAATGGATTAATAGGAGCTGGAAGTGGGTTGTATAGGAACTATACACAGCACAGCTAGGTGCTTACTGTAAGGCTTAGATAGCTTTATTTTAAGAGCCTAAACAGGCTCCTAGAATGCTTAGGACTATCTAATATAACAATTAGAAACCAGATATAGATCTTATAGTCTCTATAAGTACAAAAGAAAGAAAGTTCCTTAACTGCGTAGCTAGGAAGACCAGCTAGAACTAGCTCTTAGCAAGAGACAGGTGTAGAGCGTGTAGACAGGGGAGGTAATAGGACAAGGAGGACCCTTGTTGCCTGGCTGGGGACAACCTCTACTAAAAGCTAGAACCGGCACTTGCCTTATCGTTGCGGCGTCGGATCGTCTCCCTAAGTTCCTAAAGCCGGAATCAAAACGTGAGAAATGGCTTTCATCTTGCAAACAGGGGACATAACTCAGCAAGCAAGATCCTTGTCGTGTGGTTGAGGACAATCTCGCCCTAAACTCGGCTGGTAGAAGGGAGCTAGAAATGGATTTTGCGGACACTATAAATAGCGCCTAACAAGAGCTAAATCTAACTCTTTTTGAAAATGGAGCGGTTAGTGAGGTCCCTAGTGTGTGGCTAGGAGGTGGGCTAAAACTGGCTTCTAGCAAGAGCTAGATACGGATGCTGAAGACAGGGGTGTAGGTAAGTAAGTGAGATCCTGGCTGGTGTCTTGTCCTAATCGCTAGAAGCGACTACTAACAACGTGGTTGTAACGGCTTTCAATGCTAACTTCTGGATCTTAACTCTCTAATGCTGTGGATAGAGCTAGATATAGAACGTAAGAAAAGGGTGTATGTTAGGATAAGCAGGATCCTTCTTACAGGCTAGAGAATTCCTCTCCCTAAGAGTTAGAACTAGCTTTTAGAAGAAGTCTAGTATAGGCTTTGCGTACTGACGATGTGCTGGTGGAGGCAAACTTGTTGTTGCTAGTTGTAATGTCTACTTCTAAAAGCTATAAAAGGCCCTTAGCGGGCGTAATTACACTAGTGCTAAAGGTTGAGTATAGCTGCGAACACCTGATCTTTATTCAGCTTGTCTGTAAGGTATTTACTAATAATTAGGATAGGTAAGACTAAGCTAAGCGTCTAACCCTAATCCCTAGTAGGGCTGTAAGATAGCAGGTATTTACACCTAACCCTTATGCTATTTCTAAGTAGAGACAAAATAAACCCTTTAAATACACCTACTTTATAGAAGCTAACTTTAGTATATCTAGTCTATAGATATACCTTAGACCTCTAGTAAATACAGCACTTAGTGCACTTAACGTACGTATAGGATGCCTTAATATTAAAGAGTAAGTATTATCTATAAGAAATACACCTACTATTATAAATAACAGCGTTAACTATAGGTCTAGAGCAGACGTTTAATCTATTTTTAACATACTAGATATAGAGAAGAGATAGAGTTTATACATTATGCACGCCTAAAACTAGTAGATCTAACTTAGTAAATATCTTTAGTACTCCTAGCGCTATATACTTTTGTTATATAGACTAAGATATCTTACTCTATAGCTATAGAAACTCTTCTCTATAAGACTAATTCCCCTAGATATTATATAGTATATCTTTAACTATAGTAAACCCCCTATCTAGTTCTAGTTTACATAATGCTTATATACTTAGTATTTATTCTTTAACCCTAAGCTGTACTAATATAATGTAAAGTATAGTTAGTATTTTACTATCTTTAAGACTATTACCTATTATATAGATATATATATAGCCCTTACTACACTTAAACTTACCTACGAAGCTAACGCTAATTATAACATACTAGTAACTATATATATAGCTAATATCTAATAGCTTAGCCTTTTTCTTATTATAGCGCTATACCTTACTGCTTTAAAAGGTTATCCTAAGATTATATTATTTCTCCTTAATTATAGTGTAGATATTAATAGGGTTATAGACTGCTAGCTATATACTTCTGTCTTTATATCTCTTCTTAGCTAGAATGTAGAAACTTCCTTAATCCTTCTCTAGCGTAGTGTGTATCTTAAGTTACCTAAGTTTAAGACTAATATGCTTTACTAAGCTGTTACTATAGGACTAACTAAGGTTATTACCTATCTAATTAAGGAGAAAGAACTAGAAGTAGACTAGGTTAATAGTAATAGAGATACACTGCTAATCTACTTACTATTATTACTATTACTAGAGACAGTTAAAGCTTACCTAGTGTGATTTAGGGTAGATATAAACTAGCTAATAATAATTAATATATAGTATATAACGCCCCTAAGTATAGTATGTAAAGACAGTATATTCTCTATAGCCTTATTACTTTTAGAAGCTAGAGTAGATACTACTAGTAAGTTAGATAGCTTAGTTAAGAGGGCTAATTTTACGCTTTATATCTATAATTAGAAACTGCTTAAGTTAGCACTACTAGCCTAATCTAAGTAAATTAACAGAAAAACAGCTAAAGTAAAGTAACAGCTTATTAACTATCTTATTAAGTTAGGTACTAACCTAGATATAATAATCTGCATTTTAGCGTGTTATAACTAGATAGGACCTCTTTTATTAAAGCTTATCTATATAAGGCGTTATTAGGAGGCTAAGATATTACTCTTTTTAGGCCTCCTAGATATTAATTAACGTAACTTATATAGTGTAATAAGCCTTACTTAAATACTCTCTACATACTATAGAGACCTTATTACTATGTTAATTCTATTATAGTGTAGTGCTAAGATAGATAAGGAAGTTTTATATGCTGTTATTAGTAAGATAGTGTAGCTAGCTAAAGCATAAGATAATTAGGGTGTAATTAGCCTCCTAATATAAGAGCCTAAGCTATTAAGGATATTCTATATATTATATTTATATTACTTTTAAATAGCATTAAGAAGCAGTAATATAGTAGTAATGTAATTCCTATAGGATTTACTAAGGTTAATTATATATATAGTTATAAAGATACTAAAGTATAGAATTAGTCTAATAAAAATAGGGGTCCTTAATGCATTATAATTTAATAAGGTTAAGGAGAGAATAGAAGGGCTAGTTATTATAAAGATGTTTTCCTAATGTTACTTTACAGTAGAGAGTATATTATATAGAGATTTACTGCGTTGTACTAGGGAGAAGTATTATAATAGAATTATCTATAGTAGTAATATCTATTTAATTATAATAGTGTTTGTAGCAGACTAATAGATTTGCAAAAATAGCAAAATAATATCTAGTTAAATAGTAAGGATTGTATAAAACTAAATATGCATCCCTAACAGTAAGTAGTAGATATTTTGCCTTTTATGTAGTAAAGGCTATTATCCTATATAATATTCTTAGAGCAGTAAAAGTAAAGGCTTTATAGCTGCAAAAAGGTATAAATTATAACATTCTGCACTTATAACAGAATATTAGTATCTTTTCTTCTCTATAGATATTTTAAATATGTTACTACCTGTTTCTTAAGTGATTTTAAAGATATAGAATATCCCCTTAATTAAAGCTCTCCTACCTTAGGGGACTTAGCTGTATAGCTCTTTAAGGATTCGTTCCTTAATAAAGATAAGCTTAATAAGTAATAATAGTCTTTTTAACCTTTTTAACCCTTTATATAATACTATCTATAAAAAAGGGTATATATTAGCAGTTATAGGTTATATTACTGTTATTTTTACTAGCACTTACTAATGTAATAAAGCTAGTACTAACCTTACTATACCTAATAATAATTATATAGCACTAGACACACTAGACATATATATAAGATATATAGACCTTTAGCTAGAAAAGGATGTAGTAATTAGGGTAACTACGTAAGTTAACGCTGTAACTACTCTAGCGTAGGAAGTTATATAGAAGGTTATAAGAAACTAGTAGCTTATTATTATTTATATAGAATTTAATAGCAGTAGTAAAACAGCAGTTAGTTTATATATCTTACCTTAGTATAAGCATGTTATATAGGAGATAAGGAGCTTACTTAAGAGATTCTACTAAGATATTAAGAGTGTATAAAGACAGTATGTATATTACTAGCTGTCTTTTAAGTTATATATATAAGAGAGGGCGTATTATAGTAGCTAGTAGTAAAACGTAGTTAGGTTTCTTATGTAATTACTAAAAGGCTTATCATTAGAGCGCCTTTATGTAGTTATATACAGTATAGTAGCTATATTCTTTTAGTTCTATAGCTATAGTGTAGTATTAGTAAGATGCTATTACAGTAGTAACTACTTAGATACTAGTTTAAGGTTATAATCTAGAAATAAATAGTCTATTAATAAAGAGTAGATCTATATATCTAAGTAAAAAATAATATAATTAAAAAGTAGCTATATTCTATAAGTATAGATAAATTTACTAGTATGTTTATATAAATTTAGGTTACCTACTAAGAGCTAATAACGCTTCCCTCCTATTATTAGTCTTCTTCCTATAGCTTTATTTATCTTTATAAGTAGACCTTAACTATACTCTTAAGAAGCTATATCCCTATAAGTTAACATAAGAGTGTAAAAAGGTATAGCAGTTAATACAGTATAGTTATTACATCTTAATATAACTAAGGTTATCTATATATTTATTAGTAACAGTTAGGTGTTCTATAGCGTAGTTACAGAGGTTCTTAATCCCCTTATATAGGATTAGCCTAAGGATTATTAACTCCTATAGGTTTTTAATAACAGAAGGTCTATTAAAGTATAGTAGGAATGTATTAAGCAACCTTAGCTAGGTAATCCTACTTAGGTATTATACCTTAAATCTATTATAGGCTGCTATAAAAATAATAGCAGTAATGTTTTATATGTTGTTAGGTAGAATAGTTATATATATCCTATATAGGAAGCAGAGGAAGATATATTAAATTATAGCTAGCTGCTTATAGAGCATAATTAGGCCTATAAGTGTGAGTAAAGGTTATAAGAAGTATAGCTAACTAGATAATAAATAAAAGGGGCTTAGTTACTACTAAACTATATAGCGTAGATATATATAGTGTAGTTAGTTATAAACGCTTAGCTTAAACTAAAAGAGTAAGCTTGTTTTATTATGTAAGATAGATAATATATATTAATTAGCTATAGATTAATTCTTAAGTAGAAATACCTAAGGCCCCCTAAACGCTACTACTGTAAATAAGGTATTTAGATATACTCCTTAGAGAAGCTAATAGAGCTGTCTAAGAGGCTTAAGGAAAAGTAAAAGAGGCTCTCTTACATAAGCTTTAAGCTAATTATAGTAAAAGGCAGTATTAGATTTAAGTTAAAATAGATAAGAATAGCTAATTAACTATAACAGACCTAAGCCTTATATAAAAGCCTTTTTTATATTTTTAAGATGTTAAATACAGACTAAGCGATATTAATACTGCTTACAAAACATAGCGTTGCTACTAAAATTTAAAGACAGATCACCTAGCTATCTGCTATATATACTTAAAACAGTATTATAGTAAGGCTGCTCTAGTATTCTAAGTGTAATAATAGCTATTCTTTTAGATAGGTAATAGAGAATTAAAATATAAGAAGGGGTGGAAATTATAAAAAAAAGCCTAGTAAACTATAAATAACAGCTAAGCTATAGTATAAAGTAGAGAGGTAGATTTAATTCTAGTCACTATTAACTACTATAGAGCCTTTATTAAATTTAATACTCTGTATAATGCTAGCCTCTTATATTAAACTATCCTTTTTTGCTTAGATATATATTTATAGTTACTCCTAATAGCTAATTATAATTATAATTCTAAAAGTTAAAGCTAAAGTTAACATTAGATATATTAATATTATTAATACATTTAGATAACTTAGCTTTTATTAACGTTATACTTATTATTAAATAACTATATCCTTTAGTAGAGTAGTTTCCTCTCTTAGTTAAGAGACTTTATCCTCTAGTATAGTAGCTTTATATTTTAGGCTAGAGGCTTTAGCCTCTTACCTAATAGCTATTGCTTTTAGACTAGAGGCTGTAGCCTCTAGATAATTAGTTTTGTCTGTTATATTAGAGGCTAGAATCTCTAAATTAGAAGCTAAGTCTTGTATTTTAGATGCTTTATTATCTAGCTCTAAAGCTTTATCTCTTTTATTAAAGATTACATCTAGTACTTTTTTAATAGCATGTTATATTAACATTCTTATCTATATATTATAAGCTGTTTTTAATAAGAGTGCTTTATATAAACTACTTACTACCTAATGCTAGCCTAGCTCCTATAAGCTATAAGCGTAATGTTCTAGGAATCTCTATTAGGTAATTACTATCTTAATAGGTAGGTATTATATTGTAAGTATAACTAGTAGTAAAGTTAGGAGTCTTTTTGTATAGGGCTTATAGGCTCTTAAGTAGTTTGTAAGATAAATTATTAAGATTTTAATCTTAGCTATAAGAGGTTATTTAAAGCTATTTTAACACCCCTATAATAACATAACGCTAAGCATAGCATATCTTATATTCTTATCTCTCCCTAGTTTAAATATATCTATTTAGTAAGCTTAATCTTTTTATCTTTAGTATTGCTAGTATCTATCTGTTATAACGCTAAATATCCTTACTGTAACTACTGCAGCTCTTAGTAATAGGAAATAGACCTTATTGCATAGCTAAACCTATAGTAAAGACAGACTAGTATAGAAAGTACGTTTAGTGTTAATATAGCATTCTAGGATAAGATAGAAATAGTTAGGGTTACTATAAAATAACATACTATTATATAATAGCTTACTTATGTAATTAATAGTATTTATAATAAAAACAGTATGCTAGACCTTATAATTTATAACGTATATAATTAGTAACTTAATAATACGTCTAGCATAAAAGTTATCTTATAGTAATAGAAGTCTTATATTATTCACTATCTAGGTAGGAACTAGTAAGGTATTCCCTTACACTATTCTATATACATAGTACTTATTAATCTATATAGGTAGAGAGAAAAACCTCCTATAATTTATATAAGAGGAAAACTACTCTATCTTATTAAACATTGGAAGGTTAGCTTATTTTTACCTAACATAATATAGGATTATTATAAAGGGAAAACATAATACGTAGGTGTAGTGCACTGTTATTAGAGCCCTATTATGTATATAGGGCCTAGGGCTCCACTTTTGCAGGGCTCTAGTAGCTAATTAGACTTCTGTAAAAGTGGCTTCCTGCAGTCGGAATTGAACTAACCGTCTGCATGCAGAGCGCACAGACGCTGCTAGACGTATGCCACTGCGTCACGCAGGTAAAAGTTGTCTTATAAGTGCTAGTTTTATACTTAGTAAGAGACTAAGGTAAGCAGTAAATACGTAAATCTAGTAGATAGATTTACTTACTATATCTATATAATAATAGTTACTTATAGGTTAAGCTTTTAAAATAGCCTATTGCCTGCTGTAATTCTAGGCTTACTAATATAGCCCCTACTAGGTAGGGGTGTAAACGTAGACTGCCTAGAAAAAGCTTTTAGTAACATACATCCTAGACTAAGGCGCCTCTTTTAGAGCGTAGAGGGGTCTACTAACTAAGTAATAGCTTCTTTATAGGCGCTTAATAGGAGCATAGTAACTACTAGCTATAACCTAGGGATTTATTATTTATATAGTATTCTAATGTAACATAATGTTTAAAAATAGAAGTCTTACTTCTAGCTAGTTATTAGCTAATTAAAATGTTATATTAGTTTTTAACTTCTTTTAATGTTATTAGTAACTAGATTTCTTCTATATTGCCTCCTACTAAAAGCCCTTAATGTTCTGTAATACTATTAGAAGGAAAACATGCTATTTGTAATTAGTAATATAAACTAGTGCTCTCTATGCCTAGTCTTACTAGAACACTTTACCCTATGCCCTCCTCTAAAGGATAGCTAAATTAGATTTAACCTTACACTACTAATAGCAGCTAGTATTATTAATCTACTAGGACTTAGCAGACTGTATATATTATATTTTATAATAAGAAATGTTAACTAGGGCGTTTAGTAAGAATAGTAATAGTAGAAATTAATTATAGTGCTTCTAATTATAACTTTAATAGATATACTATTAGTAATACAGACAAAATAACAGAGTGGAAAGACTCTATTAAGGCTAGTAAGCTATTTACAAACTATCTCTAGTTTGTCTGCTGTATAGATTTAGGTAGTATAGCAGCTAGTTACTCTTTAATTACAATTATGTTGCAGCAGTCTAGTCTTTACCCTAAGGATAAAGAAGCAGCTGTATATGCAGCACAGGTAGGGTAGTCCTTAATGTAATTATGCTTAGTACTATATTTAAATTAGATTAGGCTTTATTAGATTAGCTGTTAGATATAGGGCTGCACGTAAGGTGTATGTAAGCTAGATCACTAGGGGAATCCTAGCCTAGCACTAGATATCCTAACTAATTAGATTGTAGGAATTTACCTGCTATTTTACAGTAAACTACCTATAGCTGCTAGCAACCCTATATTAGATAGTTAGATAAGTAGAATAAATAATTATATAGAACGCTATAACTTCTACTTACAGCACGCCTAGTTATAACGCCCTATATATAGATCCTATATATAAGTATACCTAGATACTAATAGAAATATTTTATAGGTATTTACGCTATTAGTCTAGGCAGTAGGTCCTTTAGATACAATTCTATATATATAGACTCTAACTAAAAAGGGGAATACTCTCTTATATCTACACGCTTATACTTATAAGGCTTTGATTTTAATTCTCTTACGCTCTAAAGCTAAAAAAAACAGTTACTACAATTTATAGTACATTTTGTAGTGTTAACCTATACGTAATTAAACTAAAGTAAGGAAAAGGAAGGCATCTCTAAAGAGTCTAATAAGGTTTTCTAACTAGCAAAGAATAGCGTAGAAACTATAATAAGTTTATTTTAGTCCCTAGTAACATCCTAATTATTACTGTTTCTAAGCATAAAAACTTATTATAGGATAGGCTAATTATTAAAACTATAGGTCTATAGTTAAAACAGCTTAACTAGCGTTTTATAGATAGAGGTAATACTACTTAGGTATACACTAGTAAAGTAGGCTTTAGAGTGTAAACTCTCTATAAAATAGCTACTTAAAGCGCTGTCTTACAGTAGATTATACACCCTGCTTACATAATAAGGGTGCTATCTATAAAGGTAGTTACAGGTAGGGGAGAGAAAGGCTAGTTTATAGTTACCTAGGCTAGGAATATTATAGAGCTGCTAATTATATAAAGATTTAAAAGATAAAAAACTTAAACTTATTAGCAGTAGTTTCTTAACTTATAATAGGGTGTAGTTTTCTCTTACTTAATTAATAAATTATAATAATAAGGAGGTAACATCTAAGGAGAGTAGTCTAGGGGACCTAGACTGCTATAGCTATTAAGTATCTATTACTAAAGAGTAATACTTAAAGACGTTACTGCAGAGGGTTATAGTGTTTACACTAGGAACATATATTTCTAAGTTAGTTCCCTATAGGAAGCTAGCTTTATAGGTAATAGTAAGGGGTAAACTGCTGTTATATAGCTTACTATATTAAAGTATAGCTTAGCGTCTGTTTAGTAGTATATGCTGTTTAATAACAATAAGGTCTCTTGCTGTAGTAGGGTTTGTAGTCTAGATGTATTCTTAGAACAAACTTTAACCTTAGCTAGGACTAACTGTATAGTTAGATTAGGCGTTAGTAAGTTTAGTATTAAGATTTAAGAAGCTATTATTATTAGGAGATAGGGTTTACTAAGTACGTTATTAAATCTTTAGCTGTTATAAAGCAGAATGTAAAGTGCGTAACTAAGGGGATTATTATGCTATATATATTAGTTATTTAAGTAGGACATCTAGCTATCTTTAGGATGTTACATAACTAACGCTAGCGTAGGTAGCGCTAAGTCTTAGTTATAATAGAGATAGAGGTGCTTAATGTCTTATGTCTTTATTTACATAAGCCTAGTTTCTTAGTAAGTATTTAAATTAGCTAAGTGGGACGTAATAATAGCTAACAAGCAGCTTATATATTTCGCTGCTATGCAAACGTGACGATAAACACAAGGGTTAGGAGCTAGCTAAGATTTACATATAAAACTACGCTAATCACCGCCTAAGGTGTAGTTGCGTTTAAATTCAGCTGTGGGGCTTAATGTCTGTATTGCTACATTGCAGCCACTTATGGTTTGGTAGGGCGATTGTATGGAACGACTCCTGTGCGGTACAACCTAGCCTAAAGCGAAACGGCTTCTAGTGACTTAAGCTGACATACCTGCTATTACAGGGCTACTAAGACCAAAGGTATATAGGAACTCATAAAGTATCTGCTTTAATTAGGGCTAACAACATGCTTCCTAGAAGCAGTAATTAGCTTAGGCATGCCTGTATTACTTATTTATGCATTTGCCATAAGATGCAGAATAAAGGGCTAAATAATAGATTGCAGTTATCTAATCTCTGTGGCTTGTTGCTAAGCATAAAGCAGCAAATAGCCTCTAGGTCCTAGTTGCGCTTGTAGGGGTTAGGAGCTGTTTATAGCTTTTAAGACATAGATTCTTAGCTTTAAGTAAGGCGTAGTTATATAGCCTCTATCTATTAACAGATAACTGTAATAAAAAAGGCAGAAGTGTTAAGGGCGGAGAGCCCTACTTATAGTATATTTTAATATACAGCCTTTTGCTACTACTATATATACTGTACTTATAAACACTTTATTATTTATTACTAAGACTATAGGGTTATCTCTATTAATAATAGATATTCTATAAATTTATTCTTAATAAGATATTTTATATTTGTTTCTCTAGAATAAAGCTATACTTTGTTAGACTATGCTAACTAGTTCTGTAATTATCTATCTCTTATAGAGGTGTAGATACTATACTTATATCTTAAATCACTACCTACTTAAGCAGCTTCAAGTTATATGTAGGTAAAGAGTAATATAGAGTAATCTAATAAAACCTCTTCTAAGGCAGTTAGTAGCCTAGAATATAGAACTCCTCTAGATGCCCCTAGCCCTAGTTGTAGTAAAGTATGTAACTAATTAGTTTATAGCTTTCTTAGTTTAATAGACTATAGAAATATTAACCCTTATGTAATTATTGCTTTTATTATTATTCTTTTAGATATTTAAAGTGAACTGTAAATCTACGCCTTAGGTCTACAAAAGGCCTTTACCCTTAAACTTAGGATGTTTTAGTAATTTAGCTAACATAGCGTTATACTAGAGATCCCTGCTTAAGTCTATTAAAGCAGCTGTAAGATGAAGCTCCTAATAGTCTTCACTATTAGTAAGACGCTTAAGGGTAGAGCTAAAAAAAATAGGATTAGCTCCTAGTTTAATAGCAGCTTTATACTATTTGTTGTTATTAAAAAACATGTTTATAATGTAATTAAGAACTTCCTCTGCTAACCTAGTTATCTAGGGAGAAGTAATAAATGCAGTTATAATGAAAGTAAGTGCTAGACTGTTAGCTTCTAGTCTTTCTTATATACTAAATTTATTACGCCTATTTCTAGCCCTATTTCGAAGCTACTAAGGGATTAGAGAGCTAATTCTAGCTGCTGTTTTTAAGCTTTTTCCTGCTAGCCCTACTCCTGCTTATAACTAGTAGATAGTACTTTTAGATTAGCTAAAGTCTTTTTCTAATATAATAGGTATTTTGCCTAGAGTAGGACGAATATGTAATTATTTATAACACTAGATAACAGCTCTAATTAAAGATATTAACTATAATAGCTTATGCTTTACTTTACAGCTAGCCTCTAGGATTATATAGTACCTACTTTAGGCTCCTTTTTAGATTACTAACCTTAAAGTTATACTCCCCTTAACTGTATCTAATAGGAGTTAGGACTATATAGAGGTTAGCTTTTATTAATAGTATGTCTTATTTATAACTAGTCTGTCTCTCTATATTGCTGTTTAGATTAGATTCTAATAGGTTACTATAAGCTATACTTTTCTCTACTACTACTAAGTTTATCTTATTAGTAACACTTCTAAATCTGCTAATAATGTTAGTAAGCTCTACTACAGCTTTATTAACGCTAGCTATAAAGGTAGACCCTTTTAGGGTAACGCCTTTCTAGTAGTTAAGTTCTTATCTAAGACAGCTAGAGTCTCTTATAAGCTCTTCTAGACGTTTTTCCCTACTAACTAGTGCTTTTTAAGATTATATAGTAGCGTCTATAAGGTTAATTACGTAGGTTATTCTGCCTAAAGCTACAATTTTGTTATCTATGTTAGCTAGTTAGCTTAGCTAATAGGTTAATTAGCAATAGCGTTTAAAAGGTCTAGTTACTATACTACTATGCTACGTAGATAGGCTTTACTGCTATTAAGATACTAAACCTAGTGTTAAGGTTATTATATAGAATAGGTAAGGGACGTGTAGTTATAGAGTTAAAAGAAAACTAAAATAGAAACAAAAGCTAGAAGATAATCTAAAGCGCTTCTTACGAAGCTAAAACACTAACTAGAAAAGCGGATCATGCTGCCGTCGTTACTATTGTTTGCAGACATCTGCGACCTAAGAGGCGATCTAGTCTAAGCAGATAGAATGCGTTGCATTAGCTAATTATAGCTTTTATAAAACCTAATAGGCACTAGGCTGGATTCTTTAGTAGATAATGTTAGACGTTAATATAAGTCTGTATGTATAAAGAGCAAATTTGCTGTTGTTTTAAATAGTAGCTAGTATACAGCAGTGTTATAAATAATATAAAAGTTGTTACTAGCGTAATATAAATAGTAATTATTAAGCAGCCATAGCTATGCTTATATAATAGATTATAGACTTTATGTAGTAAGCTATATATTATTGTTCTATTACAGTAGGTAGCCTGCTAATAATATTAGGACTAATCTGCTTAGATAAGATAAGTAGTGCTACCTTACTATCTGCCTAGCTGTTAACTATCCTTATACTAGACTAACTAATAATATATAGTACCTACTGTTTAATAAAGTAAAAGCAGATATTAATAGTACTATAGGAGACTAGTTTGTTACCTATATTATAAGCTGCCTCTATAGGCTACTCTAAGGCAGAGAGTTTGTTATTAAGGTAGCTACACTTCTAGCGTGCCTAAAGCTCTGTAATACGTATAAATAACTAGATAATAGCCTATCTAATAAACAAACTAACCTCCTATTTAAGTTTAATAAGGCTTTAAATTTTAATTTTAGTAATATACCTATTATTATTAAGGTGCTAAAGTAAGTTTTAATGTTCTCTATGTAGATATTAGAGATCTATACGCTAGAAGACGCTATCTAGCTAGGGCTGCTACTTATAACTCTCTATATATATAATAATTTAGTATTAAGGAAGATACTTTATATATACTGCTGCGTATAGATCTTATTTCCTAATACTTATAAGTTATTAATACACTAGATAAGAGCTGTCTTTTAGTTAAACACTGCAGACGCGTCTAAGTTATTTCTTAACACCCTTAGTAACAAAGAGCTAGAGTTAGTAGGTTATTTAATATGTAGGGATAAAAGGCTGTCTAATAATAAGTATGTTAGTATGTCTAATACTAATTCTAGCTTTATTAGAGGCGTAGATATGTTAGAGGAAGGCTTAGAGTCTAATATAGATAATAATAAGGATAATATAGACTAGTTAAGCAGTTAGCTTAAAGAGCATAAGGAATGCTATATGCCGTTTTCTTACGTTATTAGTTCTATATAAATTATTACTTTTTAATTAAATATTAGATCCTTACTTAAAGTCTATATATTTTAAGTAAGCTAGCTTATCTTAGGCTCTACTAAGCCTCCTAGGAGTCCCTAACGTAACTATATTATATTAAAGGGTTCTTCCTTTAGACAACCTATATTAAAAAGCTAAGATAGTCTTCTTATTAATTACTACGTATAATAATACGTATAGCTGTTACTAACAATAGCTAGCAGACAGTCTAAGAGTATTCTAAGCCCTACTTTTTAAGCCTAACGCTAATTGCTATATATTAACTGCAGAATAGACTGTTACTATAGGGTTTATAATAAAAGAGCGGATATTTAAGATAAGGTATTAGTTAGTAGGCTAGCTACTAGCGCTATAAGTAGCTCTGCTCTTCTTACACATAAGTACTTACTATTTTCCTTATGTGTAAAGTATAGAAAGTATGTTTTATCTGCTATAGTTAACGCTAAAAATCTCTCTGCTGTATATATTTTATCTATTATAATAGTGTAGAGTACGCTAAGGTGTGCTCCCTAATATACAGCATACTGCTCCTATTAGTACTAAAACCTTAGTAATATTATTACTACCTATCTATTACAGCATTTTTATGCTTTCTTCTTAGTATACCCTTAATAACGCCTTATTAGTTACTAGCAATTATGCTTCTAATTCTCTAGCTTACTGTTACTATTATAAAGGTAATATTAGCTACTAAGGTTCTTTTGTAGGTTCCCTTATATACTATAAGTCTTTACGTCTTTATTTAAGTCTCTATTATGCTAATAAGGTATCTACTAAGTTAGAATGTATTAGCAGCATATTTATTATATCTGCCTATAATCTAGAAGATATAACTACTTATATCTGTTCTAGTACTACTATCTAAGCAGAATTATTAGTATATATGTAAACACACTATCTGTTTAGTAATTAACTAAGTTAGCTTAGCTGTCTTTATTTATAGTGTCTTTCTAACCTTATAAAGCTATAGTAACAGTAGAAGGAGTCCTATATAAAGCGTATCCTAAGGAATTATAGAGGTTAGAAGTCTAATATATACTTCTTATTAGCTGCAGTCTTATATTCCTTATTATAACACTTTACCTTTTTATATAGATAAAGTACGTTAGTAGCCTATAGGGGGATAACTATATAACTATCTTTATAGTAGTAATTAGTCTTAATTCCCCTAGTAAACTCTTTTAATACTATTACCTAATAGGTCCTTCTTATTACTCTAACTACAGTCTACCTATATATTACTAGTATTAGCTTTAGTATACACTATTAGATAATACTAGTAAGGAATAGTATTATAATCTATAAGGTTTAAGAGCCTAAGCCTGCTAATTAATTATAGTGCTCTCTTTAACGTTAAGTTAGATACTTTACGTTAGAAACTTAGTCTACACTATCCTCTAAGCTATTATAAAACTGTTAATTATGCTTTTCCTCTACTGTATCTTCTTATTACAAACCTTCTAGAGAATTACTTAGGGTATTAAGATTATCCTCCTGCTTTATAGTATGCTTTTTACTATCCTATTTATAATGTAATACACACCTATATAATTAATATAAGACTACACTATTACTAACTGTTATTATCTAAACTTACAGGCAGTAGGATATAGCAGCAGTAGACTTACTATAGCAGAAGATATTACTATCTTACTTCTACTAATCCCTTATATCTAGCAGCTAAAGATTTCTCTCCTATAGTGCCTAGTAGTTATTATGCTGTTTAGCGTTAGTTCCTTATAAGTTAGATACCTACCTTCTAGCAGAAAGAAGTAAAAGAAGGCTAATACAGTAGGTAGCGCCTATATAATATCTACTATCTAGATTAAGTATCTAGTAGAGTATAGCATTATGTTTAATAAGATATAGGACTATATTAATATTATAGTATAGTCCTTTATTAAGTAGTCTATAGTAATACTATATATAAGTCTGCTTACTTTATGTTTACTACTTATTAGTATTACATCTTAATGTTACCTAGTATTATTATAAAGCTTCTTTAATAAAGAGAGTCTAAAATAAATATAAAGTTAGTCTTTTAATAAAATAAGATAATACTATATATAAATACAAAAAGGTAGTAATACTACGCCCTAGTAAATAAGTAAAGGTGTTCTTATAATAATAATAGTAGCAGTTAACTACTAGTCCTATATAGCTATAGAAGTACTACCTTTTCTACTACCTACCTACTTTAGGCTAAGGAATAGTGCGTAATAGTAAAGTACTAGTAGAGGAAATTATATCCTATAAAGAAACTCTTTTAGTAGTAAATAATCTTAATTATTAATAAGGATAAAGTATTATAAAGAATAAAGCAGATAGAAAACTTAAAACTATAAGATAGATAATACTATAGAGATATATAAGATAGACTGTTTTAACTACTTATCCTAACCCCTATTATAATATTAAGCTAGTAAGTTAGTTAATAGATAAGACTATTAGGTATAACTAATAGATAAAGATAAGTAATTAGACTACTAAGCTTAGCTAATAAATATATTAGTATACTTATTAGTATAGGCTGCACTATTTAGAACTTAATATTCTTACCTAGGCGCTTCTTTTGTTAATTATGCTTGCTAGTAGGAAATTATTAACCTATTATAAGGGGTAGAAGATCCTATAACTTTCTTAGGATAGCCTACTACCCTTTAAAAAAAAGTATAGAAGTGTAACCTTAGAAAGATAGCCTAGATTAATAGGTATATACTTTAGTTAGCAGTAGTAGGTATATATAATCTACAAACTTATAAAGATAAGTAGAGGGCTGCCTACTATCTGCCTTACTCCCTTAACTATATTCTACTATCTTAGTTTAGTATATTTATAACTTAGCTATATAAGTATATTAACTTATAGCTAATAATAATTTATTAACTATATTATAGGGCTTTTAGATTTTGTTTTACTACTGTTAGGAGTATAGGGGGTATAGAACTATATTAGGCTTATTAGGAACGTCTTACTGCTAAGAAAGAGGTAAAAAAGAAAAAGCGTAATGTATTCTAGATATCTTATGCTGCTAGGCAGTAGGTAGGATATATAACTAGAAATTACCTTATTACTAAGATAGTAATAGTAATAATAGAGCAGCAGAAAGATTCTTACTTAGCAGTTAAGTAAGCTTTAAAGTTATTTACTTATTATAATATTACTTTATCTAACGCCTAAAAAAGTCTAAGCTAGTTAGACTTTATTCCCTTAACTAATCTATCCTATAAGCGTAATACTAATAAAGTCCCTACTAGGCTACTAGCTCAAAGGATATATACCTATAGATTAATTATTAATAATAAAATATTTAGTATAGAAGCTAGGAATAGTCTAACGTTAAGTAGTTTTTATTAAACTATAGAGACAGATAGGCTTAGAAATAGATATAATCTTTACTTTAAAACCTATAAGGGAGAGGTTTTGCTAGGGTAAGCTAGGCGCTATAGCTCCTATATATAGGTATATAATATCCCCTCTCTACGCTAGTATGTAGTTCTTAGTTTCCCTACGTTAGATAACTTAGAACCTAGTAATAAAAATATATCTCTGCCCTTCTAGGCTATGCATTATGTAAACGTGTTTTATTTTCTAGGGGTCTAGTAATATGTATTAAGTATAACTATTGTATTAAGTTTCTAACTAACACCTTAGAGCTTCTAGTAAAATCTTTACTTCTGTCTAGCCTTAATTGTACTGTACCTACTGGATGGCGTAGATTACTGCCTGTAGCTAGCCTAAGTGCTCCTTTATTATTATAATTTTAGATATGTTATTCTGCTTCTAGGCTATCCTGCTAACAAAAGAGCAGAGCTGCTGCTACAGGGCCTACCTTACTTTAATAATTAGGCCTATATTAGCTGCTAGGCTGTTAAGAAGTAAGATTGCTAATCTAATGCTAGTAATATTAATTACTATATAGTTATCTATTCTGCTATTAATAGTAATAATGTTATATAGAGAGTTCCCTCTATACTGCTTAATAATAGAGCTTATCTAAGCTGTTATGAACTGTTTTACAACCTCTGAGGGGTTATAATTAAGAGAGGTGCCTAGTTTGAAGGGGTTGTCTAGGTTAAGCGTAGGCATGACTAAGGTTTTAGGATGATTTATCTAAACTGCAGGTTTGGCAGGTTGCAGGTATAGTTAATAGGAGAATCCTAGATTCCATCCTAGCTGACTATATATACCTGATAAGCCTGCCTCTTAAGGTTAAATACCTCTATAGTTAAGAGTTCTTAACCTTAGTAGTATAGACCTTAAGAGCAAAGCTATCTCTAGTGAGTTAATCTAATATTAAGTAGACTATACTAACCCTTATAGTACTATATGTTCTTAAATAAGCTACGTTACTAAGTTAATAGCATAAGAATAGGGTATAGTGCTTATATTAGGCTAACTGCTGTTGTTTTTTTTGCATTATGTGACTGATCTTAACTGTAGGATCTAATTAGTTCTACGCTAGTTTAATTAGCGTTCTTAAATAAAAAAAAAAAAAATATATCTCTAATAGCGCTAAATAGAATAGGTTAGTAGAAAAGCCTAAAATAGTATAAGGGGGGATATATAGTAATTATAGTAGCTTTTATATATAACTACTTAGCTTAGGGGATACTATAAAGTAGCTAACTGTATCTTTAAGACGCTAAAACCTATAAAACTAATAATAAGAAGCGCTTTAGATAGTATTATAGAGAGCTAGAAGACAGTAGCTAGGAACTATCTATTAGTTTATAATAATATAAGAGTTACCTAGAGTTTCCCTATTAGTTAAGCGTATTAGGTATAGATTTAAGATTACTATAGATAATTAATTACTATAGATAATAGATTACTATAGATAATAGATTACTATAGATAAGAGACTATAGCTATTTAGGCGTTAGGTTATAAGAAATTCTTAAATAGTTTAAAGCTTTAATGCTTAATAGCATAAAGGTCCTACTAGGTAATAGAGAACAGATTTCTACCCTTATCTAGGCGTAAGGGATTAAGCAGCGTAAAACCTTAATCTAAGACTATCTTATAAACAACCCTTACATTAGGCATTATCTGCTAACTAACATTAAGCTAGAAATTATAACTAAGAAGCTAGATAGGGATAGTGTCTAAAACTGTATATAAGGTAAACTAAAGATATTATTCTGTAACTATCTTTTCTAACTATAAAGTTATCTTCTATACAAACAGATATATCTAGTTTGTACAGCTATAAGTTAGTTTAGACTGCGTATATATATCTGTCCTGTAATAAAACACCCTAAGTGCTAAGTATCTAGTCTATACACTATCTGTTTTCCTAGGTATCGTGCAGTTATATAATAATGTTATTCTAATAATATATTTATATTGTTAGTATTAGCTATAAACAGCGCCTATAGCTTATACGTGACTAGTTACAGTAAAAGGCGTAATAGGCTTCGCTAGATCTTATAATTAATATCTTTTGTAGTAGTAGTGTAGGGTTACAGCTAACATAGGATAGCAGATTACAGCAGTACTTACTAAGTACTAAGAGAACAGCTGCTATTATAATTAAGGTATAAACGCTAGAAACAGCTTATTAATAATCTATTAATTTCTAATTCTATTATAGTTTCTAGATCTTATTTAAGCTGTTGTTTATTAGGTCTAATTCTAGCTCTGTTAGTAACAGCTCTACTAATAACTTACACTCTATAAAGAACGTTAACTAACCTATATCTGCTGCAACTCTACACTATTACTACAAAAGATATTAACTGTAGGATCTAGCGAAGCCTATTACGCCTTTTACTGTACTCTAGAACTATTATACAGTAGTTAATTACGCCCTAGACAAAGATATCTTAGTTTTAGCTTTAAAAACTTTATGTAAGCAGTTTCTAGCTCTTAGTGTTTAACATAAGATTCTTAGTTATAAGAGGCATTTTTAGATCTACCTTTATAAGAGCTAGAATATACTCTCTCTATACTATGCCTAGCACTTAGTACCTAGCACCTAGCAGCCTAGGCTTCTATTACGCTACTCTTAGCTGTTACTCTTAATATCCTAGTAGTAGCCTTAGCAAGCAGAGGGTGTTACTAACAGCAGCTAGCTTTTAATCTAGATACTATTGTTTATAGCTACTTTAGGATCTTTATTCTAGCGTAGAACGCCTTATATTAACTACTCTATATTATATATCACTAGTAGGTACTATAACTACCTAAAAATAAGAGTATTAGCTAGAGAAGGACGTCTCTAATTAATATAGCTTTTATAACTTAGTATGTTAGTAAAGAACACCTTAATTTTAATACTAGGTTTTTATATACTAGTATAGTAAACTAGTTTAAATTAATAGATCCTACCTATGTATTACCTATTTCTCTTAAAATTCATCCCCTTATATTTCCTTAAAAATCTAAACGTCTCCTATATTATTATTATAATGTAGATACTAACTAGTAAGTTAAGCTACGCTATATATTAGTATAGACTTACATACTATAATACACCTTTTACAGTAAGCTAGTTACTCTATAGCTAGCTAAGATAGCTAACAAATTATTACTAAGTACTAACACTAAGGTAGATAAAAGCAGATAGAAGATAATATATATAGAACTTATTTATAAGGCACTTCTTAGCAGCAAAATAAAGCAGCTGCAGCTTAGTAAACTTTATAATTAGTTTATATAAAACACTAGGAGAGCTACTAAGGAAAATAAAGGATAGTAAAATAGCGTTTACTTAAACCTTAGCTAGAATAAGGTTTACTAATAGCTTCTAGTAGCATTCTAAAGTTACACCTTACTAACTTATATAAAACAGGCCTTTTAATAACTAAATAGGAGAGGCTTATATTAGCGTCTTATAGGGGTAGGCTTAATAGCATTCTAACTAATATGTAAACCTTAAGCGAATTATAGGAAAAAAGGTAAGGTGCTTCCTATAGAGAGAAATAGTATAGCACTACCTACATTATTATATACTTCTAAATTATATAATGTTCTACAGGAGAATATATCTAAAGTTTGCTACAGCTATAACAGCCCTTAGAACCTTAATAATTCTATATCCCCTAAGAAGAGCTAGCTTAAGGATAACCCTTCTTCTAATTACTTAATGCTAAGTCTAATTCTATTAACATAAGACGCTTTAGAGTATATATATAATCTACTATAGGCTTAGAACTTAGACAGCAGACGCTATATTAACTAGCCCTACTATAGCTGCTTCTATAGCTAATACTAGCTTAGTTAGGCAGACATAAGGAGTATATAGTAGTTACATACTAACAGCCTTAGGTTTCCTCCTATATTAGTAACTACTAGCGTAGGTTTAAGTCCTTATTTAAAAATATCTATTTATTAAGTAATATAATAGGTAGATATTTTACGTCTTAGTGTTATATAGTATTACAGCGTTAATAGGCTGCTATTAAATAGCATATAAATAGAAACATAAGTTATATATAGACTTATGCTACAGAAGGCATATAGTAAGTCTGTTAAAAAATAAAAATAAAGAAGAAGAAGAAGAAAAAGAAAAGAATAGGTTACTAGTCCTAGTCCTTATATCTAGCTAGCTTACCCCCTACTGTAGGTACCTATACAACTATAACTAGCTATTAACTGCCTTAGGGTTAACTAGATTATCTAGCTAGAAGTGTCTTTAGAGTGCTAGCTAAAGGGGTTACAGATAGTTTTAGATCTTCCTAATACACTAGGCTTAAAATCTATCTACTAACAGCTTGTTTTAGCTTCTAAACTGCCTGTCTACTGCTACTATAAGATAGATATATTATCTCCTTATAGTAGAGTAGTAAGTATAATCCTATAGACATAATAACATATTATAAATATACTAGCTAGCTATATATATTAACTAAAGACTAGGTATATAGTATTAAAAGTTTAGACTATACCTAAAGACTACTAGAGAGTCTGCTATATCTAGACAGCTAATACCTAAGTACACTTATGTTAATAGGAAATATAACTAAGTAGGTTACTATATAAAGACTTAAAGTAGATATTACCTAACCTAATATAACTAGGGGTTACAGTAAGATCTATCTTTCTCTAGCCCTAGTTAGCATATCTAGCAGGAGGCCTACCCTAATTACTAACGCTAATATCCCCCCCTATAAGCAGCTTAGGAGAGTAAGAAAATCTACACTCTATTATAAACTTATAATAATATTAATAGTAACTTTATATAGCATTACTATCCTATTTACAGCAGTAGAATTAGGTAACTATATCTATAACTATATACTTTTCCTGTTTATAGATATAGTTTGCTTCTTTACTAATAATGTTAGTAGTATAGAGATTATTACCTAGCAGCTTATATTATAGCTAAAGCTAGAAACGCTATTTATATTATTAGTATATCTCTAATTAGTTATTATTATAAACAGCAGTAATAAGAACTCTATATACTACTAGCTATTATAGGCTGTCTATAAGAGGATAAACGTCTATATATCTAAATGTTTCTATAGCGTCTATATTATTAGCCTAGCTAATATATCTCCTAAGTCTCTATGCTGCTATCTCTACTCCCTATATTAGGATATCCTAAGTAATAAGCTTTCTTACATAGCTAAGACTAAAAGAGTAGAGCGTATCCTTACTAGCTGCCTTTTCTTAACTACCTATCTTACTAGTCTCTTATACTACGCTATAAAGTAACTTAGTAATACTAATACCCTACCTTTTAACTTTCTTACTATCTTTTAGCTAGATAACCTAGTAGCAGCAGATCTATAAGCATACCTTATGTAGTTTCTTATATATTATAACTCTATTAATATATTAAAATAGTTTATTATACCTATTATTACCTCTAGCTTCCTACTAAACTATTATCCCTTAGGTATACACTATAAGTCTATAGAGCTTTAGTTAATCCTAACTATTACTAACTATCTATAGTTTTTAATCTATAAGATATCTTCTAGACATTCTATAAAGATATATACTATAATGTATATAGCGCTACTATTCTAGTGTATAAAAGGTCTACTAACTTTATCTTACTATCTTAGTTCTCTAAGATAGTTAAGGCCTAGATAGCCTATATGTTCTAGCAGCTAATAATAGGTTAGTCTATAGTATTACTTTATTACTAGCTTATTACTACCTTTATAGAGGACTAGGGATAGCTTTAGTCTAATAGTATATATTTTTATTATCTATAGCGTTACCTATAGTTCTTTCTTAAGTGTAGCTACAGCTAGTGTATAAATTATATTAAGGTCTTTAGCATTATAAGTATAACTAATCTATAGCTAATTAACGTTAATAAGTATCTTCTTTATAGATAATACGTTAGTATATAGATATAAGTAAAGCTAGACACTGTTTTAGTCTAAATGCTGTATATTAATAGCAGTAGGATAAGGGGAAAATACCTCCTTAAGCTCTTAAAGCAGCTTAAAGATAATATTAGCCTGCTAGGCTACTCTATACAGAAAAACTTTAATATTGTCTTTAGGACTAGCTTAGGTTTATTATAGAATACTACTATTATATATATAAGTTACTTTATAGCTAATATATTATAGCAGGCGTAATTAGCGCTAATACACTCTATATTAATAGCTAGATAGTAGATAAGTGTATTACCTACTGTAAGTCCCTATTAAACTAGGTATTTACGCCTTATAGCGTTCTATTTATTCTTATTATAGGTTCCTTTATATAACTAATAATATAGGTTTCTTTTATTACTATAGTTGTTTATACTGCAGCTTTACTCCTTTTTAACAGTAGGTATCTATTATAAAACATTAAGTAGGCACTATAAGATATATTTAGCTTAGAAAGAAGTATTACTAACTACTTAGCTACTAACATAATAGGTGCTATAGTTAGGATAATAGTTACTACTATATAAGATATAAGCCCCTATATCTTTACTAACTATAATAGAGTAGGCTAATAGGGTAGAGACTATAGTAGTTTTCCTATTTCTAATAATATAGTCTAATAACGTAGGCTAGTAATGTAATCTAATACTGCAACCTAATACTAATAGGCTTTATAGAGTATAAAATATTAATAATAAGTAATAGTAGTAAGTAAGTATCTTTATAGGAGATATATATAGTTCCTTAGTGTCTATATATTACGCCTATATCTTTATAGCTAATCTAACCTATAGTATCTAATATATAACTACTACTCTATAGTTAGTCCTAGCTATTTTATTATAGTAACGCTATTAGTTACTATATGGTTAATTATTACTAATAGAGTTATATAGCTATTTTACGCCTTAAACTATTAACAGCCTTAGTATATTTTAAGACAGCAGCCTAATAGCTAATAACCCCTCCTTAATTACTTTATAAGAGGTAGTTTTACTTTTCTCTAAAGCCCTAAACCTAAGCCTCTTAGTCTTAGTAGGTATAGGCTCCTCCTAGAAGGGAAAACAGCTAGCATATAAGCCTAATAGGGGATAGTAGGACTACTTCCTCTTACGCCTAGTGTAGGCCTTTTAGACCCTTTAAAGTAATAAGAACGCCTAGCAGCAGCTTATTATATATAAAAAGGTTAGTTAATTAGGTAAGTTCTTCTACTTTAATGTTAAGTTTAACAGCCTTAAGCTACTATTAGATAGCCTATCTAGCTTTAATAATCCTAAATATAATAATAAATACACTTTCTAAGGCCTACTAGCATTAAAGCAGCTAGTACTTTATATAAAAGCAGAGCTATTTATCTTTAACCTGTATTCTTTACAGCTATATCTATTTTCTAATAGAGGGTATAAATGCTATAGATATATCTATTATTAGCTAGGTGCCTACTTTAAAACTTTAAAAGAGTTTATATTATAACTTACTAGGAGTAAAGCTTACTCTTATATTAGTAGCTATAAAGTAGTAGGTAACTTTATATTATATCTAATAATCTATCTAGATAGCTATTTCTTTTTAGAAGTAAGGTTTTATATAGCTAGTCTGTAGGAGTCCCTAGCTGTCTGCCTTTAGGAGACTCCTAATAAGGGTTATAATATTAGCAGCTTACTATTTACTGTTTAGCAGCTAGTGTAGAGCTAAAAGCTTAAGTAATACTTTAGTACTTCTAACTATTATACTAAATAATATTAAGATAATACTAATAATAAGGTAAGCTATAAATAACTAAGATATAGGTAGTAGTAGTTTGCTGTTAGCAGAAGAGAAGCAGATATCTAATGCTATCTCTATTCTAGTATTAGTAGCATTATAAAAAAACAAAGGTTCCTTAGTGTCTAGACTATTAGGCTGTTATCTTTTTAAGGCACCTTTTGTAAGCAACACTGCTGTAGTATAGGCGCGCTTTATTACTTATGCTAGTAAATTGTTTTTATTTCTATTTCTAGTTTAATCTTTTTAGGTTAGTCTTAGAGACTATAGAGTTAGCTGCCTAACTACGTTGTTAGACAAGATAGTATGTAACAAACGTAAACCTAAGACAAAGGTATAATAGACAATACGTCTATAATATAGAATCCGCTAGGGCGATACTTAGTTATTAAATAAACGCTATATACTACCTATATAGGCTGGTTTAAGTCTGTAATAAACTAAAAAAAAAATGCCTTAGATATAATAGCGTCTATATTAACAGCAAATTCCTATAATTAAAAATCACAGTTATATAGGACTCTGCTGCATTAAGAAGATACTACTTAACTATCCAGCTCCGCGTTAGGGAAGTGAAATAGACCTAGGCAACACAGCAATATTCAGTCGAAAGCTGAGCGTTCTCGACATCATTATCCCGCACGCGTTGATTAGCGCAGGAACAGACGGCGTAAGGTGGTCCAAGCTCCTTTGGCCAATGTTGCGAAAAGGGAGGCCCGTGGCGAACACGCATCACCGCAATTGCACACCACTATGCATCACAGACGCCCTGCCGATGGCTGGGAACGACAACGACGGCGTCGCCATCGAGCGACAACGCGACGATGATGTGATCTGTCTGGGCTCGAAGACGGGTACGTAATGTCTGAGCAACGCGAACCGGCGCTGACGAGGCCATAGTGATGAAAGCAGCATTTCACCGAGCACCGTGATTGTCTTCGACCACGCCCAAATGGCAGAAAGCGACCGTCTGGGCAACCGTCTAAGAAGAAAATTCGAAAGCAAGCGTCATCATATAGAAGGCGATTTAGAAAGACTACAGATGCCGCCGCTGCAAAAGTTTCTGCTGTTTCGCGGACAGTCAGGGTTGCCACCCAATCAACCCTGAATGCCAGTGTGGTCATCCGTACACAACATGCCAGTTGTTGCCCGAAGATAGCATCCAACCAACACGTGCGTATTCCATAAGTGATTCTTTTCGAACTGGTCCTCTGTGCGATGATTTTGGCTTTGACTTCTTCGTCTTGAACAATTGCCGTGACGGTTGTTTTTTGTCGTCCAGTTTGGGTCGAGGACAGCCGGGCTGCCGGAGTCGAGGTGATGGCTTAGTAACTGTGGCCTCGTCAGCGTCGGTTCGCGTTGGTTACGCACTACAAATCTGTCCTTGACCCTAAGTAGATCACGTCGTTGTTGTGGTCGTGGCTTGGTGGCGATGCTGCGCCGTCGTCGCTGGTGATACCCTAGCCATCGGCAAGGTGTCTGCAACGATGAAGTTGTATGCACGGGAATGTAGGCCCGTCACTGGCCTACGTGTTCTCCACTCTGGGCACATGAGCTCGGACCACCTTAGCCATCTCTCAAATGCACCAACCAGTCTTGCACTAATAATGATGTCAAGAAGCGTGCCTTTCGGCTGGACCGTGGTGCAGCAACTGAATAGTAGTCACATATGTTTAGCCACTTCCCAGGCACAACAGCGTGTTCTCAGACTAAGCTAGCCTAAGCTAAAGAACAGAGATCGGTAGCACGAAAGCCAACAGCCAGACAAGCACATCTGAGCTTGGGAGAGAAGGAAGAATATATCACAGTATAGGATGATGGTAAGCGCCAAAGCTTGTTCTTCACTCCTAGCTCTTTCAATGGACCAACAAACGCTTTGGTATTGCAGACAATGTCTCCAGCCAATCGCAGCAAGAATGTGCGGTTCGCGTCCCGTTATGCATGAATATTCACATCCTCACTTCAATTTGCAAACGTATGTCAGCCGAGTCCTAGCGCCAAACATAGTATTCTAACCAGGGCGGAAAACAATTAGACAAGAGCATCGTCCGCAGCAGCTCTATTAAACCACACCACACTTCCCCCTACTTCCTGAAACGCTAACAACTGGGCAAAGAACGCCTAGGTTTGAGTAGATCAAGAGGCGCTCTCAGTGGACGTCATCATCGATGCCGATTCCGATGTGCTTCCGGCAGCGTCGGCCGTTTTGATGAACGAAGTAATGTGTGTGGAAGTAAGGGCTGATGAGTCAGCAATGATCAGATGGTAATCAGTGAGGGATCGATCCCCTACGTGGTTCCAGGGCGGCGCCGTCTTGCGTCCTCTCGGTTGCCGCGCTTTGGCTTAAGACCCTTGTTGTGACTGAAAGTGGCGGCTTCTGAGCGAACGGAGAGGCTGTTGCGATTCTCATGTTTATCGCATGCAAATCTTGCAAGAACTCTTTGTCTGTACGTCTGGTGTCATGATTGACTGCGACGGTACCCACATGTAACTCACCAGGCGAGTCACCAGAGAGAGTGCACAGTTTCGATGCCGTCCGACGCTGACGGCGGAGTTCCTCGATGTACAATCTAGGCATGTTGGGTAGGTGTAGAAAGGATGTGATGAACCTCGAGCGTCTGTAAAAAGCATGTAGAAGTAGTTGTCCTATCTAGAATCTAAGTATGAAGCGATTCCGGCTAGAAATACTTGTGCGAAGAGGTCTGTGCGTCTGGCCGCCACATATGTGGTGGGTACAGCCTGGAAAACGCCACACGAAGCGTCCCCAGCTTCATGACAAAGGATGTTGTGGAAAAAAATGGACGTGGTAAGTACTTCGTATGCGTCAGGCTGTGGTACGCTTATTATTTATATCAGGAGCGCTTTGATGGCCAGGTTATGCCACAATTCAGGTGGCCCACCTATCCTCATCAGGTCCTGCGCCTTGGGGCTGCGTATTTCCGAACCGTGTTTCGCCTCCCGCCGCCAGAGCAGTCTGCGAGGCGCGCCGCTCTCACTTCCCACCGTGTCTGGATGTATGATCACTCGTAGGCCATCCAGACCGTTGACCACGACTGCTAATCTGGTGTTTATCGTTATTATTTCGCGTCTGCATGAGAACCAGCCAACATCAGGAAAGAGCTTTGCAGCCATGTAGATCCCCCTGCAGCGGTGCTGCGTCCAAAACGGGTTACAGACCGAAAAACCGTTCATCTTAGTTACACCACCGGCACGAATACGGCGACAACATCGGACGTCTATTTTCTACCAAATACATACCACTATGTACTGTACCGCTTCAATCTCGGTCGTGGGCAGCTTTCCTCATTGTCGTCTTCTCTTCTTCGCTTGTTACAGTTATGAGCATAAATCTTTTCCTCTTCAGTCAGACATACTGGATTTCTTGAGATGCTCCATACAGTTTCAATATTTAGGCACGGGGACTGCTTACATCCATTTCTCGAATTTAATGGGTTTAAGCTGCTAGCTGGACTCCGTCTTCCCTGCCACACGTCAAGTTCCTCGCCTGCTTACCCAATCTCTCTGTCAGCAAAATCCAGACCTAGCTCTTGTTCAGAGCTACTTATTTCTTTCCACCACATACCCTGTCTGCAGGACCCATTACCGGTTCATTCTGCGGTTTCCAAGGCCGGGAGCCTGAAATTAACTTTTGACGCCAGAGCAATTACATGCTACGAAGAGCCTCTTCTGGCTTTTGGGAGTAGGTACCCCCAGCCAACAACAGGAACCTTGCATGCACCAGCACATCGCCCGTCCGTAAGACCTACATCAGACTCCTTCTAGGAGCCGGTTTTGACTCTCGGGAGTAGGAATTCTCAAGCCTGTAAGAAAGATGCTGCTCGTCCCGATATGTGGCTTTTTCTTAAGATCCGTATCTGGCTTCATCCACTGTACTGGAGATTTGAGATCCAGAAGTTGGCATTGGAAGCCGCTGGAACCATGTTGTTGGTGGCTGCTTCAGGCGACTAGGGCAAGGCCCTCCCGGCCAGCATCTCACTTGCTCACCTAGATCCCCTGTCTTGAGCATCCGTATCTGGCTCCTACTAGAAGCCAGTTTTAGCCCGTGTCGAAAAAGTAGGATTTGGCTCTTTTTAGGCGCTATTCATAATGTCCGTAAGATCCATTTCCAGCTCCCTTCAACCGGCTGAGTCTGGAGCGAGATTGCCCCCAGCCACATGACAAGGATCTTCCATCCTGAGGCACGTCCCCTGTTTGTAAGATCTAAATCTGGTTCTTTTGGAAGGCCATTTCTCACTTTTCGATTCCGGCTTTAGGTGCCTTTGGGAGACGATCTGCCTAGCCACGCGACTAGGCTCTCGCCCTGTCGTGTAGAAGTGGATGCCGCGACCTAGAGATCCAGTTCCAACGTCGCCGCCGGCCATTACCTCAACTTACCCCCCCCGCTGATCGGCGCTTACCCTCCCCACAGGGCTAAAAGAATGGGGCTAAAGTACCTTACTAACATTATTTAGAGTCATGATAGAAGCACGATAGAAGCATTGAGAAAGCGTCATGGTCACTAGCTAAAAGCGAGGATGAAAAAGAAGTGAAAACTACACCTACTTCTAACGCTATCTGAGCAGGGCGATGCGTATATGGCTGGATAGGCCTAGTGATTCTTAGATCTAATCTGTAATAAAAATTGAAAAAGGTTAAGTATTGATAGAGAAATCGTGAAAAGAGTGATTCTGGCGATTATAATAGTAACTGGAAGTGAAGTACGGTAATGACTGTGTGTATTCTGCTGTAATGACTGAATAACTAATGAAATGGATCTGCTAATGATAATGGGTATGAGAATATTAAGGTTGTGATGCGTTTTGTCCTCTGCTAGTAATTGTGATGCTCTTCTGCCTATCTTATACCTGGCTACTAGATAAAATGTAGCTTTAGGCGCTTTAGCTGCTAATCTACCTAATCCTATTACAGCATGCTTTAAGTATGATTTAAGTATGACTATATAAAATAGTGCTTTAATAGACTTTATTTTAAAAATAACGTAGGGTTAGGGTTAGGGTTATTATTAGTTAGGGTAATATTATGTGTCTATTTAGGTTAGAAGGAAAAAAGTGTTTTATATTAGATACTTATAGAGGTAAAAAATTTTTTTTAAAAAGCTTATCTTACCCCCCTTAGATAGGCTTAGCGCCTTCCTAGCTAGGCTTAGCTAAGTGGATAGGGGTAAGCGCTGATCAGCTAGGGGAGTAAGTTAAAGTGTTAACTAACGTTGCTGTAATAATAAGGTAAGTGTTAGTTCTAGCCTTTTGTAGAGGATATCCCTAGCCACATCCCTAGCTATGTAATAAGGGCCCTCCTTGTTTTATAATCTCCCTGTATATATGATTTATATCTGACTCTTACTAGGAACTGGTTCTAGCTGGTCTTCCTAGCTACATAATAAGGAGCTTTCTTCCTCTACTACTTATAGTAATTATAGGATCTATATCTAGCTTCTAATTGCTGTAGTAGGAAGTCTAGAACATGCTGGGAGCCTGTTTAGGCTCCTAAGATCCTAAGATAAGTTATCCTAGCTACACTGTAAGCACCTTGCTGTGCTGTGTATAGTCCCTACAAAGACCTATTTCTGGCTCCTATTAACATAGTGGAAAGCCATGGCCTGGAAAGCTAGTTGTAGCGCACCTGCGACGATGATGCGGAAGCTATTTCTGGCCTTTGGTTGAGAGTCTTCCTGACTATATAACAAGGAGCTTTCTTGCTCTACCACGTGTTCTATCTGCATATTAATCCATGTCTAGCTTCTGCAGGAGTAGGTTCTAACCTGTTATAGAAGGCGTTCTCCACTATCTAATAACGAATCTAACTGCTCTGCTACATTCCTGTCTGCAGAATCCTTTTCTAGGTGTAACATTGGAAATCCATGACCTAGAAACCGACTTTCGACGCCGCTGCAATTCTATCTTGTGAGCCTTTTTCTTAGGAGTCAATATCCCCAGCCACACAGCAAGCACCTTCCTTCGCCATGTATCCTGTCTGCAGGATCCTGTTCCAACTCCTAGCCTACGTCACTCTAGGTCGGGCTCTGAAAATCCACTCTGATAGCGATTGTGCACATGGCGAGCAGAAATGACACAAGAGAGTCGCCTTGCTCCCCGTTCCTCCAGTGTGGCGGTGTCCGCTTGCTTCCGCCATGAGCCGAGCCACAGGACTTAACGACAATGGACAATGCTTGCGAGCAGGCAAAATATATCGCTGTACTTGAAATCCCCATTTCCGGCCCTGCTCACCAGCTGGAGCATCATCAAGCTCCATAAACAGAGGTTTATGGAGTGGCTACTTTCGGCGGTGACACCATGGGAAGCGGGTCCACACACTTGGCGCGTCCGTCTGTAGGAGAAGAGACGTATGCTCAGAATTGAGTGGCCCTCAAACATGCCGCAATGATCATTGAGTCACAGTCACACTGTCCAGAAGCATCTTGAGCTCAAATCTTCACTCAGTGTTACAGCTATGTGCGAATCTCATGTCCTCCCAATACTCTTTGTAATGCGAGTGCACGAGCCAGTGGTACCATAGGATACTTAGAAGTACATTGTAAAGCAGCAAAAGGCTGACGAAGCGAACCAAAAATACCGCCTTTTACCAGTTCTATCTTGTACTGTGCAGTAGCGTAAAGTAGCTCATATTCCCCCACTTTATAATCGCTTTTAATGGAGCACAGCACAGTGTACTGTTCGGCAGCAAGTACATACTCTGCTTACCTCACGACAGATTTAGGCAAATGCCTCTTCCGCTTGACTAAAATTATTTTGGTTTTGGGTGAGATGCCAAGATTAGCGTTGTTGACAATTAATCCATATTGCATCGTCCAGACCCAAAAAGGCACTACAAAGTACTCTGTAGTCAACTTCTGGTTTCTCCAGTTTTGGCTGTGGACTCTTCCGAGGTTTCCCCGACACGTGATCATCTGATTTGATAGCTGAATCCACCTCGGCTTATCGGATGCATGTTGTACCATAATCAATTACGAAGCACCACCAAGACCAATCGCAAGTGCTCAATAACTCCATCCTCGCCATCCAGAATCATTCAGCATGGCCAGCCCAGCCTCCTTCTCTCGCGATTTTTCCGCCAAAGGCACAGGACCAAGACTGGATTCGAGCACGCCTCCGGAGGACAACGCCTTCCCTTTGACACCTCCGGCATCCTGTCATCAGAAGGCAACATCTGAGTTCGACGTCGACGAATGGATCCAAACTTTAGAAGGCTACCGGGACCCTTCGACTTCTCGCCCTTCCACAACACAGCTCCGCCTACCTTCGGCACACTATCCCCGGGCAATGAGAGAATTGCAACGGCGGTCATCTCTTTCTCAATTCATTGAGGACAAGGTGCGGTCAGTTTAATCTGCCATATGATAACAACCACTGCGATGAGGTCTAATTGAATCATAGGTGGGACTACGATCCCGTGTCTGGACTTATTACTCTTCGAATGCCTGCCCCTGTTCACGACGTCTTCTCCACCTCTGTAGCGAACGAAATTTACAAACAACTGCAACTCATCGCCGCGCGACACGGCAAAGACGGTGCATTCGCAGGCCAAATCATAAACGGGGGTTCATCCCGGATTCTGCTAGAGGAAACCGGAGAGGGTCCTACTGGCTCTACTTTTCCACTACAACGGCATCCGGACGCACAGTTCCAACATAGGAAAGCCGCATTCCCTGGAGTAGTACTTGAGGTTTCCTATTCACAAGACGGGAAAAACCTCGAGAAGCTGGCCTGGGATTACATACAGCATTCAAATGGAGATATCAAGGCTGTGATCGGGCTTGACATAAATCATGGCGTGAAACCATCGACGGTTTCGTTATGGCGCCCAGAGTACACGCGAGACGAGGGGGAAGATCTTGAGACTCTTGGCGTGCGGGCCGAAATTGCGTATCAGGTAGGTGATGTTGACTGATCTAAGGGACATGACCAACACCTATGCAGGCATTCCGATCTCCGAACCTCGACCACGTGAACAGAACAGATGTCATACAACTTGCCTTGAGCGATTTCGCCACGGATGAGCTGTCCGACGTATTGACTACATCGATATGCATCAAATTCGAAAGGCTTGCTGAATTGCTCGATGAAGCAGAGGAAGTACATAAAGCAAGAGAAGAGGGTTCAGGTGGCGGGATTAGGTCCAAACGGACCTTCAAAAAGCGGCCACGATCTTCCAGCCCGGCCGAACAAATACTATCTGACGACGAACTTGTGTTTCGCATTCAAGAGGGCAAAGCCTTTGAACGGGCCGATGCTAAGGATCGCGATTTTCATCCACCAGTAAAGAGGAGGAGTTGAACTAAATAACAGTCAGAACCACATGTACGGAACTGTTATCTAATATTCCGAGATCCGCCGGCGTAAGAAATGAAGGAATTTGCCTAATGCCGCGTCTTTAATAAGGCCCTCGCTGCAAGCATCACTCTCGGCGTGTTGTAGGACACCACTCATCCATGAAAAGGGAACCTGACACGTTGGGCAACAAAAATCATGGTCAGGATCGTCTGAAACGTAGTGACGAGACTGGTAACACTCCTTTGCAATGCCGTCAACCTCTCTAGCAGTGGCGCCAGAGGAGCATGACCCTGCTTCGAGGTGGAGTACCATCGCAGAATCCCGGTCGAAGGTTTTGGGACACCCTGGGCATTCGACGTTCCTGGGAGCATGGACCCTTTGATGCTGCATGCAAACAACTTAGATTGGGATGGGCAAAAAGCCAAGCCTGGGTGTCACGCACGTTTTTAAGATCTGACGGCGAGTTAAATGAGTCACCGCATTCGAGGCAAGTGTTATGCACAGCAGCGTCATGCTGTTGCAAGCTATCTGGTGTGTCGAATGGTCTGTTGCAAGGCGCGCAGTATGGATGGTATTGTTTTCGGTGATTCTCCAAATCTTCAGCCGACAGAAAGCCGGGTTTTTGAGGGCACTGCTTGCACCTGTGATGGTTGGATGATGTGGAAAGATGCTGCTGAAGAGCGTTGAGATGTTTAAAAGCACGCCTGCATCGCGAACAGTAGGTGTCTTTGTGCTTAGCGCGACAGTGCTGGTCAAGTCGGATTGAATTCCCAAAGTCGCGGTCACAGACTAGACAATCCATTATTAGACAAGTAATGGTTGTCTGGATTGAAAATGGTGACGGCTAAAGATGGATCATAGTGGGTTGATGTTGAACTGCGGGGTTGAAACTTGAGTGGATATCGGGTAAAGGAATTGCCGATCCGCAACCTGCCAGTGTTGACGTGACTCGAACTGAGAATTAGCCACTACAAGAACAGTGATCTTCTTCTAGAACCTTCCATTGTGGGACTTGACCCACCTCACTGTCTGGATCAAGATTCATGTCACCGTGTCATCTGTCATTTAAAGTGCTTATGTGCCGCTTGACGGTCGCCACGTTTCATTTAGTCTTTCCATCGTCCGCACTGACCAGGAGCTGCGATCATGGCCGGAGACGATTGGGTGTACGAGATCACCAGCGATGACGATAATGATCGTCACAACTCAGAAATCTCCGATTCTGACAGTGAGCTGAATCATACCACTAGTTCCCCACGCAGCCAGCTTTGCCCCATTCCAGGGGCGTTGCCATTCCTGAACTACCACAAGTGGGCTCCAGGCCAGTCATACGATGAACAGCCCCCTCGTTAGATGCTCTACACCATGCAATGGAAATTAACCCTGAACAACAGAAAGGCCGTGGAGCAGACCAAGCAAAATCTTACTGTAGCCCCAAGCGATTTTTAGAGAGAAATACTCTCACCCAAGATCGCCAAGATCGTGAATTCGAAAAAGAAGACCTACAAAACGAGTGCTACAACCATTGTCATGTCAGTTCCTAACGATCAGTCAGAAGATAAAGTCACAAAGCATTTCCAAAAGCTACAGATTAATTGGTCGGTTGTAGAGAGACAGCTGCAAGGGTGGAGCCAGCTTCTCCGCGCTGGCAAGAGGCTGAAGCTCTTTGTTCAGATGGACTATGTGGAGTGTTCGACCACGGGACGGCCCGCTGGACGGGGCGCTACTGCGATCGGCCTCGCTGAGCGGGGCGCACGAATCGATGCTGAGCAAGAGGCCGCTGGCGAGGTTGATCCATGGAGGCGGGTCTACCAGCTCATGAGATGCCCAGGAGCCCCATGCGACAATGGACAATGGTGCTGGCAGGATCGTGCCCGAAAGATGCACCACAAACTCCTGGATCATCATTTGAGAGAACTTGTCCGGTGGGTACAGCAAGGCCACCGGCTAGAGACCCATGACGATGTTCCCGAGGAGATCCGAGCGCAGTTGTACGCCCAGGAACAACAGGGTCGCAAGCGCAAGCGACAGAATTCAGGATTGGACTCGACTAGTCATGTCCCCGTGATAATCCATAACCACATCTCAGACTACATGGCAGGTTCGGACAGGGTCTCACCAGATCTTGAAAGCTCCCCAGGCCCTCGTCTGTCCCCTCTCTCTATACCTGGGCTGAGGGATGATGCCGTCGAGGCGTACTGCGAGTGGCATCGCTCCAAAGTCAGAAGTGAGACCCAAAAAGAACATTTCGAGCTGGCGTACAGCTTGACAGTAGCGAGGGGTCTGGATCTCGAGCTCGTTCATGAGGATAACGATGCTCAGTTTTATATCGAGCAGGGCGTGTTGGAAGGTGTGGCCCGCCGATGGGTGAAGGACATTCAGATTTTTCTAGACCAACAACAACCCGTCGTCTTGGTAGCGTAATATTAGATCTTGCTTGCTTGTCTCAGTCTAGTGGTTCGTCAATCGAGATCGAACAGCTACGGAAGTGACCTCTAGCACTCTTCTTTCGCTGGCCGACAACCATAACACATTCTTCCAGAAATGATTGGAAATCGGCCCTAATGAAGCCTTGATGATCGTTCCAAACCTGCCGAATAAAGTTCTTCAGCTCCCCGAAGAAGTGCTCAATCGGGATGATATCCGGCGAATAGGGCGCCGAGTAAATCAGCAAGACTCCTGCTGCAGTACACATTTCCCGTATGCGCTCCGAGTGATGAAAGGATGCATTGTCCATGATCAGGACAGACCGGGGCTCAGGCCATCGACCACAATATAGCAGCAGCGTTTCAATAAAACTTTCGAACACTTTGGCATCCGTCGATCCTTCGAAGACCCGGAAGTGTATCACCCCGTCCTGAGTATAGGCCGGCAGGATCTGATATCTCCGACCGCGGTGGAATCGCTTGATCTGGCGTGGCCGTTTCCCTCGAGGAGCCCAGCCTCTACGCCGTATACCGATGCTCTTGTCTATGCCGGACTCGTCCACGAACGCCAGCTGGTCGGATCGGAGCTGAGATATCTGGTACATGTATTCGTCTCGCAGGTCTAGGTTACGCTCTTGAGCGACATTTTGCGTGGCTTTCTGGGACCAATTGTCTTCCTTCAAGGCCCTACTGATGTTAAAGCGGGACGCGTCGGCATCGTACTGTTCGCGAAGGAAAGCAGCCATCTTGTCAAGGGTCAGGCACGGGTCAAGGGCGAGGTTGCTGCGTAGCGCGCTCAGCATGGGAGGAGTGATCGATCTGGGGCGGCCGGGAGGATTTGTTGGGATCTTCGCAGACCCAAACAGAAGCAGTTTCGAGCGAATTCGTCGTACCGTCCGTGGATTACATCCGACCAAGTTGGCTATGCTGTCATCAGTGGCAGTTGTTTCACCTAGAAACTTACTGTAGATGATGTTTCTGAGCAGGTCGTGCGTGGAACGAGCGAGGAAAGGCGCCATAATCGTGAAATCCCATTGCTGATTCTACCGACTTTTGCTGTTATTGCTGATGGAAAGGGTGGAGATCCATTTTAGGCGTCACGGTTATGACTCACGCTGGAGGCCACGGTGTTCATCGGTTCCCAGCATAATCCATTTCTGGAGTAATCAACCTGGTACCCATACCAGTACCATGTGTGAGCTTAGAGATATACACACTGTTAAAGGTATGCCCGTGCGTTAAGAGAACAAAAGGAGTTTATTTTAACAGGACATCATTTTCGCACAAAGCTGTAGTCTTAATTGATTTTGTACGATGCTGCTTAATTGACTTATAAAAATGGTAGGAGGGTAGGAGGAGGTGGGCCACTCGCTATGATGGGCCACTCGCTATGCATGTACGTTAGGGAAGGATTTTTTTTTTTTGTACATAGCAGTGTACATAGTCAAGAATCACAATCGGCGGAAGTTATGAGTGCAGTCTCGATTTTATGACACCTGCTCATATCCACTTATTTGCACATACAGAGCGCACATGTGCATACTGTATGCATCCATTTATTGATTACCCTCTGCCCAAAGACAGCCTCCCAACCTGGCTTCAAGGCTGATTGCGTAGAGCCTACGTCCTGAAAATTTCTGGATTGACAACAACTTTTGGTCGAGAACCAGTCCATCAGCCGCGTGTCGTGCATATATGCTTGATGCCGTGAACAAGTGCCAATCATAGTTATTTTCTTCTTGTTTACAGTACTGGAGCACCACAAGCTCATCTTCCTACATCCACATTGAAGCAGCTGCTTTCCCACAAAACCTGGCCACGAATCATTAAATGGTGGCGACGCATTAGAAAATGTCAATTTGCTCAGAAATTGTGGACTGTAAAGAGTCAATTGTCGTATTGTAACAGGTTTGGTACAGTATACTCTGCGGTAGGGAGACTCAGAAGATTTCTCACTTGCTTTGTGACAGATCTTCAGTATGGTCAGCAGTGGCATAATGAAATTAGGGATAAATGTGTTAGATAATCGATGTCGATTCGATGCAATACACCTGGGGTTCATTGATCAAAGAGTAATTGTTGTGCTTGATTGAGGGATTCTTCCCATCCCGGTCGAAGCGGGGTTCTGTCTTGTATCTACCCGTTCTCACCGGTTCTTGCATATTACAGTTATGCGGATAACCAAGTTTCTGTTGCCTTTTATCCGGACCAGTCAGTAGTTCTTCCATTCTTTAAACTGATATTCTTCAATCCGTAAAATTTGCCAAGGCTTCTGAGCCACAGGTCAATTTACGTGCGTTCCTTTCAAGCCTAACAGGGAAAATGAAGTTGCTTGCCAGAGCAACGAAAATTCTCTAGCTAACGACAAGAGATCACGGGTATGCATGTCGTACATATAGGATGCATTTACATTCCGTTGTCTGAATCACCAATAAAGCAACATTCGAAAACCACAATCAACTTGTAAGCGAGATGACTAAATTTCCTATGCTGTAGATGAGGAATGACGCGATCTCATCCCGTATGTTTCTACTTAAGGTGGTAATGCCTCTGGTGTAGCAAGTAGATGGATTCTGACAACTCAACACACATTCAAACATTTCCACTTCCATCAACACGTTCCGTCTTCCCGCAGTCATTATGCGCAAGATTATTATTTTTCTAGGTCTTTCCGCATCTTCTACGACGCTCGCGGATGACGCTTTCTTAGTCTTTGGCAAACGTCAGCAACCGACAGTGCCAGGTGACTGCAGTAGGCTTTTCTACCAGAATGGAGTTAGAGGAAAAGCTTGTGGCAGTTTCTGTATTCCTCAAACAGAATATTGCTGTTCAGCACAGGGCTCCGGATGCGATCTTTCTATTGAGAGATGCTACTTGGGCACGAATGGAGTGTGGGGCTGCTGCAGTCTTAACAGGGTTTGCAACGGTCCTGTTATTCCTTCTACTAATCGATTCGAGTATACCGACGTTAATACCGTTGTCAACACCATCCCCCTTTCTCAGACGGCATCGACATCAGAGACAACCATATTGCCTGAGACGATCACTAGCTCGTTAGCACCTCTGATGACTAGCGCCACCGAAGAAGCTACAACCTCCTTCACGCCAACAGCTATATCGACTAGCACACCAACAAAGCCGCCTACGGTTACAGTTAACAGTGCAAAGAGTTGTGGCGTCTCGCTTATGCAACTTGGAGCTGGAGCAGTTATTGCTCTCCTTGCGATTTAGTGGTGTTTGGAGGAATTGTTACAGCATCTTTGGCTCGTGATTTTTTGGATCGTATTGGAACTTAATAGCGGAAAGGAACGGGTTTGGCTCTTGGCAACTTTCGGACATACAGAGATTGCAGCATGGGCTGTTATACTACCCTTTACTTGCAACTCAATCCTCTTTTCTTTTCTTCTTTGAGTCTAGGCACTATAGCAAGCAGTACCCAAGTCTTGACTAGATTGGAAGGCACGTCAGGAGGGAGGGAGTCTTCTTGAGCAACACGCATACATTGATAGATAGTAACAGAGTGAATTCTAGCCGTGACACATCTTACATGTTTGTGTTCCAGTTTATTACACGCGAAATTCTGGCTCAAGATCTCAAGTTAGATAATATGTTTGGAAATAAAGCTTGAGAAAGTTATTTGAAAAAGAAGGCGAACGGCTGCAATGGATCCCACATCAAGAATCTGTGAGGAGATTGAGTCCGCCAATTCCTTATAATGGGGTATGCCATTTTTCGACGAGCTGATTTTGGATCAGTACACCGTGAGTTATTGGTGATGGCTATTACTTCAAACCCGTCTAAGAAGCTGGTTGCGGCGGAAATGTTTTCACCCCATTTCTAGAACTTCAGCGGTTCCCAGAAGCAGGATTCCGAGCAAAGCGCAACTGATGCTCGAGGCCGTCACCAGAGCTTCGATCTCGTTCCAGAGGAACATGATCGTCTCGTCTCTATAAAGCACGGACTTTTCAATCAACCGGTCACATAAAGCACATAGCATAGTCAGCGTGATGGTCTTGGGCCGTCCGACTCCGTTGGGAGGAGCTCTCGTGTCCCCGAAGCATTCGAGATTGGCCGTATTTTGTACACCGTCCGCGCGTTATACCCTGCAACCTTGGCCGTGCTCACCATAGTAAACTCGCCAGTAAGGATTATGTCCCGGATCAGCTCGTGCTGCGATGCAGCGATGTTGAGTGCCACGGTGTGGCGGTGGTCCGATCATGCTTTGCTTCCCATCAAGATGTGATGGAGCCTGCAAAGGGTTGTTAAGGGGAGAACAAAAATCTAAGCCCAGGGTTCTTGCAGACTAAACATCACTAAAATAATCCTGCGTCTTGAAATAGGCTGTTCGCGGTCGCACCGTCTGAAAAGCCTGCAAAATACCACATCTAGTACTGTATATACTGAAATGACTTGACACTTTGGCATGGGATGGAGCTTAGTTATACGTAATTTAATTGGCTGATCGAAGCAAGAATAGCTGACGATTTAGTGCTAAGCCAAAACATTTGGCGTCAAGCTAGACATTTTGGTGCCATAGTACCAGTGTAATCAGGCTTGAAGCCAGATTGAAGGACTGTCTTCGGATATAGGATAATCAACAAACGGATGCATAACTAGGTACAAGCTTTGTATGCAGTCCAGTGGACATAAGCAAGTGGCATAAAACTAAGACGGCACTTGTCGCCGCCGTTTGTGGATCTTGGCTTATGCGACATGTGTCTAAAACACGACCACGGTGTAAAGCTGTTTCTGGCTTCGACTGTGGAGGTCATCACCGAATGTACTCTCGGGGCCTCATCATGTATCCCGTCAGCAAACGGGTCCACAAATGTCTGTGCGCGGAAGAATACATGTTTGAGAACATGGAAACCAATTTCGAATCCGGCTGTATATAGAGGCCAAAGCGCAACTTGTCAACACGTGAGTCTAAAAACGGCTCTAGACCATTTCGTTTTCCACCTACACTCTGACGAAGAACAGGAACCACTTTTGCCGCGACAACGTATACGCCAGCGTGGGTTTCGGGCCGCCATAAGCATGCCCTCAAACATGCAGACGGCCGAATATAACGACACACACTGTCTCGACGCCGCGTGCAAGCCAGAAACTGCTCTTCTGACGTTCGTTACTTTTGTCATCCGCCGTAGGAACTGGCGATGCTGCATCTCCTCCATACGTAAGATCGCAATAGCAGCACATAGCTTCCCACAGAGAAAGCGAACGTTATACATAACTATATTTTGGCTCCCTTTACACCTCCTGTGAATCTAATGTAGGAAAGAAGAACATCAGCAGACTACCACTAGATCACAGAGACCAGAGCGCAGTCGGATCTACATCATCCAAAGTAACAATACCCGTTGTCAGAACAAACATGGCTTTCAATCTTTCCTTGGCCAGTGCGACCATGCGCGCTGTCGTGTACCAAGGCACTCCCTTCGAAATGACTGTTCAAGACGTTGCTAAGCCAACAATCCTTAACGAAACTGATGTTGTTGTGCGGGTGACAACCTTGGCTGTGTGCGGATCCGACTTGCACATCTATTGTGGTTACATAGGCGGTGCTGTGCCATGGACTATGGGCCACGAGGCTGTCGGCTACATCTCAGAGGTTGGCGATGCTGTGTCTTCCTTTGCCGTTGGGGACTATGTTATTATTCCTGACACTGTGTCTCTAGATGAGCTAGAGATAGAGCTGACGTCAAAGGAGTATTTTGGCTTTAGTAACAGTCAGATGGGACTTAGTGGACTCCAAGGTGTAAGCAACCCTGCTGAACAGCTCCTCTTGGCGCGTGAGATCGTAATGCGCTAACAACAGGATACGTAGCTAAGTATGCGAGGGTCCCTTTTGCTAACACTAACTTGATCCCTATTCCTCTGACCTACAAAACCGCTAACTTGACGATCGAGCATAACTACCTCACTGTATTGGACATCTTTGCCACGGGGTGGGCTGGAATCGACTATAGCGGCTTCCAGCCCAGTGATTCCGTTGCCGTCTTTGGGGCGGGTCCTGTTGGGCTGCTTTCTGCTTACTTAGCCATCTTGCGTGGTGCTTCTAAGGTCTACGTTGTCAACCACGTCGAGGAGCGCCTTGAGCTTGCCGCTTCCATCGGGGCTATCCTGATTAACTTCGCTATGAACGATCCTGTCGCCTAAATCTTGGCGCGCGAACCGCGCGGGGTGATGCGGACTGTTGACTGTGTTGGTATGGAGGCTCTGGACACCAGCCTTGAGATGGACGAGAGCGTCGTCGTGCAGCAGATGATTGATGTGGTGCATTTCGGAGGAGGCATCGGTCAGCTGGGCGTGTACAAGTCTCAGGACAGCTCACGTGGTGCGCCGTACGGTAGCACCATGTCTCCCACGATCCCTTTTCCTATTTCGACCTTCTTCGCCAAGGGCTTGAGCTTCTGGACGGGAGCCGTAGATCCAAAGAAGTACGCTCCCCTGCTGATCGACCTCATCAACAGCAGGAAAGCCCATCCTAGCTTCGTGATCAGTGCTATTATTAGCATTGAAGATACGCCAGAGTACTACAGCCACTTCAATGACAAGAAGGAGACGAAGGTAGCCATCTCCTTTGCGGAGTAAGACAAAATGGGCACGTGGAGGTTGGTCATGTATCTAGGCAGCATTACGCGCTTTGATAAAATCCATACAAATTCCTTCACAGGCATAGAACCTCTACTACTACACTTCTGACCATATGTGTTAATGATCTAACCAAGATCGTTAAGCATTTGAATTTAGGCCAGCCTACAACTGTATAAAATGCATGAGCCTTAGTATTCATCTTTGCTCTTAACAAATCTCTTGCCGACCACTCATGCTTTATATATGTCTTGATTGTACCTGCATGGCTCTAGTAAGGTTTTCATTTATAGTATTACCAGCGTACACTTAGACCTGTGGGGCATTGTTGCGCAGGTCTTTGCCTTCATACTTCAGGCCCTCCGCGCTGAACCGCCTCCATTATCCTAGCACAACGCCGCCGCAGGTCTCAACATCTGGGCTATAGAATATAACAACGTATTAAGAAACATACCTAAAACAGTACGTAAGGGCAAGGAGGCGCATACTTCTCCTTACAAACCCCAACGCTAGCAAGGGTTTAAACGCTTGCTAATCCAGACACGTTCTCAATACAAGCAGTCTAACAGTAACGCAAATCATTAAGACAATAGCAGCAACAACAAAGAAGAGGCACCTCCTTCACCTACACCGTCACAATTAATTTATACAAAGGGATAAGTTATAAACATTTTAACAACTATAGGGTCAGCTAGAAAAGAGGTGTAATAGGACAACAGGGGATAACAGCATAGCAAAAGCAAGCAGCAAAATATAAAGGATTGTCTATTTTACACTCCCTAATACCTACTTAGACTAGCAAATAGTAGGTAAATAGATAGACACTACCTAAATATCCAGTATTATAAATATTAGCATCTTAGCTAACTAGACCTCCTTTAACTTATCTGTACTTAACTTACTAAAGATTGCAGCAGTAGTACTAACGTCACACTGCTTCACTTATCTAGCTCTATTAGCTCACTCTTTAAGGTTTAGCTATCCTCCTATAGCTACACGTTTGTTACTAAAGGCATAAAAACACTTAATATAGCCTATCTTTAACATAAGAATAAGGTGTATAATTAACTTAGCCTAATTCAGGGAAAGTATATTCTAGTCTGCTTAGGTAGGGTATATCTAGACCTACTATTATACTACAATAGTAGTGTATATAAGCACATCTTATTCCTTAGCTAGGCTAGCATACCTCTATTTAACACTACTAACAAAGCCACTAAGGCTAACATTAATACAGTTACTTAGGCGTATAAGAAAATACATAATTTAGAAGTCCTCTACTGCAATATAGAGCTACATAACATTTTACATAACAGTAAGTAGTAGAATTATAGTTATAGATTTCAAGCAGGCAAAGATTAGCTGCTACTCTCTGCTTATCTTACTTAGCTCTAATAATTAAAACAAGAAGAGAAAGCAAGCAGCGCTAGAGAAGCTAGGAACGTTAGAGAATAGGGGGAAAGAGGGTTTTACTAAAGAACTAGAATCCATCATAGGTCATATTTCAAGTTATATTACAGCAGCATAGCAGAGGACTGCTGTTAGCGCAGCCAGTAAGGTCAGCATCTACAATAGCTCAGTCTGATTAACTCAGTGTTGTATATATGTTTGCTTCAAAGACATCTTACTGTCTCATACACTGCGCATCGTATCATAATCTGCGCCAACTCCTCTGACGCGATTAACAGGTTAATCGTTGTGACTGCGTCATTCTTATGCTACGTCTTTATCCCTCTTAGCAGGAGGCTACTAAGGAAGAAGTTGCTTATTAGTTTAATAATTAGATCTGCCTCTCCTTATCTGTTTGCTAAGACATTGCCCCCTCCCTATAGTTAGTTATACTAATTAAAGTCTCTAATAAGGATTATATCTACTACCTTACCTGTGCTGCTTCTAGATCCTAAGATTACCTGCTGTAATAAGGAACACGCCTATTAAAGCATCTTAGGCTCTTATGCTAGAATGTATACCTACATAATAAGCACTTAACGACCTAAGAGTTAAAGGATGGCTCTAGTTATATCTAGTAATAGTATTAGCACTTACTCTACCTTAACCTCCTTATTTACCTATAGTATACTTCTAATCCCTTATTATCCTTCCTCTTACTACGCTATTAGAAGCATTCTTATCTACCTATAATGCTGTATTAGCACTATTAAGATATTACCCTCTCTCTTCTACACCTATAGCTCCTAAACTACTATAACTATAAAGTCTTATAGTTACTTATTGTTTATTAGGTTTTTATATACTGTATCCTATTTCCTTATATTTAGTTAGAGAATCTAAAAGTTTCTACTTATAGAGAGATAGGTAGAGCTTTAGATACTTCTTACTAAAGGATTTATACAGACTACTGTAGGGAACATACTTTAGTACTAACTTACAGCACTCTATATAGTAATAACCCTCCTAGGCGTACTACCTACATACTAAGCTGCTCTTATATTTCTCTGCCTTATGCTAGACGATCTGCTGGCATTTAAAGCATTAATGTGTCTAAGACTGGGGTTTAAACACTTCTGTATTTTAAGACTCTCTACTAGCGTGGAAATAGCCCTCTAAGATAAGCCTTCTAGCGTTATTAGCCTTAGTTAAGTAGACTGCTATTAATTTATACTGTTTTAGGGTTTCTTAGTTACTTAGCTATATGATTTTAGTAATAGTAGTGTTATTTTCCTTACTAAACTCCTCTACTACTTTACTTCTATACTTTCCTTTCTCTTCCTACACTACTAACTATTATATAAAGTCTACCTTAATTAGATATAGATTATTATCTTAGATATATATACCTAAGGTAATCTTTATCTCTATAATTTACTTAACTATTTAGTGTTCTATATTATCTTAGGAGATAATTCTAATAAGATTCCTATTTCTTAGGTTTATAGTAACAGTCTAACACTACTATCCTATATACCTATCTGCTTATATCTCCTTTTCTACTAACGCCCTAATTATGCTAGCGTTAGGCTTATTACTATCTTCTGCTTTAACTTATAGGGTATTAATTATGTAGTATAAAGTATTAACTACATTAGGTAGGTTTACGCTAGACGTATAGGTCTATATATTACTAGCTTAGTTAGTTAAGGGGATTTAGGTGATAGCAGCATAGGATGGACTAGGGCTGCTTTGCGCTGAAGCCTAAGTTACAAAAGCCTTAGTCTTTTTGTATGTCTTTATATTATTATCTTCTACTTACTGCTTTAACGCTTATAGGTTGTTACAGACTGTCTGTAACTTATCCTTAATTAACCTAACTTCCTTATTTGCTGTCTAAAGTTTGTCTATAACTTGTTGAAGCTTAGCCTGGATGTCCTTGTTGCGTAATTCTGATTTCTTCTATGCATTGAAAACCACCTGGAGGGATGCGTGAAGCTACCTTATCTGCTTTCCTATGTCCAGCAGCAGGGTTCTGTCGTCGACCTCTTAGGTACATGTACTGGGAGTTGGTTTGGGGTGGACTGGTGCGATGAGCTTGAGTGGTGGTATTCTCAAAGGCTATGTTATCTGTCCTATCAAGGGCGTCTAAGTCCTGCAACAACTCGGAATGATAGGAGAAGGGGTTCAACAGAGGTTGTGTTGGTATTCTTGACATATTGTTCTCGATAGATATCACGAAGCAATCCCTCGCTTGTGGGGGCAATTCATTGGGTTGAAAGTGGCTTGTCTTTCTATATAGGTATTCTCACGAGAAGCGCGCCTAAATACTGCTTCGCGGTGGAATCCCCAAGCGACCTCGCGTGGGAAGGCGGTGTCGCGTGGCAGTATCCACAGTCGCCTTGTAAGCTACCTGTGTGACAATAGAATACGTCAGTTTTGTGGTGCCACAAGCATCGCTTTTCCTTATTCAGGTTATTATCTACTTTGGGAACCCGTCATCTACCAACGCTAGTTCTCTCCTCTCTATGCAGTCGTACTTCGTGACAGATCGACGTGCCAAGCGCCCCGGGCTCCGTGACTAGCAACCTGCTCTCTGACTTTTATTCTTATTTCGAATTGCAATTTTTTTTTCAAAAAAAAAAAGCCAGTTCGTGACAACTAGCACACACCAGCGCCTTAAGGATGCCTGGGTCATCGGGCGGAAGTCGCATATCTGAGACTAAGGAAGGCCCGCCACTTTCGGTGTCCCACAATCTGCGATACGAGTCTGCAGCACGCTTACGCCGGATGGTTCGGCTCATCCCGAGAAGAGCGAGGAACAAGCCTTTCGATGATCGCCTCGACGTATAACGTGTTGCCGGGACTGGAGCGCTTTGCGTTGATGGATTTCTGTAGCTCTAGGGCTCGCTGCTTGCCAGCGCTGTCTGGAGCGAACGGCAAAAGCTCGAGGGTGTGCGTGAAACAGGCTGGGACCAGTTCTTGCAAGGTGGGTGACTTTACTACCAAAAGCCTCTTCATGGTTGGGAAACTACCTGAGCTCGTAGCTAAGATGTTCAGCGTCGCATCAGGTACGAGGCTTGGGACTGCAATCGACCTAATTTCTTTGGCTTCGGGGTAGCGTAAAGCAAAGAAACGAAAGACGAACATGTCTAGAGCGAAGTTGAGGTGGAAAATGTCGAGCTTCAGGCGGAAGTATACCGGTCTGGATTTGCTGTCTCCGGAGAACGGCTTGTAGTGCGAAAAAAATGTCTGACGGGATCGTCTGCACACGTGCATACAGGTGTGAAGGAGTGCTGGATGGCCGACAGCGTGGAAGGTGAAGTTTGGCGGGCTGTGCGTCGAATACTCATTATGTGCGACGTGGAGAACACGCGGGTCAGACGACAGTACGTATTCCCAAATAAGATCTTGCAATTCGGACGGAAGGTCTGTGAAACGGAAATGCGTCTGGCGCTGGTGTCGCAAATGTTGAGTTTCGACATTCGCCTGCTCATCGAGGGCTTCTGGTGAGGGTTGGGAAATATCCATGCCGACTTTCGTTGCGAGCTATGAACGAGCCGAAGCAACGGGTGGAGGAGCCGGTCGTGCGCAGAGACTTAAATACTTTTTCTGGGCCAGGGTGTCCGATGTTTCTGGGGCAGAGCATCGCCACACAGATCAGTGGCAGTGCAGCAAGTCAAGATCGTCATCTGGTCGAACCTTTTCCCAGCTGTGATACAGAAGTCGGGGATGCCAGTCTCGCCAGGCACCCCACGCTAGGCTCTTCTGGTCTCATTGGGCGCTGGCTGGCCTAATTACGGGATACTGGCCGCCATGCTGCCACCCATTGGAGACAAGACAACTAACTCACCTACCCCACTTACGAGCCACCCCCACATCCGAGCCACCTCAAAAACGCCTGTATCCCAGCTAAAGTTACTACCTTTTTAAAACTAATATAAAATTAGATACATATTGATAAAAAAGAAATAAATTTTTTTTAAAGTACTTTGTTACGGTCAGATATTCGACAGTGATGTTTTCTGCTAACAGGTAGCTGAGGCTGGATACTCAATAACAGTACTACTCGTCTTGTTGGCTTGCTGGCTTGTTGGGGTCTTGCTGGTCTGGTAAGTATGCGGTGATCAGTCGTATACTAGGTAGGCGTAGGGTAGCTCGTATAGCTTCACAACAGAAGGATAATTGAGAGTCACTTATGGTAGGGTGAATCACAAAGTTGATTGCTGAAGAGCTATGAAAGGTAATCTATCTACTGTGAATGAATGTCCTTATGTCTTCTGGTCTCGATACTGGGACCGACTCGCATGGAGTCGCTCCTCGCGATGGACCGATCTCTGGCACGTCGGTCCTTAGCGTGGGACCGCTTATTGGTTGTCTGTCCTTCCTTATCTTCACGTGACCTTCCCTAGTTCTTCCGTTCCCGAGGAGTCATCCGCCTGACCTTGTTTCCTGTCCGTACAAGTGCTGCGCCTTTCCTTGTGGGGCTCTCATCACCTGTAACTTGTTGGGTTGTAACAAACAACAACAACCACCTTAAGCCGTCTGTTCCTACGCTAATCAACGCGTGCAGGACAATAATATTGAGAACGCTTAGCTTTTAACTAGATATTGCTGTGTCGCCTAGGTGTATTTCACTTTGCTGACGTGGAGCTAGATAGTTAAGTAGTGTCTTCTTAACACAGCAGAGTCCTATGTAACTACAATTCTTAATTATAAAAATCTCCTGTTAATATAAACATAACTATATCTAAGGTATTATTTTTTTAGTGTTACCTACAAAAGGTGCCTTAAAAACATAACAGTCTAGCAGTTTAGACACTAAGCTTTATTTATTCTTTATTACGCTAATAATACTAATAAAACATAGACAGTATTAGATATCTACTTCTACTAATAAGAAACTACTATTACCTATATCTTAGTTATTTATAGCTTACCTTATTATTATTATAGTCTTAATATTATTTCTTATAGTAGTTAGAGGTACTAAAGCACTACTTAAGCTTTTAGCTCTACACTAGCTGCTAAATAGTAAATAGTAAGCTGCTAATATTATAACCCTTATTAGGAGTCTTCTAAAGGCAGACAGCTAGGGACTCCTATAGACTAACTATATAAAACCTTACTTTTAAGAAGAAATAGCTATCTAGATAGATTATTAGATATAATATAAAGTTACTTACTACTTTATAGCTGCTAATATAGAAGTAAGCTTTACTTTTAGTAAGTTATAATATAAACTTTTTTAAGGTTTTAGAGTAGGCACCTAGCTAATAATAGATATATTTATAGTACTTATACTCTCTATTAGAAAATAGATATAGCTATAAAGGATATAGCTTAAAAATAAACAGCTTTACTTTTATATAGAGTACTAGCTACTTTAATACTAGTAGGCCTTAGAAAGTGTATTTATTATTATATTTAGGATTATTAAAGCTAGATAGGCTATCTAATAGCAGCTTAAGGCTATTAAACTTAACGTTAAAGTAGAAGAACTTACTTAATTAACTAACCTTTTTATATATAATAAGCTGCTACTAGGTATTCTTATTACTTTAAAGGGTCTAAAAGGCCTATATTAGGCATAAGGGGAAGTAATCTTACTATCCCCTATTAAGCTTATATACTAACTGTTTTCCCTCCTAAGAGAAGCTTATACCTACTAAGACTAAGAGGCTTAGGTTTAAGGCTTTAGAGAAAAGTAAAGCTACTTCTTATAAAGTAATTAAGAAGGGGTTATTAGCTACTAGGCTGCTATCTTAAAACATACTAAGGCTGTTAATAGTCTAAGGTGTAAAATAGCTATATAACTCTATTAGTAATAATTAACTATATAGTAACTAATAGTATTACTATAATAAAATAGCTAGAACTAACTATAAAGTAGTAATTATATATTAGATACTATAGGTTAGATTAACTATAAAGATATAGGTGTAATATATAGACACTAAGGAACTATATATATCTTCTATAAAAATACTTACCTACTGCTATTACTTATTATTAACACCTTATACTCTATAAAGCCTATTAGTATTAGGTTATAGTATTAAATTATATTACTAGCTTATATTATTAGACTGTATTATTAGAAATAAGAAAACTACTATAGTCTCTACTCTATTAGCCTACTCTATTATAGTTAGTAAAGATATAGAGGCTTATATCTTATATAGTAGTAACTATTATCCTAACTGCAGCACCTATTATGTTAGTAGCTAAGTAGTTAGTAATACTTCTTTCTAAGCTAAATATATCTTATAGTGCCTACTTAATGTTTTATAATAGATACCTACTGTTAAAAAGAAGTAAAGCTATAGTATAAATAACTATAGTAACAAAAAGAACCTATATTATTAGTTATATAAAGGAACCTATAATAGGAATAGATAGGACGCTATAGAATATAAATACTTAGTTTAATAGGGACTTAAAGCAGGTAATACACTTATCTACTATCTAGCTATTAATATAAAGCATATTAGCGCTAATTACGCTTGCTATAATATATTAGCTATAAAGTAACTTATATATATAATAGTAGCATTTTATAATAAACCTAAGCTAGTCCTAAAGATAACATTAAAGTTTTTCTATATAGGGTAGCCTAGTAGGCTAATATTATCTTTAAGCTGCTTTAAGAGCTTAAGGGAGTATTTTCCCCTTATCCTACTACTATTAATATATAGCACTTAGACTAACATAGTGTCTAGCTTTACTTATATCTACATACTAATATATTATCTATAAAGAAGACACTTATTAACGTTAATTAGCTATAGATTAGTTACACTTATAATACTAAAGGCCTTAATATAATTTATATACTAACTGTAGCTACACTTAGGGAAAAACTATAGGTAACGCTATAGATAATAAAAATATATACTATTAGACTAAAGCTGTTCTTAGTCCTCTATAAAGGCAGTAATAAGCTAGTAATAAAGTAATACTATAGACTAGCCTATTATTAGCTGCTAAAATATATAAGCTATCTAGGCCTTAATTATCTTAGAGAACTAAGACAGTAAGATAAAGTTAGTAAACCCTTTATATATTAGAACAGCAGCGCTATATATATTATAGTATATATCTTTATAGAATATCTAAAAGATATCTTATAGATTAAAGACTATAGATAGTTAGTAATAGTTAGAGTTAACTAAAGCCTTATAGACTTATAGTATATACCTAGAGGATAATAGTCTAGTAGGAAGCTAGAGGTAATAATAGGTATAGTAAACTATTTTAATATATTAATAAAGTTATAATATATAAGAAACTACATAAGGTATACTTATAGATCTACTGCTACTAGGTTATCTAGCTAAGAGATAGTAAGAAAGTTAAAAGGTAAGGCGTTAGTATTACTAAGTTACTTTATAGTGTAGTATAAGAGACTAGTAAGATAGGTAGTTAAGAAAAGGCAGCTAGTAAGAATACACTTTACTCTTTTAGTCTTAGCTATATAAGAAAGCTTATTACTTAGAATATCCTAATGTAGGGAGTAGAGATAGTAGCGTAGAGACTTAGGAGATATATTAGCTAGGCTAATAATATAGACGCTATAGAAACGTTTAGATATATAGACGTTTATCCTCTTACAGACAGCTTATAACAGCTAGTAGTATATAGAGTTCTTATTACTGCTGTTTATAATAATAACTAATCAGGGATACACTAATAATATAAATAGCGTTTCTAGCTTTAGCTATAATATAAGCTGCTAGGTAATAATCTCTATACTACTAACATTATTAGTAAAGAAGCAAACTATATCTATAAATAGAAAAAGTATATAGTTATAAATATAGTTACTTAATTCTACTGCTATAGATAGAATAGCTACGTTATATAAGGTTACTATTAACCTTATTATAAGTTTATAATAGAGTGTAGATTTTCTTACTCTTCTAAGCTGCTTATAGGGGGGGATATTAGCGTTAGTAATTAGGGTAAGCCTCCTGCTAGATATACTAACTAAGGCTAAAGAAAGATAGATCTTACTATACCCCCTAGTTATATTAGGTTAGGTAATATCTACTTTAAGTCTTTATATAATAACCTACTTAGTTATATTTCCTATTAGCATAAGTGTACTTAGGTATTAGCTATCTAGATATAGTAGACTCTCTAGCAGTCTCTAAGCATAGTCTAAACTTTTAATATTATATACCTAGTCTTTAGTTAATATATGCAGCTAGCTAGTGTATTTATAATAGGTTATTATATCTAAGAGATTACACTTACTACTCTACTATAAGGAGATAATATATCTATCTTATAGTAGCAGTAGATAGGTAGTTTAGAAGCTAAAGTAAGCTATTAGTAGATAGATTTAAAGCCTAGTGTATTAGAGAGATCTAAAACTGTTTGTAACCCCTTTAGCTAGCACTCTAAAGACACTTCTAGCTAAATACTCTAGTTAAACCTAAGGTAGTTAATAGCTGTCTGCAGTTACATAGGCACTAGCATAAGGGGGTAAGCTAGTAGGATATAAGGACTAGGACTAGTAACCTATTCTTTTCTTTTTCTTCTTTATTTTTCTTTTTTAACAGACTTACTATATACCTTCCATAGTATAAGTCTATACTATATGTAATTTATATTTCTATTTATATACCTTTTAATAGCAGCCTATTAATACTATAATACTATATAACGCTAAGATGTAAAATATCTACCTATTACGTTACCTAATAAACAGACGTTTCTAAGTAAGGACTTAAGCCTACACTAGCAGTTACTAATATAGGAGGAAACCTAAGGCTATTAGTATATAACTACTACATACCCCTTATATCTATCTAACTAAGCTAGTATTAGCTACAGAAGTAGCTACAGTAGGGTTAGTTAATGTAACGTCTGCTGTCTAAGTTCTAAGCCTATAGCAGACTATATATATACTTTAAACTGTCTTATACTAAAATACTTAAACTTATTATTAAATAAGTAGAGGAGGGGTTACTTTTAAGCTAGCTCTTCTTAAGGGATATAGAACTATTAAGGCTCTAAGGGCTGTTATAGCTGTAGTAAACTTTAGATATATTCTCCTATAGAACGTTATATAGTTTAGAAGTATATAATAACGTAGGTAATGCTACGCTGTTAGTAAGCACCTTAACCTTTTTCTTATAATTTGCTTAAGGCTTATGTATTAGCTAGAATGCTATTAAGCCTACCCCTATAAGACGCTAGTATAAGCCTTTCCTATTAAGTTATTAAAAGGCCTGTTTTATATAAGTTAGTAGGGTATAATATAAGAATGCTAGCCTAGAGAACGTTAGCAAACCTTATTCTAGCTAAGGTTTAAGTAAACACTGTTTTACTATTCTTTATTTCCCTTATTAGCTCTCTTAGTGTTTTATTTAAACTAATTATAGAGTTCCTTAAGCTGTATCTGCTACGTTTTACTATTAAGAAGTGCTATATAAATAAGTTCTATATACGTTATCTTCTGTCTGCTTTTATCTACCTTAGTGTTAGTACTTAGTAATAATTTATTAGCTACCTTAGTTAGCTATAAAGAGACTAGCTTACTATAAAAGGTGTACTATAGTATATAAGTCTATACTAGTGTATAGCGTAGCTTAACTTACTAGTTAGCGTCTATATTATAACAATAATATAGGAGACGTTTTAATTTTTAAGGAAATATAAGGGGATTAATTTTAGGAGAAATAGGTAATATGTAGGTAGGATCTATTAATTTAAACTAGTTTGCTGCGCTAGTATATAAAAGCCTAGCATTAAAAATAAAGTGTTTACTACTAACATATAAAGTTATAGAAGCTGTATTAATTAGAGATATCCTTCTCTAGCTAATACTCTTATTTTTAGGTAGTTATAGTACCTATTAGTAATATATAATATAAAGTAGTTAATACAAGGTGTTAACGCTAGAATAAAGATATTAAAGTAGCTATAATATATAATAGTATATAGATTAAAAACCAGCTGCTGTTAGTAATACCCTCTGCTTACTAAGGCTACTACTATAATATTAAGAGTAATAGCTAAAAGTAGCAAAACAGAAGCCTAGGCCGCTAGGTGCTAGGTACTAAGTGCTAGACATAGTATAAGCATGTTCTAGCTCTCACAAAGGCAGATCTAAAAACGTTGCTTATAACTAAGAATCTCACGTTAAACACTAAGAGCTGGAAACTGCTTACGTAAAGCCTTTAAAGCTGAAACTAGGATGTCTTTATCTAGGGCGCAATTAAGTATAGTTCTAGAGTTACTGGTTACGTATGAGCCACAGGCGCCGTTTATAGCTAACACTAACAATATATATATATTAATTATATGTATATAGATCCCTAAACTACATCCCTTACTCCGCTTTTACTGAATCGTCTAAATGAACGTTAATTACAAGTGGGCAAATAACTAATACCAGGCCATGGACCGCAGTATTTCGCAGCAGCGATCTCATTAATAAGCTACTATCTAGCAGCATACATATATATATTCTTGAATGGGACTCTTACTACGTCATAGGGTTCACTAGCAATAGTAAGAAAGCACTGTATAATTGGAAAGAGATAATAACAACGTCTTTGAGTCGTTTAATAAGCTACACTGCTTCTCTGTCGCTACAATAGAGGTCTAACTCCTTAAGCAACATGACTGTAAACATAAGTGTCCTCTTTAAGGGTATGTGTGTCATCAATATTCCTAAGACTCAATTTAATTATTACGGAAACGACAGAGCGGAGTATAAGTTAATCTCTTACTATAAGCCCGTGATTAAGGGTGTTAAGGATAAGATAGGCGGAACGACATCCTACTCTAAAGGCACCGTGATTCCTTAGAACTTGATATATAGAGCAGCCGATTACGACGACGCCAATGATGCTGCTCAAAGTACTTAGAGAACTCGCTCGTGAGAAATGGCGGCGCTAAGCCGGAGTCTTCCCCTGCCCGAGTGCGGCTGTTTGTTGCAGAACTGCTATCGGACGTGAGCCTGGAAGTGGGAGGAGTCACCGTCATTTACCAGCCCTCAGAGGCGAAGCCAGCGTCCGGCCAACTCCGACTCGAGGATACCGCATTTCCAACTCACCCGTCCGCGGTTCTTCTATAAAACTCCCTGCCCACTCTCGATCTTACGACCTACGTTCTCACTCTCTTTCCTATTGATTACCTTCGAAATGCCGCTCTATAAACCATCTCGCCTATCACGCCGCCGCCGCCGCCCAAATCGGCAGGGAGGAAGGAATTAGAGGACGTGTCACCTATTAGGGCAACGCTCCCATAAAGAAACTTCCTTACGATATTCTACCGAAGGTTCTCAAACGTGTCGAAGATTTCATAACCCTCGTCACTACCGTCGAAACCTTCCTGCCTTTCTACAATGTGTTTAAGAGACACAGTAGTGTAATTATCGAAAGGATCTCAACTACCATGTGCGCCCAGGTGCGAGCCTACGAGGTCGGGCATTTATTTTAACAGCTGGAGTTCGCAATTCAACGCTACTTCATACCAAGAGCCCATCTAGAAACGGCCTTCACCATGTCGTGGTCGATTTTTGCCTCTCGGGAGCTGGGAGAAACACTTCTTCCGCTAGTAAGAGCTTTGGCCTGGACTTATTGCATCGACGAAAACGAAGAGGCTGCAGTTAAATTCCTAAAGAAGGTATAGGATGGGTCGCAGCTCCTGATGTGGCCGATATACAAGGGAACCGCCACGTCACCTCCAGAGCGACCACCCAGCTATGCCACAGTAGGGTTATTGCTTTTAGACTTGTTAGATAAGACTAAGAAAGCATCAATACTAGCACAAATGCAACGAATAAGCCGTCTACAGAATGTTGCCTCGTTTAGAATTCGGTTTAACAAGAAGGGTGTCCCTATTTTAGCAGGGACAGTTTCAAACACTATCCCTATCCAGCTCCTCAGTCGTGATTTCTAGCTTAGTGTTAGTTAGCAGACAATACCTAGTGTAAGGGTTACTTACAAGATAGTCTTAGATCAAGGTCTTACGCTGCTTAATCCCTTACGCCTAGATAAGGGCAGAAATCTGTTCTCTGTTACCTAGTAGGACCTTTACGCTATTAAGTATTAAAGCTTTAAACTATTTAAGAATTTATTATAATCTAACGCCTAAATAGCTATAGTCTCTTTTCTATAGTAATTTATTATCTATAGTAATCTATTATCTATAGTAATTAATTATCTATAGTAATCTTAAATCTATACTTAATATACTTAACTAATAAGGAAACTTTAGGTAACTCTTATATTATTATAAACTAATAGATAGTTCCTAGCTACTATCTTCTAGCTCTCTGTAATACTATCTAAAACGCTTTTTATTATTAGTTTTATAGGTTTTAGCGTCTTAAAGATATAGTTAGCTACTCTATAGTATCCCTTAGGCTAAGTAGTTATATATAAAGGCTACTATAATTACTATATATCCCCTCTTATACTATTTTAGGCTTTTCTACTAACCTATTTAATTTAGCGCTATTAGAGATATATTTTTATTACTAGGTTCTAAGCTGTTTAATGTAGGGAAGCTAAGAACTACATACTAGCGTAGAGAGGGGATATTATATACCTATACGTAGGGGCTATAGCATCTAGCTTACCTAGGTAAAACCTCTCTCTTATAGGTTTTAGAGTAAAGATTATATCTATTTCTAGGCCTATCTGCCTCTATAGTCTAGTAAAACCTACTTAACGTTAGACTATTCTTAGTTTCTATACTAAATGTTTTGTTATTAATAATTAATCTATAGGTATATCTCCTTTTAGCTAGTAGCCTAGTAGGGACTTTATTAGCATTATACTTATAGGATAGATTAGTTAAGGGAATAAAGTCTGACTAGCTTAGACTTTTCTAAGCGTGAGATAAAGTAATATTATAATAAGTAAATAACTCTAAAGGTTACTTAACAGCTAAGTAAGAATCTTCCTACTGCTCTAGTGTTAATATTACTGTCTTAGTAATAAGGTAATTCCTAGTTATATATCCTACCTGCTGCCTAGTAGCATAAGATTTCTAGAATGTATTATGTTTTATCTTTCTTACCTCTTTCTTAGCAGTAAGATGTTTCTAATAATCCTAATGTAGTTCTATACCTCTTATACTCCTAATAGCAGTTAGATAAAATTAAGAAGCCTTATACCTAGTTAAAAAATTATTATTAGCTATAAATTAATATACTTATATAGTTAGGTTGTAAGTATGCTAGACTAAGATAGTAGGAGATAGTTAAGGGAGTAGGTTAGATAGAGGTAGCCTTCTGCTTATCTTTATAAGTTTGTAAATTATATACACTTACTACTGCTAACTAAAGTATATACCTATTAATCTAAGCTATCTTTCTAAGGTTACACTTCTATACTCTTTTTTAAAGGGCAGTAAGCTATCCTAAGAAAGTTATAAGATCTTCTACCCCTTATAATAGGTTACTAATTTCCTACTAGTAAGTATAATTAATAAAGGAAGCACCTAAGTAAGAACATTAAGTTCTAAATAGTGCAGCCTATACTAATAAGTATACTAATATATTTATTAGCTAAGCTTAGTAGTCTAATTACTTATCTTTATCTATTAGTTATACCTAATAGTCTTATTTATTAGTCTAACTTACTAGCTTAATATTATAATAGAGCTTAAGATAAGTAGTTAAAACAGTCTATCTTATATATCTCTATAGTATTATCTATCTTATAGTTTTAAGTTTCTATCTGCTTTATTCTTTATAATACTCTACCCTTATTAATAATTAAGATTATTTACTACTAAAAAAGTTTCTTTATAGGATATAATCTCCTCTGCTAGTACTTTACTGTTATACACTATTCCTTAGCCTAAAGTAGGTAGGTAGTAGAAAGGGTAGTACTTCTATAGCTATATAGGACTAGTAGTTAACCTCTACTATTATTATTATAAGAACACCCTTACCTATTTGCTAGGGCGTAGTATTACTACCCTTTTATATCTATATATAGTATTATTTTATTTTATTAAAAGACTAACTTTAGATTTATTTTAGACTCTCTTTATTAAAGAAGCTTTATAATAATACTAAGTAACGTTAAGACGTAATACTAATAAGTAGTAAATATAAAGTAGGTAGACTTATATATAGTATTACTATAGACTGCTTAATAAAGAACTATACTATAATATTAATATAGTCCTATATCTTATTAAATATAGTGCTATACTTTACTAGATACTTAATCTAGATAGTAGATATTATATAGGTGCTACCTACTATATTAGCCTTCTTCTACTCCTTTCTACTAGAAGGTAGGTATCTAACTTATAAGGAACTAATACTAAACAGTGTAATAACTGCTAGGCGCTATAGGAGAGAAATCTTTAGCTACTAGATATAGAGGATTAGCAGAAGTAAGATAGTAATATCTTCTCCTATAGTAAGTCTACTGCTACTATATCCTACTGCCTATAAGTTTAAATAATAATAGTTAGTAATAGTATAGTCCTATATTAATTATATAGGTGTGTATTACATTATAAATAGGATAGTAAAGAGTATACTATAAAGCAGGAGGATAATCTTAATACCCTAAGTAATTCTCTAGAAGGTTTGTAATAGGAAGATACAGCAGAGGAAAAGCATAATTAACAGTTTTATAATAGCTTAGAGGATAGTGTAGACTAAGTTTCTAATATAAAGTATCTAACTTAATATTAGGGTAAGCACTATAATTAATTAGCAGGCTTAGGCTCTTAAACCTTATAGATTATAATGCTATTCCTTATTAGTATTATCTAATAGTGTATACTAAAACTAATGCTAGTAATATATAGGTAGACTATAGTTAGAGTAATAAGAAGGACCTATTAAGTAATATTAGAAGAGTTTGCTAGGGGAGTTAGACTAATTACTGCTGTAAAGATAGTTATATAGTTATCCCCCTATAGGCTACTAGCGTATATTATCTATATAAAAAGGTAAAGTATTATAATAAGAAACATAAGACTACAGCTAATAATAAGTGTATATTAGACTTCTAGCTTCTATAATTCCTTAGGATACGCTTTATATAGGACTCCCTCTACTGTTACTACAGCTTTACTAAGTTAGAACAGCACTATAAATAGAGACAGCTAAGCTAACTTAGTTAATTACTAAATAGATAGTGTGTTTATATATATGCTAATAACTTTACTTAGGTAGTAATACTAGAATAGGTATAAGTTATTACGTTATTTAGATTGTAGGTAGATATAAGAAATATACTGCTAATACATTCTAAGTTAATAGATAACTTATTAGCATAATAGAGACCTAAATAATAACGTAAAGACTTATAGTATATAATAGAACCTACAAAAGAACCTTAGCAGCTAATATTACCTTTATAATAGTAATAGTAAGCTTAAGAATTAAGAGTATAAGTGCTAGTAACTAATAAGGCGTTATTAAGGGTATACTAAGAAGAAAGTATAAGAATGCTATAATAGATAGGTAGTAATAATGTTACTAAGGTTTTAGCACTAATAGGAGTAGTATACTGTATATTAGGGAGTATATCTTAGCGTACTCTACACTATTATAATAGACAAAATATATACAGCGCTAGGAGGTAGATTTAGCGTTAACTGTAGTAGATAAAACATACTTTCTATACTTTTTACATATAGAAGATAGTAAGTAGTTATATATAAGAAGAGTAGAGCTACTTATAGCGCTAGTAGCTAGCCTACTAACTAATGCCTTATCTTATATAACTGCTCTTTTGTTATAAACTCTATAGTAACAGTCTATTCTATAGTTAATGTTTAGTAATTAGCAGTAGGCTTAAGAAGTAGGACTTAGAATGCTCTTAGGCTGTCTGCTAGCTATTATTAGTAACAGCTATACGTATTATCTTACGTAGTGATTAGTAAGCAGACCACTATAGCTTTTTAATATAGGTTGTCTTAGGGAAAAACCCTTTAATATGTTATAGTTACGCTAGGGATTCTTAGGAGGCTTAGCCTAAAATAAGCTAGCTTACTTAAAATATATAGATATCTAGTAAGGAACCTAATATTTAGTTAGAAAGTAATATATTATATAGAACTAATAACGTAAGCAAACTTTATATAGTAATATCCCTTATGCCCTTAGAACTAACTACTTAGCTAGTCTATATTATCCTTATCTTTAGACTCTAACATATCTACGCCTCTAATAAAGCTAGAATTAGTATTAGATATACTAACATAATTATTATTAGATAGCCCTTTATCTATACTGCATATTAAATAACCTGCTGACTCTAGCTCTTTGTTACTTAGCGTCTTAAGAAACAACTTAGACGTATCTGCAGTGTTTAACTAAAAGACAGCTCTTGTCTAGTGCATTAATAACTTATAGGTATTAGGAAATAAGATCTATACGCAGCAGTATATATAAAGTATCTTCCTTAATACTAAATCTTTATATATATAGAGAGTTATAAGCAGCAGCCCTAGCTAGATAGCATCTTCTAGCATATAGATCTCTAATATTTATATAGAGAATGTTAGAACTTACTTTAGCACCTTAATAATAATAGGTATGTTACTAAAGTTAAAGTTTAATACCTTATTAAACTTAAATAAGAGGTTAGTTTAGTTATTAGATAGGCTATTATCTAGCTGTTTATATATATTATAGAGTTTTAGGTATGCTAGAAGCATAGCTACCTTAATAATAAACTTCTTACCTTAGAGTAGCCTATATAGACAGCTTATAATATAGGTAATAAACTAGTCTCCTGTAGTATTATTAATATTTGCTTTTACTTTATTAAACAGTAGGTACTATATGTTATCTATTAGTCTAGTATAAGGATAGTTAACAGCTAGGTAGATAGTAAGGTAGTACTGCTTATCTTATCTAAGCAGATTAGTTTTAATTTTATTAGTAGGCTACCTACTGTAATAGAATAATAGTGTACTACTTACTATATAGAGTCTATAATATATATAAGTATAGTAATAGCTGCTTAATAGGCTTTATTTACGTTATGCTAGTAATAACTTTTATATTATCTATAATATTACTACAAAATAGCACCCTTTAAAACAAAAGTAACTTAGCGCTTTATATATAGAGATTTATATTAACGTCTAATATTATCTACTAAAGAATCTAGCCTACTGCCTACTAGGTTTTATAAAAGCTATAATTAGCTAAGTATTTTATTTTAATAGTAGTTTCTATAATAGTCTTAAGAGATTAGATGTAATTATGTCTATATTAAACTAATAGTAATAATAGCAGCCTAATCCGCTTTACTAGTTAGTGTTCTAGCTTTATAAGATGCACTTCTAATTATAATCTAGCTTTTCTTTTATTTTTTAGTTTTCTTTCTAACTCTATAATTATATATCCCTTATATTTTCTATATAATAATCTTAATACTAGATTTAGTATTTTAATAGCAGTAAAGCTTATCTATATAGTAAAGTAGTATAGTAACTAGACCCTTAAAACGCCCTTACTAATTAAACTGTTAGCTAAGCTAGCTAGCTAATATAGATAATAAAGTTATAGCTTTAGGTAGAATAACCTATATAATTAACCTTATAGATACTACTATATAATCTTAAAAAGCACTAGTTAGTAGGGAAAAACAAATAGAAAAGCTTATAAGAGACTCTAGCTGTCTTAGGTAAGAACTTAACTACTAGAAAAACATTACTCTAAAAGGGTCTACCTTTATAGCTAGCATTAACAAAGCTATAATACAGCTTACTAATATTATTAGCAGATTTAGAAGTGTTATTAATAAGAAGAACTTAGTAGTAGTAGAGAAAAGTATAGCTTATAGTAATCTATCTAAATCTAATCTAAACGTTAATATAGAGAGATAGACTAGTTATAGATAAAACCTACTGTTAATAAAAGCTAACCTTAATGTACTCCTAGCTCCTATGAGATATAGTTAAGGGGAGTATAACTTAGAGGTTATTAATTTAAAAAGGAGCCTAAAGTAGGTACTATATAATCCTAGAGGCTAGCTGTAGAGTAAAGTATAAGCTATTACAGTTATTATCTTTAATTAGCTTTGTTATTTAGTGTTGTTAATAACTGCGTGTTTGTTCTGCCTTAGGTAAAATACCTATTATGCTAGAAAAAGACTTTAGCTAATCTAAAATAACTATCTATAAGTTATAAGCAGAAGTAGGGATAGTAGGAAGAAAGCTTAAAAACACCTAGTAACTGTAAAAGGAGTTCTAAAGGATTTCTAAACGTTAAGATCTTACTGCTGATCCTAAACGTAGCTAGTGCTTTTTATACTAAGCAGCAGCTAGAGTAGGGCTAGTAATAGGCCTAATAAATCTATACAGTATATAAGAAAGACTAGAAGTTAACAGTCTAGCACTTACTTTTGTTATAATAACTAACTATATTTATTAATTCTCCCTAGATAACTAGGTTAGTAAAGGAAGTTCTTAATTACGTTATAAACATGTTTTTTAATAACAATAAATAACATAAAGCTGCTATTAAACTTAGACCTAATCCTATTTTCTTTAGCTCTACCCTTAAGCGACTTCCTAATAGTAAAGACTATTAAGAGCTTTACCTTACAGCTGCTTTAATAGATTTAAGTAGGGATCTCTAGTATAACGCTATATTAGCTAAATTACTAAAACATTCTAAGTTTAAGGGTAAAGACCTTTTGCTAATCTAAGACGTAATAACTACATAAGGTTTACGTTTCTATAGTCTGTTAAACTAAGAAAGCTATAAACTAACTACCTACGTACTTTACTATAATAAGGGCTGGGGTATCTAGATAAATTCTATATTTTAGGCTACTAACTGCCTTAGAAAAGGCTTTATTAGATTCCTCTGTAGTACTCTTCATACCTATATAACTTAAGCTGCTTAAATAGGTAGTGATATAAGATATAAGCGTAGTATCTAAACCTCTATAATAAGATGCATAGTTAGGGACTGTTTAGTATAAGTCTCTGCTAGCAGGTAACTAACCTTACATATTACGTTACGTTAGCGGTATAATAGTTAATTAAGGGTATTATATGCAGATAAATAGTGTGTTCTAATAAAGTATAACTTTATTCTATAAAAATCTACTGTTAATTACCTTATAAAGAATAAATCTATAGAATGTCTATTAATAGCGAAGATAAACCTAAAGTCTTAGTAATGTAATATATAATTAAGTGTTTATAGAAGCAAAAGGTTGTATATTAGAATGTACAGTAGGTAGGGTTCTCTATACTTAACTATTAGCTTTTTTATTATAGTTATTCGTTAATTAACAGTAACTATATAACTGCGCCTTACTTAAAGCTAAGAACCTATGTTTTTTAAAGCTATAAATAGCTTTAACCCCCCTGTAAACGTAAGTAAGACCTAGAGCCTATTTGCTGCTTTGTGCTTAGTAATAAGACATAAGGACTAGATAACTATAACCTATTGTTTAGCTCTGTATTCTGTATCTAATTATATATACATAAATAAATAATATAGGTATGCTAGGAGCTAATTACTGCTTTTAGGAAGCATGCTGTTAGTAATAATTATAGTAGATACTTTATACGTTCCTATATGTTTCTAGTCGTAAAGAGGACCTAGTAACAGCTGTAATAATAGGTATGTTAGTTTATATTACTAGAAACTGTTTTGTATTAGGCTAGGTTATACTGCCTAGGAGTTATCCTATATAACTAGCCTGCTAATCTACAGGTAGCTATAATGCAGTAATACAGATATTAAGCCTTATAGCTAATTTTAAACGCAGCTGCACCTTAGGCGATAATTAGCGTAGTTTTATATATAAGTCTTAATTAACCCCTATATTTATTATTACGTTTGTATAGCAGTAAGATATTTAAGCTGCTTATTAGCTATTATTATGTCCTACTTAGCTAATTTAAATATTTTGTTAAGGAACTAGGCTTATGTAAATAAAGATGTAAGACGTTAAGCACCTCTATCTCTATTATAACTAAGATTTAGCACTGCCTATACTAGCGTTAGTTATATAATATACTAAAGATAGCTAGATACCCTACTTAAATAACTAATATATATAGTATAATAATCCCCTTAGTTATATACCTTACGTTCTGCTTTACTTTAGCTAAAGATTTAATAATATACTCTATAAACCTCCTCCCCCCCTCCTCCTAATAATAATAGCTTCTTAAATCTTAATACATAACTTACTAACGTCTAATCTAGCTATATAGATAGTCTTAGCTAAGGTTAAAGTTCGTTCTAGAAATACGTCTAGGCTACAGACCCTACTATAGTAAGAGACTTTATTATTAGTAGACAGTATATAGTATTAAATAGATATTAAGTAGTACTTTAATATAATAAGCTATACTATAGCAGCTTACTCCTTACTACTACCTATAAAGCTAACTTCCTCTAGGGAACCTACTTTAGAGGATAAGTTCTTAATGTAAATACTGTAACTATCTATAGTAATATCTTTAAGTATAGCTCTCTAGTAATAGATATTTAATAGTTATAGCAGTCTAGATTACCCTAACTACTTAGCTTAGATATTATCTCCTTATTATTATAATTTATTTATTAAGTAAGAAAATACTACACCCTACTATATATTAAGAAATTACTACTAATATGTTTAAGCTTTTTATCTTTCTAATCCTTATGTAATTAGCAGCCCTTTAACATTCCTAGCCTAGGTAACTATAAACTGTCCTCTCTCTCCCCTACCTATAACTACTATTATAGATAGTATCCTACTTATATAAGCAGGATATATAATCTACTGTAAGACGTTATATTAAATAGCTGTTTTATAGAGAGTTTACACCCTAAAGCCTATTTCACTAGTGTATACCTAAGTAGTGCTATCTCTATCTATAATACATTAGTTAAGCTATTTTAACTGTAGACCTATAGTTAAAACAATTAGCCTATCCTATAATAGGTTTTTATACTTAGAAACAGTAATAATTAGGATGTTACTAGGGACTAAAATAAACTTATTATAGTTTCTATGCTATTCTTACTAGTTAGAAAACCTTATTAGACTCTTTAGAGGTTCTTTTCTTTTCCCTACTTTAGTTTAATTATATATAAGTTAACACTATAAAATATACTATTATAGTAACTGTTTTTTTTTATAGCTTTAGAGCGTAAGAGAATTAAAATTAGAGCCTTATATATATAAGTATGTAGATATAAGAGAGTATTCCCTTTTCTAGTTAGAGTCTATATATGTAGGATTGTATCTAAAGGACCTACTACCTAGGGTTATAGTGTAAATAAACTTAAAATATTTCTATTAGTATTTAGGTATACCTATATATAGGATCTATATATAGGGTGCTGTAACTAAGCGCTCTATAGGTAGAAGTTATAGCATTCTAAGTGACTGTTTATTCTACTTATCTAACTATCTATAAGGTTCCTAGTGGTAATAGGTAGTTTACTATAAAATTACAGATAAATTCCTATAATATAATTAGTTAGAAATATTTAGGGTTCCCCTAGTAATCTAGCTTACATACACCTTACGCGTAGCTAAGCAGCCCTATATCTAACAGCTAATCTAATAATTTTAAAGCCTAATTAATCTAATTTAAATATAGTACTAAGTATAATTATATTAAGGGCCCCTCTGCCTATACTATATATACAGCTGCGTCTTTATCCTTAGGGTAAAGACTAGCCTGCTGTAATATAATTATAATTAAAGAGTAACTAGCTGCTGTACTATCTAAATCTATATAGCAGATAAACTAGAGATAGTTTGTAAATAGCTTACTAGCCTTAATAGAGTCTTCCTACTTTATTATTTTATCTGTATTACTAATAGTATATCTATTAAAGTTATAATTAGAAATACTATAATTAATTTCTACTCTTATTATTCTTACTAGACGCCTTAGTTAATATTTCCTATTATAAAACGTAATGTATATAGTCTATTAAGCCCTAGTAGAAGATTAATAATACTAGTTACTGCTAGTAGTGTAGAGTTAAATCTAATTTAGCTGTCTTTTAGAGGAGGGCGTAAGGTAAAGTGTTCTAGTAAGACCTAGTATAGAGAGCGCTAGTTTGTATTACTAATTACAGATAGTATGTTTTCCTTTTAACAGTATTATAAAACATTAAGGGCTTTTAGTAGGACGTAATATAAAAGAAACTTAGTTACTAATAACGTTAAAAGAAGTTAAAGACTAATATAATATTTTAATTAGCTAATAACTAGCCAGAAGTAAGACTTCTATTTTTAGATATTATGTTACTATAAAAGGCGTAGTAGGCTTTACTAGATCTTATAGCTAATATATTTTGTAGTAGTAGTGTAGAGTTACAGCTGATATAGGTTAGTTAATGCTTTTTATAGAGTGTAAGTTATTAGTAGAGCTGTTACTAATAGAGCTAGAATTAGACCTAACAAACAATAGGTTAAATAGGGTCTAAAAACTATAATAGAATTAAGAATTAATAGATTATTAGTAAGCTGTTTTTAGCGTTTTTACCTTAATTATAATAGTAGCTGCTCTCTTAGTACTTAGTAAGTACTACTGTAATCTGCTATCCTATATTAGCTGTAACCCTACACTACTACTACAAAAGATGTTAACTATAAGATCTAGTAAAGCCTATTACACCTTTTACTATACGTTAGAATACTAAATAATAAATCCCTAGGTTATAGCTAGTAGTTACTATACTCCTATTAAGCGCCTGTAAAGCAGCTAGTAGACCCCTCTACGCTCTAAAAGAGGCGCCTTAGTCTAGGATATATGTTGCAGAAAGCTCTTTCTAGGCGGTCTATATGCATACCCCTGCCTAGAGCGGCTATATTAGTAAGCCTAGAACCGCAGCAGGCTATTTTAAAAGCTTAACCTAGAGGGACTGTTGTTACATAGATATAGTAAGCAAATCTGTCCACTAGGTTTATGTAGTTACTACCTAAACTAAGGCTTACCTTAGTCTTACTAAGCATTAAACTAGTCCTAATAAAACGACTTTTATGTAAGACGTATTAGTAAGTATCTAATTATGCATAGTATAAATTTTAAAGTCTAACGCACTATTATTTATTATAAGTACTATTTAATATAGATGTAGTTAAACTAGGCTAGCTAGGGATAAGAATATAAAATATATTATACTTAGCGTTATGTTATTATAGGGGTGTTAATATAGCTTTAAATAACCTCTTATAGCTAAGATTAAAATCTTAATAATTTGTCTTTTAAACTACTTAAGAGCCTATAAGCTGCATTTAAAAAGACTCCTAACTTTACTACTAGTTATACTTACAATATATTACCTACCTATTAAGATAGTAATCACCTAATAGAGATTCTTAAAACATTATGCTAGCAGCTTATAGAAGCTAGGCTAGTATTAGACAGTAAGTAGTTTATATAAAGCACTCTTATTAAAAATAGCTTATAATATTTATAGACTAGAATGTTAAGGTAATATACTATTAAAGAACTGCTAGATGCAGTCTTTAGTAAGAGAGATAAAGCTTTAGACCTAGAAGATAGAGCCTCTAAAATATAAGACTTAGCTTCTAGTTTAGAGATTATAGCCTCTAATATAATAGATAAAACTAATTATCTAATAGCTGCAGCCTTTAGTCTAGAAGTAATAGCTACTAGATAAGAAGCTAGAGCCTTTAGCCTAAGAAGTAAAGCTGCTATACTAGAGGATAAAATCTCTTAGCTAAAAGAGGAAACTACTCTACTAAAGGATACAGTTATTTAATAATAGGGATAATATTAATAAAAGCTAGGTTATCTAAATATATTAATAATATTAATATATCTAATATTAGCTTTAGCTTTAATTTTTAGAATAATAATTGTAATTAGCTGTTAGAAGTAACTATAAATATGTATCTTAGTGTAAAAAGGATAGGTTAGTATAAGAGGCTAGCATTATATAGAGTATTAAATTTAATAAAGGCTTCTATAGTAGTTAATAGTAACTAGAATAGAATCTACCTCTCTACTTTATGCTATAGCCTAGCTGCTGTTTGTAGTTTACTAGGCTTTTTTCTATAATTTCTACCCCTTCTTATAATTTAAACTTTTGTTACCTATCTAAAGACTAAAAGAATAGCTGTTGTTACACTAGAATACTAGAGCAGCCTTGTTACGATTCTGTTTTAAGTATATATAGCAGATAGCTAGGAGATCTATCTTTAGATTTTAGTAGCAGCGCTATGTTTTGTAAGCAGTATTAACATCGCTTAGTCTGTGCTTAGTCTAAACTAACTTATAATATATAAACTAGATATATCTGTTTATATAGAAGGCAACATTATAGTTAGAAAAGATAGTTATAGAAATAGTATCTTTAGTTTACCTTATATTTATCCCTATATAATTATACTATAGGATTCTCTTATATATAGGAGAGTCTGTTTAACATAGTCTGTATTTATTATCTTAAAAATATAATAAAGGCTTCTATTTAAGGCTTAGGTCTGTTGTAGTTAACTAGCTGTTCTTATCTATTTTAACTTAAATCTAATACTGCCTTTTACTATAATTAATCTTAAAGCTTATGTAAGAGAGCCTCTTTTACGTTTCCCTAAGCCTCCTAGATAGCTCTATTAGCTTCTCTAAGGAGTGTATCTAATAGCCTTATTTGTAATAGTAGCGTTTAGAGGACCTTAGCTATTTCTATTTAGGATTTAATCTACAGCTAATAAGCATAAGGTATCTACCTTTATATAATAAAACAAGCTTACTCTCTTAATTTAAGCTAGACGTTTATAACTAATTATATTATATATATCTACGCTATATAGTTTAGTCTACTTTTTAGTAATCTTACCCCTTTTATTTATTACCTAGTTAGCTATACCTCTTATAACCTTTACCTACACTTATAGGCCTAATTATGCTTTACTAGCAGCTAGCTGTAATTTAATATATCTTCCTCTACTTCCTATATAGGATATATATAACTGTTCTACCTAATGGCGTATAAAACATTACTGCTATTATTTTTATAGCAGCCTACAATAGAATAAAGGCATAGCGCTTAGGCAGGATTGCTTAGCTAAGGTTATTTAGCACATTCTTACTATACTTTAATAAAGTTTCTATTATTAAAAACCTATAGAAGTTAATAATTATTTAGCTAATCCTACATAAGGAGATTAGAAACCTCTATAACTATACTATAGAACACCTAGCTGTTACTTATAAAGGTGTAGATAACCTTAGTTACATTAAGATGTAATAACTATACTATATTAACTACTATACCCTTTTGCATTCTTATGCTAACTTATCTAATATAGTTTCTTAAGAGTAGTTAAGTTCTCCTTATAAGGATAAATAAATCTTTAGGAAGAAGACTAATAACAGGAGGGAAGCGTTATTAGCTCTTAGCAGGTAACCTAAATTTATATAAACATATAGGTAGATTTATCTACACTTATATAAAATAGCTACTTTTTAATCCTATTATCTTTTACTTAGACGTATAGATCTACTTTTTTGTTAATAGACTATTTTTTCTAGATTATAACCCTAAACTAGTATCTAAGTAGTTACTACTACAGTAGAATCTTATAAATTCTATACTGCAGCTATATAGCTAAAAGAACATAGCTACTATATTATATATAACTACATAAAGGCGCTCTAAAGATAAGCCTTTTAGTAATTATATAGGAAACCTAACTACTTTTTGCTACTAGCTACTATAATACGCTCTCTCTTATATATATAACTTTAAAGACAGCTAGTAATATATATACTGTCTTTATACACTCTTACTGTCTTAGTAGAATCTCTTAAGTAAGCTCTTTATCTCCTATATAATATACTTATACTAAGGTAAGATATATAGACTAACTAATGTTTTACTACTGCTGTTAAATTCTATATAAATAATAATAGGCTATTAGTTTCTTATAACCTTTTATATAACTTCCTACGCTAGAGTAGTTATAGCGCTAACTTATATAGTTACTCTAATTACTATATCTTTTTCTAGCTAAAGGTCTATATATCTTATATATATGTTTAGTGTGTCTAATACTATATAATTATTATTAGGTATAGTAAGGTTAGTACTTATAATAGGCTAGTATTACCTTACAACAGGCGTATAGCAACTTAATACGATTTTTCTAAGCTAAGGAGAGAAAGTAGAAAGTGTAAATAACGCACAGTTCGCATAGGTATTTATCTTATACGCGTTATGTATACATGCCCCTCTAGCTAGTTATAAGCAATAGTAGGTTATAGCAGGCACCAGCCTAGCTACACTTATTGTAATATAGCCTATAACATATACTCCCCTCCTACGCTATAGGGCTCTACTAACCCTTAACAGTTATATACTATAATTTAAGAAACAGCCTACTAAATATTCTTATAGGCTAGCAGGCTTATTATTATTCTCCCTTTTTCCTTACTAGCCCTTTTGTTAATATTATAAGTATTTATCCTACACGCAGCTACGCTTTCCTTTTGTTTTTATTAGTCTTTTACTAATTACTAGTTATTTATTATAGGAATTAGATAATTTATAATAGCTATAAGTAAATTAATCCCTACGCAGGCCTATATATATACACGCAAACTACTAATTAGTTACTAACTTATAAGATAGCCTCCTATAATCCCTAGCTGCTTTCTATCCCTTAAGGATAATAAGGCCCTTAACCTTATTACTTCCCTAAGCCCTAAGCCTTAGTTACCTACCCCTACTATAAGTTGCCTCTTTAGTAAGCGTATTATGTAATTTAACTAACCTAGCTAGGATAATAATAATAATAATAAGGCTAATAAAGCTAACTGCAGCTCTCCTATTATAAAGAGATATTACACTAACGCCTCTACCCCTACTGCTACCCCTACTGCTACCCCTACCTACACGCTAACTATCCTTTATATACACCCTTACTTCCTATATACTTACTACCTTATATATAACCCTACTGTTATATAATACGTAGAGAATATTAGCACCTATAGGCACTATTATCTTCCCTACATACAGTCTAACTGTAGCTACTAACCTATATATCTTTTGCTGCTTATATAAATCTTATGCCTTACTAATATAACCTAGATCCCTAAGGCCTCCCTAGGCCTCTATAAGGTAATATCTCTTACTACTTACGCTGCTACTCTAACTACCCCTAGCTCTATAGAGCATACCTCCTTCTAGCTAGCTATTAAAGCCTAGGAGGTTATAACTAACTTAAAGTAGGAGGCGTAAAAGAGCGCTAAGAAGATATATAGAAAGCATACCTATAGTGTATCTAATAATACACCCCCTACGTCTACTACGCCTACTCCTCCCTTCCTAGCCTTTACTGCTGCTACAGCTGCTACCTAAGCTGCTACTACTACTACTAATAATACACGTAGTAAGGTTACTCCCTACCTAAGTAGTCTTATAGCCACCTAGGGTAAACGCCTTATTATTATAGTTAAGGAGATCTTAGTCTCTCTTAAGAGAGTAAGTACTAGTCTTATACTCTCTCCTATATAACTCTTACACTAACTCTATATTCCTAGTTTATTAACTTTATTACTACTAACTTTAGTTACAGCCCCTCCCCTAAGCTAAAAGACTCCTAGTAGGGGAGTCTTCTACACGCTTTAAGCATGCTTATTCTATATAGCCCTACTACTTACCCTATAAGGCTTAGTTATTCTTTATAAGCTGCAGCCTTTTAATAGAGATTTATTACTTATTTACTTATTATATATTCTTATCTTCCTTTATATATATATGTTACCCCTATTACAGACGTTAATAGGTCTATACTTCTCTTTAAAAGAGTCTAAGGCTATAGTATCTTTAATTAATTTAATAGGTTCCTATATAGCTTTAGTAAAGCCCTCTTAGCGCACTAGCGCCTAGCGCGTTTTTACCTTTCCTCTGCTACGCTATTACATACTAATTATTTTAGTAATACGCTATTCCTCCTTACTATCTTCTATTAAAGGGGGAGGTTATATATTATAAGCTTTCTAGCCTAGCAAAGAGTTACTCCTAATACAGCATAATAGGTCTATATAAAATTAGTTATAGATATTACTAAGTACATTAAGTTTAACTATAAGGAGGCTAATTACTTTAGTAACTTAGTAATAGTAGTGTAGCTAATTAAGCTTATAATTTAGTTACAGAGAGCAGTAGTTATATATTAATAACTATACGTTATTACCTACTTTAAACCTTTTAGCTACACTTTACTGCTTATTAGCTAATTCTTTAGTTTATTACTAGGCTGCAGCTATTACTACTTATACTATTAAAGTCACTTTAGTTATCTATTACATAAGTCTTTTAGTAACCTTTTTGTATATATCTATTGTCTTTAGTATGCTCTCTCTAACTGCAATAGGGTCTATATAGTAACTATGTTCTATAAAGAAGGGGCTTAACTTAGTTACTAACGTAGTGTAGTTATTAATTACTAGTTACATAACTAGTATCTAACACGCCTAATCCTCTTAAAGGTAACTTATATAAGTATATAATATCGCTTAAATCTCTTAGTTAAAGCGCTTAGTAGCCCTATTACTCTATAGGTAGTATAACATACTTAGTCTTTACTTAATACTAGTAAGTATATAAAACTTACGCTAGAACTTACTTATCTAGTTACTCCCTCTATTACTAATAATACTCTTTAGCATACTATAAAAGCAATAATAGCAACTTAGAAATCTTTTAGTATACACCTCTATATCTATTATTACTATTAGCTTAAGTGTTACTAACTTTCCTAGGTAGTCTATAATAACCTATATGTTAGTAGTGCAGTCTAGGCTAGACAGTAGGAGGTCTATAATAAAATCTATTAAGAGGTTGCTTTTTAAACGCTTAGGTATACTTAGTAGTTACAAAAAGCCCTTCTTTACATTACACTAGATCTTACTGCTCCTATATATATTATAGTTACAAACAAAACGCTACACTATCTATAACTAACCTAGCTAGTAAAACCTCTATAAAAGTATCTCTAAGGTGCTATTTCTACCTAAGTGCCTAGTTACAGTTAAATTATAGCTCTATTATACTAACTAAGTATATAGGCTATTAGAGGGGGAATTAAAGTTATTATTACCTAGCACCTATATTCTCCCCCTCTAGGTAAGTTACTTTATATTATTAAGGCAGCAGTCTGCAATCTAAACATGTAACTAGAGGTCTAGTAGAAGTAAGTAGTCCTCTTACTAGATAGCTATATACACTACTTAGAAGACAGTATTACTATCCTACATTATAACCTATAAAGCTTATAATTCTTTATCCTTAAATACCTCTATATACAGCACTAGAGGTGCCTCTATTACACAGCAGGCTATTACTAGCTGCGCTTTATCTAGGATTATTTAGATAACATATCCCTACTAGTAGTTATTATCCTACGTAAGGGGGGTATCCTACTTACGCTAGGAGAGCGCATTAGGAACACTTATATTCTTACTAAGCTAGTATATAATATAGAAGTTATATTTAGTAAGTGTCTTAGCCTAATAGCTCTAGCGCTTTATTAACTTCTACTTTTTTATAAAGTACTTAAGGGACTTATAGTTAACTATTACTTTAAAGGGCTCCTTTAAGCTATATAGCTCTATTCTCTATACTTAGAGGTAATCTAGTATAGCTAATAGCTCCTTATTATAGATAAGGTAGTTATACTATGCTAGTATAAGCTTTTATAAGTAAAAAGTAATAAGTTAGCACTTACCCTTATTATTTACTTACATTAAGGCGCCCTCTAGCGTAAACCTAGAGCAGTTAGTCTCTATAAACGTTAAGGCGTCTAGGTTAAAGTTTTATAGTAATAGAGCTATTATAAAGTAGTTCTTTAGCTCCTTAAATACTACAGCGCACTCTACAGACCACATAAATAATACGCCCTTCTTAGTAAGGTAAGTTATTAGCTTAACTACCTTAGTGTAGTTAGGTATAAATATCTAGTAATAGTTAGTAAAACCTAGAAAGCTTCTTACGTCCTTAACAGACTAAGGCGCTAACTACTTATAAATAGCATACACCTTTTTTAGGTCTACTAAGATGCCTTTCCTAGCTTCTAGGATAAAGCTAACATACTTTACCTTCTTTACGCTAAAGTTACTCTTCCCTATATCTAGGCTAAGCCCTACTACATAAAGCTTCTTAAAGACCTAATAGACCTTCTGTTTATAGTCCTCTTTTATCCTATTAGAATAAATAAGGATATTATTAAGGTATATAGTAATAAAGTCGTTAAGAAACTTTTAAAGTAAGCTATTTACAAAGCACTACTAGTTTGTAGGCGTGTTTATTAGCCTAAAGAAGCAGACTAACTACTTAAAAAGCCTATATTACATACAAAAGGCAGTCTTATACTTATTACTATCTGTAATTTACATTTTATAGAAGGCTGCTACTACATCTACTTTAGTGTACTACTTAGCTAATCCTACGTAACAGAGAGTCTTAGAGATAAGTAGTAGGGGATAACAGTCCTTCTTTATAATTACGTTTAGCACTTAGTAATCGCAGCAAAAACGCAACCTACTGCCTAGTTTACATACAAAAAGCACTAACGCCTCTACTGTAAAGCTACTTACTTAGATAAAGCCCTTATTAAGGAGGTCCTCTAGGGTCTTCTTTAGGACTAATAATTCCTCTCTTAACATACTATAAAGAGGGCCCTATAGTAGGGTTGCTTCTAGTTCTAAGTCTATATAGTAGTTACAGCTAGGTTAGTATAGGGGCACTTTTATTAAGGTGTTAGGGTTAAATAAGTTACTATATTTATTACACACCTATTATAATAGTGCTATAACTTTAGCAGCTTATTTTACCCTTTTATCTAACTTTAGCTATAAGGCTTTCTCTATATTAGTAAGGCTAACTACTATAATCTAAAAGAACGCCTATAAGTCCTTACTTATCTTTCTTATAGATAGGTTGCAGCAGGCAGCGTAGTCCTTATATATAGCCCTATAACAGATAGCTGTAAAGGCAGGCACTCTAATTACTTATGTAGCTCTAATTTTACACACTATTATAGACTCTTATTAGCTAACTAGGCGTAGCGTAAGGTCTACTTACCTATAGTATATAGTACGCTCTACAGTATTATAAACAGCGTAGTTATATTCTATCTAAGGTTTCCCTAGGAATATATTAATATTAAGGCTATATATAATGTATATATATATACGTTAGTAATATCTATAGAGTTTAAGGTTAAATATAACTACTCCCTCTACTATTATACTAGCTAATTTATTAGTAAACCCTTTTAGGGGGATTTTCTATTAAGAGACATACAGAAAGCGCTAAGCGTATGTAAAGTTATAGTTTACTATTACGTAAGTATTACAACTAGTATTAGTAAGGGCTTAGGTAGAAGATCCTTTATTAACGTAGGTATCTAATAATACAGCTAGTCTAATTATTCTCCTCCTACACTAAAACTCCTCCTATCCTACATACTCCTTGCTTATTAGCTCTAGAGCCTAATTTTACTCTAGAGCTACTCTTTTTCTAACTCCTCTCTACTCTTAGCTATACTATAAGCGTTATTACTTTCTTTAAGCTCCTTAACCTTAGTAGTTACTTTAGCTACGTAGGCAGACCTACTCTTCTTCTTCTTAACGTTAAGGTAATTATAAGCTAGGTGTCTAATCTTCTAGTAGGCGTAGCACTAGTATGTTTTAATATATACTTTCTATGCCTTAGGGCGTTCTTTTTCTTTAGCTTTACTAGCTGCATGTACTATTATTCTTCTTATTATTTATATATCTCTATTAGCGTCCTTTAGCGCTTAGGGTAGTAAGTACTAGTAAGCAGGCTATATACTACTAGCTAGGTTCTTAACCTTCTAGGCTACTTTACTTACTTATTATATATAGGTGTAGAAGGTAGGGGAAAGTAAGACACTTACTAGTATGCTTTAGATACAGAGGGGAAAAGCATTTAAAAGGAGTGTAATTTACACTTTACTTAGCTATAGGTAGCCTCCTGCTTTAGCTAATACCTATTTAAACTTTAGGAGAAAGGCAGTAAAAGATTTATACTCCTTTATCTTAATACTTATTAAGGAGGCAGACGTATAGGTCTTTACGTTTAGGTTGTTATATATACGCTTTAGGTACTTTAAGAACTCTTTAGGGTTATAATTCACTTAGGCTCCCCCTATTTTATAGTAGGTTAATACTATTCTCTAAAGCGCTGTATTTAAGCAGAAGTTAATAAAGTACTAAGCCTCTTACTTTATTATAAAGAATGCTTTATTAATATATAACTTATTATGTATCTAGCGTAACTATATAGGGAAGTCCTAGCGCTAGCTAGAGAACTTTAGGGGGTTTAGTATTAGTTTCTAAATAATTTAGGGGTAGTTCTTAGCTAGCGTAAGCGCAGCTACTGCAGCAGTTACTGTAGGCGTAGTGTCTACTACTTCTAGGGACTCTTTATTATGTAATTTAATTATAGGGCTTACACCTTAGGGGTTAGCGCTTCTTACTCTAAGCTCTCTTATTTCTTATATTATCTCTGCTATTACTTACTTTAAGGCTGTAACTTTAGCTTTTACCTCTACTAATAGAGAACCCTTATAGCTTATTATTATTTTATTATCTTATTATATACCTATTACGCAGTATAATCAGCAGGGTATTTATTATTATTTTAAGAGCTTAGATATATAATAAGCTAGTATTACCTTATAATAGGCGTATAGTAACTTAATATAATTTTTCTAAGCTAAGGAGAGAAAGTAGAAAGTATAAATAACGTATAGTTTGTATAGGTATTTATCTTATACGCGTTATGCATACGCGCCCCTCTAGCTAGTTATAAGCAATAGTAGGTCGTAGCAGGCACCAGCCTAGCTACACTTATTGTAGCGTAGCCTATAACAGTACTAGCTTTATTATATTAGTAGGTGCTAGTAATAATAATAGTAGAATAGCCTATAACTATTAATATATACCCTTTTTTATATATGTTATTATATAGAGGTTTAAATAGACTGTTATTACTTATTAAGCTTATCTTTATTAAGAAATAAGTCCTTAAAGAACTATACAGCTAGGTTATCTAAGGTAGAAGAGCTTTAACTAAGGGGAGATTTTATATCTTTAAAATTACTTAGGAAACATATAGTAATATACTTAAGGAGTCTATAATAAAGAAAAGATTCTAAGCTTCTATTGTAAGTATAAAACGTTATAATTTATACCTTTTTGCAGCTATAGAATCCTTAGTCTTACCCTTCTAAGAATGTTATATAGGGTAATAGCCTCTACTATGTAAAGGGCAAAACGTCTGTCACTAGTTATTATAGATGCATCTTTAGTTTCATGTAATCCCTCTATTTAACTAGATGTTATTTAGCTATTTTTGTAAATCTATTAGTTTTGCTGTAAACATTATTATAATAAAATAGGTTTTGCTACTATAGGTAATTCTATTATAATACTTCCCTCTAATATAATACAGTAAACTTCTGCATAATATACTCTCTACCTTAAGGTAATATTAGGGAAATATCCTTATAATAACTAGCCTTAGTATTCTCTCTTTATTCTTATTAAATTATAACACATTAAGAACCCTTATTTTTATTAGACTAATTCTATACTTTAGTATCTCTGTAACTATATACATAATAGACCTTAGTAAATCCTATAGAAATTATATTACTACTATATTACTACTTCTTAATACTACCTAAAAGCAGTGTAAATATAATATATAGAATATTCTTAATAGCTTAGGCTTTTACGTTAGAAGGCTAATTACTCCCTAATTATCTTACGCTTCTACTAGCTATACTACCTTACTAATAATAGTATATAAAACTTCTTTATCTATCTTAGCACTACGCTATAATAGAATTAATACTGTAATAAGGTCTTTATAGTATGTAGAGAGCGTCTAAGTAAGGCTTATTACACTATATAAGTTATATTAATTAATATTAAGGAGGCCTATAAAGAGTAATATCTTAGCCTCCTAATAACGCCTTATATAAATAAGCTTTAGTAAGAGAGGCCCTATCTAGTTACAGCACGCTAAAATACAGACTATTACGTCTAGGTTAGCACCTAACTTAATAAGATAGCTAATAAGCTATTACTTTACTTTAGCTATTCTCTTATTTGTTTACTTAGATTAAGCTAGTAGTGCTAACTTAAGTAGCTTCTAATTATAGATGCAGAGTGTAAAGTTAGCCCCCTTAACTAAGCTATCTAACTTACTAGTAGTATCTACTTTAGTATCTAAAAGTAATAAGGCTGTAGAGAATATACTATCCTTACATACTATACTTAGAGGCGTTATATACTATATATTAATTATTATTAGCTAGTTAATATCTACCCTAAATTATACTAGGTAAGCTATAACTGTCTCTAGCGATAGTAATAACAGTAAGTGTATTAGCAGTATATCCCTATTACTATTAACCTAGTCTACTCTTAGTTCTCTCTTATTAATTAGATAGGTAATAACTTTAGTTAGTCCTATAGTAACTACTTAGTAAAGCATATTAATTCTAAACTTAAGAGACTTAAGGCGTGTATTATGCTAAAGGAGAACTATAGATATCTTTATGTTATAGCTAAGAAGAGATATAAAGATAGAAGTGTGCAGCTAGCAGTCTAGAACTATATTAATTTCTATACTGTAATTAAGGAGAAATAATATAATCTTAGAATAGCCTTTTAAAGCAGCTAGGTATAGAGCTATAATAAGAAAAGGGCTAAGCTGTTAGGCTTTAGCTATATATATAGTTATTAGTTTATTATAGTTAGCGCTAACTTAGTAGGTATATTTAAGTGTAGTAAGGGCTATATATATATCTATATAATAGGTAATAGTCTTAAAGACAGTAGAATACTAGCTGTTTATAACATTATGCTAGTATAGCTTAGGATTAAAGAATAAATACTAGGCACATAAGTATTATGCTAAATAGGACTAGATGTAGGTTTTGCTATAGTTAAAGATGTGCTACGCAACATCTAGGGGGATTATCTCTATAGGGAAAGATTTTAGTAGCTGTAGAGTAAGATATCTTAGTCTATGTGACGAAAAACATGTTACTAGGGGGGACTAAAGACATTTACTAAGCTAGACTTACTAGTTCTATACGTAATATATAAACTTAGTCTCTTCTCTATATTTAGTACGCTAAAAACGGATCAAACATCCACTCTAGACCTGCAGTTAATGCTGTCGTCTGCAATAGTAGCTACATCTTTACTGCATTTTTGCTGATTAGATAATACATGCTCCTGCTGACATTAAGGCATTCTATGTATGCGTTAGGTGCACTACGTGCTGTACTGTATTTACAGGAGGTCTAAGACGCGTCTGTAGACTAGATATGCTGATGTTAGTTTCTATAATGCATATGTATTTGAATGGTTTGTCTTAGCTTAGCTTAGAACTAACATAGGGGTTAGGTGTAAGTGCCTATCACTTTGTGGCGCCACTTAAGACCAGATTTAGACGCTAAGCTTGGTCTACCTACCGCAAGTATTCGTGAATGCCCTGCAGACAAGTTAAGTAGTTAAGTAAAGATCGAGTGTTCTCAGCCATGCAATAAGGATCTTACTTTCTTCGCCACAACCTAGCCTCAAAATCTGCGTCTGCTTTTCATTCTTTGGTTCCTGCAGTTGAGTTTAGAAGTCGACGTCTTGCGCCGCAATCATGTACTAAGAGCCGTTTCTAGCTCCAAAGGTAGGTATCCTTAACTTTACAATAAGGATCCTAGTCATTCTGCCACAAGCCCTCTTATCTGCAAGATCCAATACCGGCTCGTCCTACAATTTCACAGCGGAGACCGAAAATCGACCTTTAGCACTGGTGCAATTGCGCGCTGATGAAAGCCTATTATGGTTTTTAGAAGTGGACATCCCAGCCAGGAACAAGAAATTTGCCTGTACCAGCACATCGTCTGTCCGTCGGACCCACAACTAGCTCTTTCTAGGAGCCAGTTTCGGCTTATGGGGGAGCCTTTCCCGCATAGCAACAAGGGCCCTGCTTGGCTGTGTGCACTGTCCGCGAGGTCGGCATCCAACCCCGATTGCCTTCATACCATTAGGGTTTCGTTACTTCAAAGAGCCGATTCTGACTTGATGGTGAATACCCCCCGCCACGCAACGAGGCCCTACTCATCCGCACTGCCATCCCGCACAGCTGCAGCCAAACGCCAGGAGCCGGTTCTGACTCTTAACGGCGGCCATTGTCAAGCTTGGGGTAAAGATCTTGCTTGTCCTACAACAATTTTTACTGCTCTGCTACGTCCCCGTTTGCAGAATCCATCTCTAGATCCCAGTTGTTGTACTGTACAGAGGAATTCGAAATCAGATTCCATGTTCTTACGACAGAAATTCTTCCGCGCAGACATTTTTGTATCCACTTGCTAACAGGATATATAACAAGACTTAGGAAGCACTTTCCTAATAACCTCACAGAAAGGGCAGAAATTGCTTTTACACTGTATTTGTAGTTCAAACCTACGTTATATAATCTAAGATCCACAAATAGCAGTGATAAGTGCTAAGCTAAAATCTGTTGTCCTACCCTAAGAACATAGAATCTAATTTTGAATTCCTCTGTGTGGATTTTAAGGCACCCTCTATAAAGTGGTTGTTTATGAGGTTCTCTGGGTGCTTGAAACGGACTGCAACGGAACTAGATCTATAGAGCTGAGAGTAAAGATTTAAACATCAGTCTAGAGCAGATCAACGAAGGGTTTTGGGGTGGTATCCTCATACATCCATGTCTGGCTCACGCTGCGTAAGTCAAGATACCTACTTTCCGACCACCCCCCCTTTCCGACCACATTTTACACTAAAAAACCGCTTTTAAGGCACTTTATAACTAGCTAACTACTAATAACAGTAAAAGTAAAAAGTATTCTATATATATATTATAGTTATAATAGCTATTGTTTTACTTTATATAAATATTTATTAAAATAATATAGAGTATTAATACTCTAAAGATAGCTGTTAGTACTTACATATATTTTACTAGTAATTCTTAATATGTTAAAAGCTCTTATAACTTTATAAGTTATAGTTATAAAAGTATAAAACTTTATTTTATTATTTTTTATAGTATATACTATCTAACCTATAAGGTAGTTTTACTTATATATCTATATTACTATATAGTATAACTAGTTTTCTATTTTACTAATAAAACTTTATTAGAAAGATTAAGTAATTATAAATTATAGACTATATAATTTAAAAAAACATCTTTTTTTTAAATCTTATATAGTACTTATTATAAATAAGCTACTAATTAAAAGAGTTTAGATTTTTATACTTAGTTATATAATAGTTAACTATATATACTATTCTCTTAATAAATACTAGTAAAATAAAACTTTTAACTTTAATTAGTAATTATACTTTAGTTTTATATAAATAAACTTTTAAAACTATATATATAGGTATATAGTATACTTATATATAAATGCAAATTTTAGTATAATTTTAGAACTAAAGGCTATACTAATATAGTAGCTTTCTTAAGTAGTATGTTTAGGTGTAAATTAGTGGGGCAGCTGTGGTCGGAAAATGGGGGTGGTCGGAAAGTAGGTATCTTGACTTAGTAGGCACGACATGCACTAGGTTGATAGAAAGCGCTGTTTGCCAGCGAAAAGCCTACAGCTGCAGCAGGTCATCTGCTTGTTTCGACAAGGTTCTTGCGCGGGAAAAGTACTATACACTACACACAAAGAGTGTTTATTACGCCCTAACTAAGTCATAAAGGGCTCTTAGAAAAGGACACCAGTCCAGAGTCATTTCTCATGCTAAAGGATGCCAGCAGACCTAAGGACACTTAGACTAAACCCTACTAACTTCTTATCTTAGTCAGCTTTAGTAAAGGCATTACAAAGATATAGAATATAGGAGAACGCATACACATTTCCCTAAGAATAGTGCTGTTTCTTTTTCTATAACCACCTACACTACTCTATTATATACCCTAATCAGCATAAGAGGCTTTTTTAAATACGCCGCTCTACTTAATAATGCTTCTAGGTACTTTCCTTTAATCTATATATGTAAATACAGCTAGGGTTTATTAACTAAAGAGTAATAGTTATATTTAAATAAAGGATTTTCCCTATCCCAGTCTAAGCAGATGTATCTAGTTGTTATCTATAAGGGTTATAACTCTAGAGAGCAGGTTCAAAGTAGTAGATAGATTTAATAACCCATAAGGTCAGGTCTAAGTACAAAACGTAACGCAAAGAAGAGGGAGGAGAGATCGCACTGTGCAAGCAGCACGCCGCCGCAAGAAAAGGGTTAGGGCAAAGCCATAACTCGCAATACCCTTAAAATCATCACCAGTTCGTGGATCTCATTCAATGCAGCTATTACTGTGTGCTTTTACCCAGACGAACTCGGCAATCCAAGACATAAGCGCATACTGGGCTTAATATGCAATGCAGAACTGACAAAATCCGCTGCCGTGGAACTTATTTTCCGTAGTATCTTCTACTACAACGACTAAGATATTGGCGGTTGGAAGGAATATTGTGCTTGCGCGTCTAGTAAAGTGTGCCTAGGGACGACAGAAAGGGAAGTGGAGATGGCAGAAAAAAAAGGGTTTAGATAGACTTCGTGGTAGGGTTCGAGGGTGGGGTGGCAGAAAAATAGCGGCAGAAATGCCCGGCAGAAAAAGAGTGGTGAAGAGGGAATTGATGTGTGAGGCGGCAGAAAACCCAAGGAATGGGAACGGCAGAAAACAGAGTGGGCACGGCAGAAAACAGAGTGGGTACGGCAGAAAACACGTTTTAGAAAGTCAGAGGCTCGGTAGAAACTAAAGAATGGAACCGGCAGAAACCAGAGTGGGGACGGCAGAAAGCATTAATGTGGAACCGGCAGAAAAAGTGTGGCACTTGAGGCGCAGGAGCTATCCTTTGCGAGTGCGGATATTTGGACGGAGGCGATTTGATATTTGGCCGTAACTAACCACTTCGGGTTGAAAAATTCACAGCCACAGCCACGCGGTAGGCCCGCCTGCAAAAGTCGATGTACCTCAATTGCGCGGTACAAGGGCATATGAAAGCGGTTAACCTTGGCAGAAAAAGAGTCAGCAACTTCGCTAGCAGCAACTTCACCAGCAGCAACTTCACTAGCAACAGTAACTCACCTTATAAGTAAAGCACTTCCTATATCCATCTGTTTATTGCTACTAGATACTGAATCTTACTAGCAAAGGGCAGTCTGACTGCTTACTGCTTTTATTCCTCTGCTATGCAAACAACAGCCTGGCGAATTGTCGTTTCCGAAAGTCTTATTACCCATCACAGTGGAGAGTTAAGCGTCGTTATGTCGATGGCTCAGTGTTCCCGAATGTGCGGGCTGACAAGTCGAGTATACCTCCCCGATCAAGGCCCCTCAAAGTTGAGGCCAGTATCTTCAGTAGGAGCACAGGTGGAAGAGATTGCAAGAGGACGACGCTTGTCAAGTGAGAGACCTAAGCCGCGTCCATTGCCTTGTGAGCCATGCTACTATTACTATTGCCTGGCTTGTTTTGCTGAAATTTACGTGGGTGAGGTAGGATTCAAACCGGTTTGTGAGTTTTTACTAGTCTACAATGCACCATCCATTAATACTAATACACTCAGGCAGACACTTCTCTAACTATTCGTCTCTGCTGGGCTTTCTTAGTTCTCCTCTGCGTAACCTGATCTGAAGTCCTCAATAAGACGCCATGTTTGATTCGCACATGATTTCTGAACGCATCCAGCGTCTCTATTCTTTGCAATTCTAGGTTATCTTAGCACTAAGGGTGGTTGCACTGTATAATATCGCTATGCAGGACAGCGCGCTCTTACTGTCTAAGATGTTAGTTATTAAAATAATTATTCCTAACTGTAGGTTAGTAGTACTTAAATGTTTGTTCCTCTATGTTAAGCCTCTTGTTGCTGACATAATTAGGGCACTAGTTAGGGTTAAGGATAAGAGGGAAGGGCTTAGGTTAAGATTGTTATTTAATATAAGGCTGAGGCTGATAGTCGGCGCGAATATAATCCTGTCTGACTGTCTCTCTTTTGTTAAAAAGTGTTACTATTAGGTTAATTACCTTAACCTAAAGCTTTATTACTTTATTATAAGTGCAATCAGCAGGTTAATAGCATAAGATCTTAGCCAGTCTAGCCTGCTTAGGGATTGTCAGACTGATAGCTAGTTTAACATACTCCTTATCTTTAATACTACATGCCTGCCTCTTAATATCCTAAGTTAAACAATTATAGAAATAATAACTGTAATACGCCTTAACGACTTTCTTATTACGCTAGTCTTACTTAGTGTAGATTTTCTTAGTTAACTCTTAGATTTTAGCTTTATTCTTTATACCTTATATGCAGTAGTAACCTCCCTTTAACTCTTATTGCTCTTACTTTAAGTCTATAATTTCTAGATTAGCTAGTAGGTTTTTCTAAACTTCTTTAGGTACTATATCTCTTGTTGCGTAAGGATTGTATATAAGACTAATATAGGAGAACAATTTGTATAGCTGCTTCTTAGTAGTTTCTTTAAGGAAAGTGTTCTACAGATTAAAGTTAACCTTTTTATTAAGGTATGCACTGTGAAAGGTAGTAAATTTAGGATTGTAATGTATTATCTAATTGCAGATAGAATTAGGGGTATTTCCTAGAGTCTAAGCTGTTAGTATCTGTCTGTGGTGGCAGCTGCTTATCTTAGCCTACTTACTGTTAGCTGCGTTTGCCATCCCTCTCTAAGTGAACCTAGGCGTCCACGCTTCCTTAAAACTAGCATTAAGGCTTTATCTGCGTATATTAGCTCTTAGCTTAGCATAGGTTATAGCCTTATTTATTAATAGATTTATACTGTTAAACGATTGAAACAGTAGGGTTTTTAGCATTAATTCCTTCTATCTTAGAGCTATAGACTTAACTAGATCTAGGACCTTCACCCTAAGAACTGCTGCTGTATCTGTTAGGCCTGCTGCTTTAAAAGCCTAGTTGTAAAGTGCTAGGGCGATAATAGTGCTTACAGCACAAAATATAAGCTTTTTTGCAGGCGTGAAGTAGAATACAGTTCTTAACATAATTAGCCTAGGAGTATTTATTTAGGAGCAAACTGAATTAAGAGGAAGGGAAATTGGGGTGATAGGATGCGGCACACTGCGATTACTTACGGCTTGGGCTTGTTATTGGCTCCCTTATGATGGATGAATTTAATCGCTATGGCTGGTAAAGCCTGTCTGGTTACTGGATGGCGAACAATCATTATCTGTATGTCCTTATAGCATAAAGCTTTGGGACGCCCTCTCCTAACAGTTTCCTGTAGCAACAGTTTGTTAAGAGAAGAAGGCCTGTTGTCCTGTGCAGCCTTATTGCAGTTAGCATTATTTGTATCTTCTTAGGGGTTATTTCTTTTAGAAAAGACTAGCTCTGCAGGTTATGCCCTAGTGTAGTAAAGTAACTAATAGTAACTAGCTAGCTGGATGTAATACCCTTCTAACTGGAAAACACTAAAATCATACGTAATGTTGAAAACTAAAAGTGCGTAAAGACTCTTTGCAATAATAACTAGCTTTCTGTTAATGTTAGGTGTATGTAAGTTAAAGTAAGGAACTAAAACTTAGTAATGAAACTAGTAGAGCTTGCGTTAGCAGGGTGATGCAAAAAACTAACTCTAGCAGATAGGGGCACCTATAATGTAAAGCTCCTTAGTGTCTTTCTAGTCTACGTAACTACTAACTACGTAAGTGTATAGTTGTTAAAAATAACAGATATATACCTGCGTGGTGCCTTAGGACTTAATTCTACCCTTTAACTACTTACAAACTTATAAGAAAAAGTCTATTATTATCTCTCTAGTTACATTTTTTAATGCTACTTGCTAGTTACCCTACAGTAGCTCTTTATACTTACCTCTTCTCTGCTTCTTATATTTAAACTTATATTACTTTTTGTAGTAGCTGCTTAATATATTAGTAATAAGATAATTAGTAATAAGCTACTAAAGTTAAACTGTTTCTATTTCCTATAAATAACTAATATATTAGTCTTAGTCTTATCTGCATAATTTAGACTAATATAGTAGACAGTCTTAAACCTTTTGCAGAGAGCATTATGCTTCTTAGCAGTAAATAATAGCGTGTGCTTTTTCTGTTGTTCCTCTGTCTTATAGTTAGTGAACTACTTAATAAAGTCTGTGCTAGCGTTATCTTGCACAGGCTGGCAACCTAGACGTCTAGGTCTTAACATCTTTTAAAGGCAGAGGTTTGTTAAAAGACTGATAGATAAGTATGGAATGAGATTTGCTGCAGTATAATGCAAAGAACTAGACGTGAAGCTGCGCTATATAGCAGGTATGCGCCTTTCTGGCGAAAAAAACCTTAGACATCTTACGAAGTATAAACTAGCTCTAACTACAGTAGAACCTAGGTAGTTAGTAAGAGGAAACAAACACAAAGCAGGATCACTAACCCTAAGTAGTTAACAGACTAACAGGTAAGCAGGAGGCGCTAGGAGCTAAATGGCGGCGCAGGCCTACCTTTATAAATAGGTTATGTGGCGCTCTCTAAGTGCCTTAAAGTACTTAGTACTTAGCTTTGTTATCTAAAGCTTATGTCTCCTTACTGCTAATGCTACTAAAAACAGCAACACTTCCTACTGTATTTAGCAGCAGCAGCAGCGACTTCTTGCTTTTTAGAGTAGTTATAGTTTACTACTGTAGTAAACTATAACTACTATAGTGTAGTTATAGTTTAGACTACATCTCTCTTACCTATACTATAACTATAACTATAACTACTATAGTTATAGTTTAGTCTAAACTATAGGGTGTAGTTTGTAGTTATAGTATGTAGTTATAGTTATAGTTATAGTTTTTTCTTAATACTCTAATAGTAGTATATAAATTAGTAAGCCTCTAAGAAGCAGTTAGTAATAAGCTATTATAAATATAAAAAATAACTTATAGTCTTTAATATATTAGACTTAATAGCTATATAGAGCTTAATTATAAAGATTCTAGCTATAATAAGTATAAGGATATAGGTATTACTAAAGTAACCTAAAACATACTAGTAATAATAGGTAGTATTACTATAGTAGTATACACCTATATTATTACTATAAAAGGTAGTATTTAGATAAGAGAGGTATAAAAGCTTATACTTTACAGCCTCCTCCTCCTTAGCTCCCTCTATATTAGTAACTAGATTCTTAAGCACTACACCTATATTAGAAAGATTCTAGTTAGTAATAAGTATATTTATAACTTACTTTTCTTAATAAAGCCCTATGTTTTTAGAGGGGTATAACCCCTCTTTCTCTTTTTTAAGGTACTTAGGGGTGTATCTCCCTTACTGCTTAAGGTAGGAGTAGTAAGATAACTCCCTAAGTATTAGTTAGCTAAGTGCCCTAAATAAATATAAGAAATATATATACTTATATAAGGGCTTAAGGCTACCTGCTTTTCCCTTAGGAAGTATAGAAGAAAGGCGCTTTAAGCCCTTAGTAAGGGCGTTAGTAAAAGTATTAGCCTTAAGGATCTTCTTAATATATACTAAGGTAGTAGTATATACTACCTTAGCCTCTTTCTCCTCCTTCCTCTTCTACTTAGTAGCTATAGCCTTATTAGTAGTATACTACTTAGAGGTATAAAGGTTTATTTTATAACTATTAGTATATAATAATTACTTTTTAGAATACTAAAACTTACTTAGAAAATTAACTATTATTATTGTTTTATAATTCTAATTTATATATATATTAGAAATAATAATCTCTTATATATATAAGTATATAGAAATTAGCTACTTATAGGTTTAACTTATAACTTCTATTTAATAGGTTAATAAAGGAAAAAAAAGAGAATTAATTAACTTTATAGTAACCTATAGATATATTAACTTACTTTATAATTAAATTTAAAAGAAGCGTTAGCTTACTTTTATCTATTTTTAGTAGTAATAATAACTCTCTTATTTAGATAATAATATTTAAATAATTTATAGTAAAATAAAGTTTAAAAATAACCTTAATATTTCCTTTTATTTATTTCCTTTATTTTATCTTTTATAGCGTATAAGAATATATATTTTAGGCTCTTTATTAATATATTATTTATATAAAGGTATATAAGAATTAATTATCTCTTTATAAAGAGTTAATTAGGAAGTATATTATAAGATATTTATAAGCTATAGCCTTACATAGCTATATTATAGCTTAGCTATACAGCCTTACTAGGAGCTACATTATGTAACTACTTATAGGGATTATATTTCTATAAGCTTAGCTTATAATCCTCCTTTTCTTAATTTAAGCACTTTACAAACCTTTAGACTTATGCCTAGCTGTGCGCTCTAGCTTGTGACATATTTCTATATACAATTGATGCCAGCTGCGTCTGCAGCCTCTCTCAAAACCATGACATTCGAGTTCTTGGACAATCCGCAAACAGCATCTTCCGGACGTGAGCAAAGGCAGGACGCCGTTGCTATACACACACACACACACACACACACACACAGCTTGTTCTTTCGTACTTTACCCGGCCATGCTCAACATGCATCAATCTCAACGACACCTTGGTCATAAGAAATTCACAGCCAAGGTCACAGGTTCTGCGATGGGCGATGAACACAATACATGGAGCCTGATGTTGTCATGACATCGGATGACATGACGTCTAAGCGATGCCGACCGGCCTTGGTATTAGGGCTCAGCTGGATGAACAGTCTATCTAGTCTAGAGAGCTCAGATACCGTCAAAACACCGGATGAACGCCCATTGAACTCGGCCAGTTCGATGTCGCAAGAAAAGAGCAAGAAAGAAACCACATTGATTCGTCTTTGGGAAGTGTCTAGTCAAATGCACAGTTACGTGCCGACCTTTGGGACGAGTCATCCCAGGTGACCTGGTATCCGTCCGTATACAGCAGTCCCGTACATCCGTACTTCCGTAATATACAGTACGCCTTGGTTCCGGCGGCATAAAGTCTGATTCAAGTGTTGGCGAGACCATTCGCGCGTTAATACGGGAGCTCAGCGACATCCCAGTCCCTTTCCGTCTCGTTCGTTGTGAGTTTTGTTAGATATCGTTGACATATCACACAGAATATCGCGTACGGACTGTCATTCGTAATCGTGTTCTCACAGAGAGAGAGAGAGAGAGAAAGAGAGAAACCCCCAACCAACTCCATGAAATCCTTTTACTGCATTAGACACTAGGGCAAGAGAGAGTGCGCAAAAGCCGTCCATATATATCTGCCCGTCTCTCGCGACACATGTCCAAAGACCAAAGCCGAGACACAGACCTTTTTTTTTTTTTCACAGAGGATAGATGAACTGCTTGTTCTGCAGGTCCGTCAGGTCCAGCACGGCCATGTCGACCTTGACCCTGACGACCTCGCCGTCCTCGCCCGCGTGCTCGACCCAGCCGTCGCGTTCGTCGTCGCTCAGGCCGGCGATGTAGGCGCGGCGCTCGGCGTTGCGGCGGGCGAGGATGAAGCGGATCAGCCACAGGATGAGCGGCGTGCCGACCCAGCTGACGCCGATCATGGACGCCCACGCGCCGTAGAAGCGCGGCCCGTTGCCGGCGACCCAGATCTGCGGCGACACGAGGTTGCCGACGCTGTAGCCCAGCATGAACATGACGTTGCGCGTCAGCTTCTTGGTGTACCCGGCCGCCGTCGACGTCGTCCAGCCCAGGGCGATGATGTAGGCGATGCCGTACGTGCTGGCCGCCAGGATCAGCGACCCGAGCAGCGCCACCTTGGAGGCCCAGTCGACCGTCACCATGGCCACGCCGCCGGCGGCGGCGGGGAGGCACCACACCGTCGCGTGCAGCGCGAGGTTC